>JAXIVH010000031.1:5035643-5045643 GCA_036785325.1 Urophycis tenuis
ATCAAGATTGAATCGTGATATATAAATATATTCATAACCCTTACTGCACCCTGCTCTTCATACTGATCTTCCTGCTCTTCATTCATACTTTGCCATTAAAAAAAATACTGTAGGAAAACATGGAAGGAATAAGAAATGTTCTGCTATAGAATAATACAAAAATAGGTGGCATTAGCTCATGAATGGCTTCAAACTAATGTGGGAAGCATTGAGAGAAAATGGGTACCACTTCACAATAAAGGCATCTTCATTAATGTGTGTTGATGCAGTTATAAGCAATAGTATATGTACCATTAGCATATGGGTCAGGGATAGGGTTAAATAATACCCCTACTTAATTAGTACCCTCATTCTAAAGAAAAAGTAGCCTACACATTTGATTGCATCGACCAGAATAAATAGTATAGTATTGTACAAATTGTACAAATTGCAGACTCAAAACCGAATTGGCGGCTTGCGTACCATTTGTTATGTTATATTGTAGTAACATTTCTGATGGAACGCCTGCACCGTAGCTCCCCTGGAATCACTGTTCACACTGCAACCTCTCTGCACCTGTAAACATCTGCACCATGCACCCTCACGTCACTGGCATCCATATCTCGCACCTCACCTTAAGGAGAAACACTGCACTGACACAAAGTAGGACGGCGAGGTGGCCTCACACCAAATGTGTACCGTTTTAATTGCCCCTGACTGCAACTTTCTGACAGATGCCTTCAATGCAAATTACTTGTGACAGCCTTATCAAGTTCTGTCTTATTAACAGAGGGCCTATCTTTAATGGCACCACAGAATTAAGTGTTGTGAACTAACTAGCACATTGAGGCGCCAATTAAAAATCTAAGCATTGTTCATGCTTTAGCCCCATCCCTACAGGTTACATGAAAGGGCTCACTCTTTTTCATTTTTTCACCCAATGTTGCTGGGATGAGGAGATTTCTTTCCCCGAAGATTTACAGATTCTGTCAACCTGGGACATGAAAAATACCCACATTTTGTAATCCACGTGAGCTTCCATCACCCCCAGCCCTTCAATCTGTTTAAAGTCAAATCGTTCCTGAGTCCAGGTCTTGAAGCCGTCACATTGCAACTAAGGCAATAATCCCCTTTGAAGGTACGAAATTACTGCAGTGATGTGTTTCGTGATGACTCGCATACACACACACACATATTACCACCTACTCCTTAATCACATTCATTGTAAATAAACAGCAATATACTTAACCGTCACTACTGGCTTCAAACTACCCCCGACCTTATCCCCACAAGGGGAAAAGTGCCGGAATTTCTACATCGCCGCTGCCGTTTAACCAGTGGCATGTTTCTTCATCGTTCTAACTTCTAACAAAGAGAGTAGAAGACGAAGAAGAGGAAGAGGAGGAAGAAATAAAATGTAATGCCAATGGGGAGAAAAGGGCTAAAAGCGTTTGTTTGTCAGGCCACTGTATTTGCATGATGTATGAGGCCGCAGTGCGCACGGCAGGCATCACAGTGACGCTAAATAATTAAGTAAAAAATAAAAGCCTCAAACATCGTTTCGGCAGAGAGCTAGCGTGACTCCGTTGTTAATCAATGCTAACAGGAAGTGTCAGAGGACTAAACAGGAAACGTTGACGAACCAAACAAATCAATTCCCGAGACGGATGGAAGCAGGTCTGAACGGGGACCCGCTGACAGGCTGTCACGCAGGGAGAGATGCCGGACAGTCAGTCACACTGCATCAGTCACAGACATAAAGTACTGTTTGTTTTAATGGTTGAACCGCTCACAAACATTACTGTAAAGGAAGATGCTTAAAACGTCATGCACTAATGTATATTTTATATAGTACACGTACACCATAATATGTTGCTATTTTATGATCAATGTATTGTTCATAATATTGTTTATTGATAATTAGTGGTGGGCTAGTAGAAATAGTAACTAGTAAGACTAAGTAGTAGTAGTAGTAGTAGTAGTAGGGGGCAGCATTGCTCAGTGGGTAAAGCGGGTTGACCACTAACAGGAGGGTTGGCGGTTCGATCCCCACCTCCGACTGTCCGCATGTCGAACCCCACAAATGAAGTGTTTGTAAGTTGCTTTGGACAAAAGCGTCTTCTAAATGCCCTTCTTCTCCTTCCAGTAGTCTAAAAACTAAAGCTGACGTTGTTGTAGCCTACTATGATGAAACACACAGCATGTTATTTTAGCATTTTTGACAATAGCGCCTGCACAAAGCATATCCCGTACTAATTCTACGTCCCTTCCTGGATGAGCTCATCTTTTGTTAAAAAGCAGCATTGAAAAAAAAAAACGACGACATGAACAATAAAAACATCTGTCGCTCCGTCTCCGACTGCTCTGCCCCCAGAGGGCCGCCTGCTCGGGGGGGCACTTCCTGCGTCCACCAGGAAACGGGGGACAACGTTGCCTCCTCCCCAGTGGTCCGGCACCACTGGCGCCCAGATCCAGCCTTGAAGGGGGACGTCGCCTATCTCCCCCTCTCTCTCTCTCTTTCTCTCTCGCTCTTTCCCTATTCACATCTGACTCACAAACCAGCCGAGGGTTCAACAAAAAAATATAAAAAACTGGTGGGAGGAGACGGGGGAGGTGGAGTGTGAGTGAAAGAGAGAGAGAGAGAGAGAGAGAGAGAGAGAGAGAGAGAGAGAGAGAGAGAGAGAGAGAGAGAGAGGAGAGAGAGAGAGAGAGGAGGAGTGGGTGAATCAGAGGCGTGTGGTATTTGTTTGACAGGTACATCTCCCGCTAGGGCAGCGCCTTTCCAATTTAAGAGGCCCTTAAGCCGTGAGCAGCAGCTTAGCATTAGTGTTAGCTCAGTGTTGCTCTCCCTGTGCCCGGTTCCTCCCCCACCCCCCCCCCCCCCCGATCCTTTCAGACCGGAGCCCGGTACGCCCCTCAAGGACGTTTGCTGCCAAGTGTTTCATCATTTGGTTGAATTTTAATTATTTTTGCGGGGCTTGTTAAATCCCTCCACGGTGAGGGCTGCTTGTGAAAAGAAGCCGACGAAGGTAAGAAGCGTTGAATGGGGCCCGCCCGCGCCGGGATGAGAAAATATTTCATTAACCTTTGAAATGTTACCTCACTCATATCTGTCGGACCTGTTGCATTTGATCTATTCGCCGTTTGACCACGGGCCGGGGCCGCTGTCAAAATCCATATTGGTTCGAGACATTGCACATCATCAAGTTTATGTTTCTGTTTATTTGTATACTCCATCTCAATCACCCCCCCCCCCCCCCCCCCCCCCCCCCCGGCGGGTGAGATTCATTATCCGCACTTAACCTGCGCGTTGCCGGCCGGACGCGGGGTCGGCGAGGCGGTAAACCGGGGCTCGATAGCGGCGAGGCAGAGCTCAGGGCCGCGAGGCGCCACCATGAGGCCCATCACCAGACGTGGCGGGGAGGCCGCCCGGCCCGGCGACTCAATGTGTCGTTTGGTTTGTCGCGGCTCCGCTCTCGGTCTCCCGCGGGGACGCCATCGCGTTTGAGCCTCAACGTGTCCGGTCCGAAGACCTCCGACGTATTTCCCAAGGGTGTTCTGCCAGCGGTCCAAACCCTTTAAACACTATTAGTGCCGCTTAGCCCTTAATTTTCTTAGCTAATTTAACCATGAAGCCACCCCTTCCTTTTGCACAAAAACCACCAATGCAATCAGTGCAGCATCTGTCAAATTAAAAACCATTTTCACCACCAGGGGATATTAGCCGGCTAGCGTCCTCCAAGGGCTCTCTGGTTTAACTACGCCTCCACAGTTCATCCCACTAGTCTTTGAAATGAGCCGGCACATGGCCCAGTGACTAACAAACCCATTGTCTCACGCGGCTGGCGCCCTCATAACACCAACCGCCATTTGTAAGTGACGGCGGTCCTCGGTAAACACCCAGCGTTGGAATAAATTGCGTGGCTGCGGTAACATTTTAAACGCCATCGGCTCGTGAAGCCGGGAGACTCTTTCAACGCTCTGTTGTAAAGTGCATTTTGCATATTAAGGGGAAAATGTTTGGTCTTTATGAGTCACGGTGGAAAGCCTTGTGAAAGAGGCGTCCACCTTTTTCATCAAGTGTCCTGCCTTCCCTTTGTCTGTCACATCTGAGCATCACCATCACCATCGTTTCAGCCCAAATCCAAACGCTACGTGCCATCATGTTATGTGTGTCCGAGAAGCTTAACACACCCTTCAGACGTGGACGTCTAAATTAACAGCTGACCAGGTGGAGCTCCCCACATCCACACACACACACACACACACACAAACACACACACACACACACACACACACACACAACCCCCCCCCCACACACACACACATACACAACCCCCCCCCCACACACACACACACAACACAACCCCACACACACACACCTTGGCATTATAGATTAAGTGTCTGAGAAGCTTAACCCTGTCTCTCAGCCCTGGCCATCAACATCAACTGCTCCCCAGGCGGAGCTCCACAAATCAACATCGAAGGGCTTGGAAACAGGCGCTTTGACATAAAACGTAGCATTTTACACCCGTTTCAAAATCATGTGAGACAGATTCATGTATAAAAAAAAAAGACACTGCCCCTTTAAGTACTGATCAACATTATCTATCCTCTCAAGGGTAGGATCATGGCATAACGCCTACTCATCAGGGACATTTGTCCATCACAGAAACACAGTTATGTCACAGTATGCGAGGCGGTGACGCAACAACAGGGACATTTGGGTTATGTTCAACTTACGTAGGCAGTATATTTGTCTGTCAAGAAACTAATTGAGAATCATGTCCTTTTATCACATTTCACAACCCAAGAGCATTTCATGCATTTATTTCTTTTTTTCCCTCCTTTGACTATCACATATCTGTGCTGACTACGCATATCAAATCTCAAAGCCACTTTAGCTTCATCTCCATCATGGCCGACCCCTGAATTTGCATCGCTGGAGTCGAGTTTGGCAAGTAATTACCCCAATGCAGGACATTGGTAATTTGATGAGAATGTGCTCTGACAAGTCTGCCCCCAGATGACAAGTGGTCCCACAGGGGAAGACCGGCCTTCAGAGAAGACACCACAATACACTCACACACAGATACATACACACACACACACGCACGCACCACGTGCACACACACGCACGCACGCACGCACGCACGCACGCACGCACGCACGCACACACGCACACACACACACACACACCACACACCCACACACACACACACACACACACACACACACACTGAGAGAGATCCGGTACGAGGCATGCTATTCGCGCTTTAGCAGGATTAGTGTAATTCCGTGATAACACACTCACTATCTCAGTGCAAAGGAATAGATCCATCACAATAGCTACTCGAGTACATCGTTATGGCGGGCAGAGGGGGGGGTGGGGGGGAATGGTACACGATAAGATGCGACTCTACAGTTTACGCACCGCACTACAGTGTTGCGTCAGGGTCGGGATCCCATAACAATGCACACAATCTGACCTGGTGTGGTGTGTGTGTGTGTGTGTGTGTGTGTGTGTGTGTGTGTGTGTGCATGTGTGTGTGCGTGTTTGTGCGTGTGTGTGCGTGTGTGCTTTTGTGTGTGTGTGTGTGTGTGTGTGTGTCGGGGGGGGGGGAGGGGGCACCGCGATGGCTGACGCTTTCCGTGGTCACAGCGACACAGCGAATCACACTCGTACATTCTCCCCTCTGCCACGTGCAGACGGGCAGGCTGTGTGGTGGAGAGCCGTCTACAATGAAACACTTGACATTCAGATACAAAAGGAAGCAGAAAGAGGGTCTGGCCCTGAACCTCAATCTGAATGGAGCACGCTGAGGAGAAAAGAAAGAAAAGAAGACTTTGCTTCAGAACGGGACGAGTGTCTTTGATCCAGTCAGCCAATCATTGTAAAAGTGTCTACTACTGTACCACTGACCCGCCACCAACCGCACACAGTCAAGCACATGCATACACACATACACACACACACGCACACACACACACACACACACGGTTAGTGGCTACTTCACTTCTGGTCCACTCTCACATTTCCCTGCATGACTACCTTGACATCTCCTGTGGAGAAATGGACTGTTTTCCACGACTCTCTCTCTCTCTCTCTCTCTCTCTCTCTCTCTCTCTCTCTCTCTCTCTCTCTCTCTCTCTCTCTCTCTCTCTCTCTCCCTCCCCCCCCTCTGAAGATGTCAGGGCCTGGCGGCTGTTTATTAAATTTACGGCACCATTATTTCCGCACTCAGCATGATTGTATTCATATTACACCTGACGGCGACAAGGGCACCCGCACTCTCAGCGGCTTTCCTCTGGCGGCGGCGTGTGACCTTGCGGCGTTGATGGACAGCGAAATAAGAGGCGGAATCTCACTGACACGCCAATCAAGGGGATGACGGAGGTGGAGAGAGGAGCGAGGGGGGGGGGGGTGGAGTGGGGCTGGGGGAAGGGTTGTGATGGGTGGTGTAGGGTTCTGAAGGGTGTGGTAGGGTTCTGATGGGTGGGGTAGGGCTCTGATGGGTGGGCTAGGGTTCTGAAGGGTGGTGTAGGGCACTGCAGTGTGGGGTAGGGTGCTGATGGGTGGGGTAGGCTTCTGAAGGGTGGGGTAGGGTGCTGACAGGTGGGGTAGGGCTCTGAAGGGTGGGGGTAGGGTTCTGATGGATGGGGTAGGGCCCTGAAGGGTGAGGTAGGGCTCTGATGTATGGGGTAGCGTTCTGGTTGGGGGCTGGAAGCAGTGAGGCCATCTACAACAGAAGTGACTTATAGGGTTTTTTTTTTTTTTTACACTCTGAAGCAATGGCCGACGTTTATCAAGGCCGAGGTTGCCGCCAGGGTGCCATTGGTCAATACTTGCCGTTGCCTCGACCAAATCACATGGGGGGTTGGGCGTGGTAAAGTAAGAAACAATCACCGTGTAAATGAAATGTTTTTTTTTTTCCCATGTTCTCTCGTTTTGTTTGTAGTTAGCAGCAGAAAATCTACTTTTTTAAATCTGTGTTGTATCCAAATTATATGGACTAATGTGTCGTGTATCATTCTGGTTCTTTTACACCGGTGTTAATCTTTTTCTCTGGGCATGCGGAAGCCTACACGTTGTTTTGCATTGCCTTTAACCTCATTCAACAGAAGCATCATCCATGCCAGCGTTTCCATCCTTCAGACAAGCACCGTGACTCACATGCCAAGGAGGACATGCTCTTCTACCTATCGAGGTAATGCAACAAAATAAATAATAAAAGGCGAGGTAATTGTGCTCCGACGCTGACAGACACTGCTGGCGTTTTACAGGAGTGTGCTCACCTATTAACAGTCACTCGTGGGATTTGCATTTCCCGGGAACTCGACAGACAAACCCAGGCGAGACATCATCATAGGGTTTGTTATTTAAAGGTCCCCCCCCCCCCCCTCCCCCTTCCCCCTCCCTCCCCCCAACCCTGTCTTGCCACCGGGCGCTGGCGTTGATTGGCCGGCGCATCCGTTAAATAATGTGCTTCGCAGTGACATCCCGGGTGCGGGATGTCTACCTGGCTGTGTGTGGTAGGGCCCTAGACCCCAGAATAGACACAGAAACAGCCAGGTGAGGTCCACTGGGTGTAGTCCACCCCCACTGGTGGATTGTGGAGAGCAGCCACGTAGAGATGCCCCCCCCCCCCCCCCACACACACACACACACACCTGTGATGTCACCAGAGGGTACATTCTAGGGTTTCAATCGTGAGATAGGAAGTTCCCCTCCCCCCCCCCCCAAAAAAAAAAAAAAAAAAAAAAAAAAAAGAGTTAGAGGCGTTTTTTCTCTGCACTTACTGAGCAACATTTCTGGAATGACCGAGAAACACTGATTAACTTTGATATTATTCTGATATCGCGACGAAAATGTACAAACGCGGCGGTGCACACATTCCAGAGAGGTGCCATCTTGGAGACGCGCGTGACAATGGCTTATGGTTCTGGTTCCAGTGGGGGTAACATTGGATCCCATTCAGGCAGATGACTCAGGGTTCTGTCACTGAGGGGCTAATGCCGTCTGCTGCAGGGCCACTCAATGAGGGGGGGGGGGGGGGGGGGGGGGGGGGATTTAATGCATGTCTGAAAAGAAGGCAGACATACAGTTATTTATGCAAAAGAAAAAACGTTGCCTTCATTCATTCTTATCCCTTTTGTGTTTCACACACGACAAAGAAGAGAATGTCGTGGCTCTATAATTAGTATAATTAGCCTTCCTCCTTGGCAGGTTTTAACAGTGTGTGTGTCTGTGTGTGTGTGTGCGTGTGCGTGTGCGTGTGTGTGTGTGTGCGTGTGCGTGGGCCAAGTGAAAGTGACAGGTGGATTTACCGACCCTAGTGGAAGGTGTGATATGTGGATTGTGAGCTGACCGTCCTAATAAGACTGGTCTGCGTCTCTCTGGGCCATCCTCCCTCCCTGCTGACACCAGCCCGTCCTCCGTCAGAGGAAATCTCTGTCACATCTGTTTAAGCCCAACGTGTGATCTTCACATATGAATGCCGAATTAATAAACGTTCCTGCTCAGAAAAGTAAACTGGGGGAAAGTAACTCGCGTCCAAGTGAGCAAGTGAGGTTTTTTGCGTGTTTTTTTTCCGAGGAGCGAAAGTGTGGATGGATGTTTTCTTCATTAAGAAGTGAAACCTCTGCAGTATACATAATACAAACAAGGATTCAATACACCTCAGGTGAGTAGTTAATTCTTCTCTCCTCCAACCCCACCAATAGTGCCATTAAAAACCCATTCTGCATAATAGGGTTGGGGGAGGTGGGGCGTGTGCGCACAGATAGGCTGAGGGCAGAAATATAAAGCAGCTTCTCTCTGCAGCGGCAGCGGCAAAGCTCCAGCTACTAAATAACCAACCGTCCTGATGGAAGCCCGTGAACATGCCCACGTCCCCAGCATAGCAACCGCTCGGCAATCTAGTTACCCGTGCCCCCGGGTTACTGCGTCGAAACAACAGTAAAATACACTTGATGCTTATAGAACCTTTACAGCGCACGCGCACACACACGCACAAAGACACAGACACAAAAATGACTATACACACACACACACACACACACAAACGAATACACACACACAACACACACACACACACACGTACACGCACACACACACACACACACAAACGAACACACACACACACGCACACACATTGGCATAAGATACATGAAGTATACATTTACCATTTTAGTATAAAATCATTTAGGAGAAACATATTTAAATATGATGCAGGCCATTGAGTAGCAGGTAGTAGAGTTAAGCATCTTAGCGCAATAATGCCTCCAGACAGGCTGCAGGCAATGATAATCAATCCACCGTCTTTTCACACCGGGAGCCCTCCATTTTATATTATTATTTTTTAAATTAGTATCAGAGTTTAATATGGATCTCGTGTGTGTGACCTCAATGTAGTTAACACGTTTCAGTTGTCCTTCCTGGAGGATTTGCATGAAGTATTCCTCAGCCGTGCTTCACACTAAAGGGTTATGCAGCATCCACCGTGGTCTCCAGCCTAACAGAGTAGAATAGAAGATGACCCATGTTGAGCGCTGGCCAGTACAGAGCCCCTCCGTTGACCGGGTCCAAGAAACAGCATTGTTCCTGTCTGCCAAAATTAAATGGATGTCATTCAGTTTGTCATTGGGAAAATAAACATCTTATTTCTAGTTGCATAGTTACAGTTTAGTTTAGCCATTCCAATTAAAAACTTTTTAGCTTTTTCAGAATCATCGTTCGGCGAATGTATGGATGTGTATCTGAGCTGTTCCGCTGAGTGTTATTCTACGTGACAGACGATGTTTGAGGGACCCAGGGATGACTTCTCCTCTTCTTTGGGTCGAACGAAGCCAAGGTGTTTACATTCACGAAGAAAGTCCATTCTGAAAGGTACGTTTTGTAGCTACAGTTAGTTTAGCAAGATAATAATTACTAACGGTGACGACTGCTTTGGAAGGGCACTTGAAGAGTGAAGGCATCAACTGAAGCAATTAGCAGCCTTTTGGTATTTTTTTTCTCTCT
>JAXIVH010000031.1:5047073-5054573 GCA_036785325.1 Urophycis tenuis
AAGTGTGTCAAACGGCCTGCGAATTAGATAGTCAGTTCGCTAAATTATACATGAAAATAGGTTACCCGGTTACTCGACGTTAGTCCATAAGCCAGCCTTAAAGTCCGCCAAGCAGCCGGTAAATCAAACTCGCTTGTCAGTCAGTCCAACAACCAGTCACACTGTGACCTCTCTTTCTCCTTAGCTACTCCATCTTTCCTCAGAAAATCTGCCTGCTATTCAGTCATTTGGCTTTCAGCCTTGTGTGTGTGTGGTGCTCGTGCGCGTGCTAGCGCGCGTGTGTGTGTGTGTGATTGTGTGTGTGTGTGTGTGTGTGTGTGTGTATGTCAGCTCGAGAGATTGTGGTGCGCGCACACGCATGTGTGTGCACGCCTGTGCGCGTTTCTTAATGCGACATTCACTTTGAAATTAGCCAAGGGATTAAATTAGGGCTTTGAAATCCTTTTTGGAGTCACCCATTCAGACGTGAAAAGATTAAGAGGAGCCGATGAAAGGGGGATTCGAGCGGAGACCTACATTACAGCGGACCCCGGCTCCCGCAGCCGGGAGAGAGAGAGAGAGAGAGAGAGAGAGAGACGAGAGAGAGAGAGTGCGCGGCGCATTTGGAGACGTTTGAGGATGTGTGTAAATGATTTTCATTGTGGCGACGTTGAATGGAACTCATAGAGCAAGAGTTTCTCCCCCCCCCCCCCCCCACCCCCGCCACCATATTTTCGGAGATGTTTTTTTTCTCTTTTCCCGGACCTCGCAAAATGGACACGGAAATCCAAAGCGGGTTTGGCATGCACCGCCACAGGCAGGGGCTGTGCAACTTTAAGGTGACATTTTTTTTCATTGAGCGACAAACAAACAGGACCGTTGATGGCGTGGCCGATGACAAAGGAGAAAGGAATTCCACCTTTGCAAAAAAAATAAAAAGCGCCAGGGCCGACACGTGGAATAAACAAAAACGCTATTCTACAACGTAATTAAATATAAATGGAAATATCTAATTTCCTTTCCATAGATTGGATTTATATTGCTGGGGGTTTGTTGCCTGGTTACCTCTCATTGCCCTGCTCATTCCAAATGTTGATTAGCTCGGAGACATTAATAAATAAATGGGAGCGGCTGCAGTGCCAGGTCTGATTGTTTCCAGGGAAAACGAGGGGGGGGGGGGGGGGGGTGGGGGGGGGGGGGGGGGAGAAAGAGGTGAGAAGACCAACGGGAGCAAACCAAGCAGAACTTCGGCAGGGAAAAAAACCGTGGATACGGCCCAGTTTAGGAGACGGGAGCGTAAAGAAGAGACGTCAAGGCGATTACAAT
This sequence comes from Urophycis tenuis, assembly GCA_036785325.1. Taxonomy (NCBI): domain Eukaryota; kingdom Metazoa; phylum Chordata; class Actinopteri; order Gadiformes; family Phycidae; genus Urophycis; species Urophycis tenuis. Next base: position 5,048,379 of record JAXIVH010000031.1, read on the forward strand.
GCAAATTTCTGTCGTGTTTGTTTGTGTGCGTCCTCGTTACGTGCGTCTAATTTTGGACTTAAATGCACGTATTTTTACAGGACGTACGGACGCCCACCATCTTGTCCCCGGCTTGTCAACGACACAAAAAAGTCCCGCCTGAAGGAATTCAGGGCCACAATTGAATTGAGAATCTATTCTCGGAGGCCGGGGGAACAGAAAATCTGCGCTGACAAAGAAGCCATCAAGTGGTGTTATTATACGTCTTCGAAGTCTTCATGGTGTTATTATAAGTAATGAATCTACACGAGGAACCCGCTGTGTCATTAACCAGAGGCAGGCTAGTGAGCGAGTGAAGAAATACAACAACAAAAAAACAGTGCAATTCCTCAAGCTAAGATATATCTGCCTACCTATTCTGAATAATCATCATTCAGTTATTTACAAATACTAATTGTATTCTTGAGAAAAAAAAGTGACTGCGACGGAGGAAGCCTTGGCATCCTTCCTGCTGCTTCCATGTTGAACCCCTTCCAACACCAGCGATGTGTTTGAATATATAACATAGCACCACATTATGGCAACATCGTATGTGGCCGCGGGCTGCACGTACGCTGGGAGTTCACGAGCCCAGGGATGGGGTGGGGGGGGGGCTGTGGTGGTTGGGTCACGACCATCAAGGCTCAGCCTTGATAAGATAGTCTGTCTCCTTGACGACTTTCACCATCATCCTCCTCCGTGGTGCACCTCGTCTCCGCCAGCTGTGAAGCAGCTCCCAGCTCCCCTGAGGGGGTGGGGGAGGGGGCGTGAACTATGGTGTTGAATAAGACCAAGGCCAGTGGCCCTGGGGACTGGTAGCATAGAGTTTGTTCTCTCTCTCTCTCTCTCTCTCGTCTCTCTCTCTCTCTTCTCTCTCTCTCTCTTCTCTCTCTCTCTCTTCTTTGCTCTCTCTCTCTCTCATCTCTCTCTCTCTCTCACTCACTTCTATTCCAAGCCCTGTCCAAACCCATCCTCGGGCGATGACCACCCAAAGGCCATCCCTCCTCATCCCTCCCCTCCCCTCGAGCAACGGCAAACCAAACTCCACCCCCCCCCCCCCCCCACCACCACCACCTCTCTTCTCCCAGAGCATCCCGGGGTCTGATTGGAAGCGGCAGCCCCCGCCGAGACCACCTCGCTGAGTGTGAACGCGGAGGCGAAGGAGATGTTTTGCCGTGGCCAGGAGAGGTATTAATCAGGGCAACGCGCGATAGTAATGAGGCATGAAGACGCCGTCGGAGGAGGCCCTCCCGTCTCGCCAGACAGACTGCCGGAGGTCCGGTTCCCAGTGGGGGGCCGCCCACCTGAAGTCATCCATTACGTTGGGACGGCTCTGTGTTGAGCGCCTCATGCAGAGAAGCGCACGTTTTTTTTCTAAGACACATTTTTACACAGAGTACAAACGTCGGTTGAAGCATTTTGTGCAATTTCATTTCAAAGAACAAAACAATGTGCTCCGCAATTTACATATCAAGGGACTGTGATGAATATCACTTTGCCTTTTGACCAATGTAGAGGCATGGGGAAGTGTAAACACGAAAAGTATTAGAATACACAAAACAATTTGTGGTGTTATTTGTTGCATTATTAGTTTGATACTGCCGTGTAACATTTACGAAGTTAGCCGCCTACTGTAGATTATTACGATTTTTTTCCTGCATTAGCATTTCAAATACAGACAGACGGCGTCATTTCCTCTATGGGATTAATCAAGTATATCTTCTGAGTGGAACTTGACCAGACGCACATACACGCACACAGACACACACACACACACACACACACACACACACACACAAAGAAGCCAAGAAGCCAACACAACGGTCATGGACATTCTACACTACTTAGGGTAGTTACTCATGTACATGCACACACACACACACACACACACACACACACACACACACACACACACATGAGGCAGATATGTCCAGTCTGATAAGAGACTAAAAGGAGGACAAACAAGAAGAGAAACCACTCAGACGTCTACAGGACAGCGTCATCTCTGTTCCCCTGCAGAGTCCCAGAGTTCCTCCAGCTCCAGGTTACCACTGCTGCACTCCTTCCAATGGTGACAGCGGAACCTCGCCAGCTCACCCTGCTAGCGTGCTACCCACAAAGGGCAATACGGCATGCAGACGCTGCGGGTTCGACTCTGACCCGTGATGCTAGGCCAGGCCTCTTTCGCTCTATTTTACTCTTTCCGTACTGTCTTCTGGACTGACAGTGTCTTGTCGTCTTCACGCTGACTACCAGTGGGTTGCAGAGATTGGGGTTTGAACCGAGAACTTAAGACGCCAAACTCCCCTACCTGGTACTCTTACGTGCTTTGGTGAAAAAAAAAAAGAAAGTACTACTATAACGATAAGATAAAAAGTCCTCTGGTTTAACCTGGGACTGAGGGAAATGTCAGCGTTAGATTCTGTGGCAGGAATCTGAATACGGCGTCGACTCGTCCTCCACGCACGCAAGGGTGTTGTGACTGATCTGTGCCTGAAAAAAAAGGTAATTACGAGGCAGCAGCTTGAGCGAAGCTTGAGGTTGCCTTCAAGATTTCTTCACGCGCGGTGATGAAATCTACCTCTCGCTTTCCTGTCATTACCGCACGTGTGCAAAAAAAAAACAAAAAAAAAACAGGGATAGTGCGCCGGTCAGGGCTGTTTCACTCCCAGCTGAAAGGTGCTGGGTTCGAACTTAACGCGTCTGCTGAACAACTTAATGCTGAGTGGTAATGCTGTAGCAACAGCAACCATCAACCAACCACACACACACACACACACACACACACAGACACAGACACACACAGACAGACACGCATGCGTTCTGCTTGAAAGTCTGGCAAGGAAATAATTGTAATGAGTTGTGATGCTCGGAGCGTCGGGGGCCTGTGTCTGGGGATCATTAAGGAGCACTTGGTGGGGTCTGAGTGGTGGTGAGGTGACAGGCCGGGCACGCTGCTGGGCCTTCAGAGTACATCAGGAGGAACAGGACTCCAGTCCCCAGATGCATCTTCTCCCCCCCCCCTCTGCGCCACGCTTCCCCCGCCCGACGCACACACACACACACACACATGCACACAGAGACACATGCTCACACAAACTCAAAGGCTCACATGTTCAGACACACAGACACACACACACACACACCCACCCACACACACACACACACACACACACACACACACACACACACAGAAACACATGCTCACACACACTCAAAAGCTCACAGGTTCACACACACACACCCCCCCCCCCCCCCCCCACACACACACACACACACACAGCATAAACACATGCTCACACACACTCAAAAGCTCACAAGTTCACACACACACACACCCACACACACACACACACACACACACACACACACACACACACCCACACCCACACCCACACACACACACACACACACACACAGCATAAACACACGCTCGCACAACCTCTTACAGTCAGTTGTTTCACTCTGGGAATTTCATACTTTCTAATGTTCATGAATAGTGATGTCATTTTTTTCCTAATGTTCATTAGTGATGATGCGGTACGCGGAGAGCGGTGCGGCGGTGTGACACCAGTCCTCTCCTCTCCATCTCAAAGCCCCCACGAGCCGTCAGGGGCTCTACATGCACCACACACACACACACACACAAACACACTGCAGTATAATGTGCACCATGCAACTGCAGACACACACACACACACACACACACACACACACACAGGCACATGAAGCAAGCCAAGCTAGGCAAGACAAATATGCATCCACACACAAACACACTGCGGGGAGGAGGATAGTGCGGTGAACTCGGATGTATACAACCTACTTTGGGCTGCTCCGTAATCATGCTTATTGCTGCGCTAACTAATGATAATGAATGGTTAAGTGATGTACCGTGATTATAACGTGTTACCTGATAGTCTCTAAATGTGTCAGTAAACACAACATAAAGACAACATACCTTTTTAGAACTCTGTATACAGTACAATGCGGCTCTATAAACAGTACGGCACTGTACATAATGCACGTGCATAGTCATTCCCAGTATGTATGCATGTTATGTATATATAAATATAACATGCATAGCCTCCAAAGCCACTTTGATGGAGTGTTGTTATGATGGAGAGGATTGAGATGTGAACAAGTGTGTGGTCCTCGACATAGAATAAACAATGAGGCGCTAGGCAGTTTGTCAACAGTCAAAACACCGTGAACTGGAGGGAGAATCTCCAGTGTCTGCTTTGTTTTTCATCTCCTCTGTCGGCGTGGCTTGTGGCGCGCTAGCTCAGATGTCATTAGCAGCCAGCAACACCACCATTGATCATCCAGAGGCACAGGATGTGAGCGGGAAGACGGGGAGATAGAGGGAGAAAGAGAGGGAGAGTGTGAGCGAGAGGGGTAAAAAGGTATGGGGACAGTATGTTCATTACGAAAAACGCTGTCAGGAACTCCTCCCCGGGAGCGCTAGCTGGCTGGATGACACTCATTGATCTTCCAGGCGCCACCCTAATTAGCATGCTGTTAGCGGCGCGCGTACGAAAAACATCAGCACACCGTCTAGCGCACGTTCACACACACACACACACACATCTCTCCAGCTCGATACGCCGCTACCCCGAGCGTCCCTCCCAGCGGATCGGCTCGGCGCCAAACGCCCGGCCACACGTCAAAACTTTCCTGAGAGATTATTTCGTTTGCCGGTGGTTAAATGGTCAATTAAGTGTTTTCCTGTGAAGAGACGTTTGCCGCTGCCGACCGCAGATACTCCGAGCCCCGCATCGCGCCGCGCCTCCCGCTTAAACGGCGGTGGCGCCGCGGAGCGTCCCAACTGACAAACGGTCTTCGACGCGAGAGTGATGAGGACCTGCTCCTGACCTCTGACCCCCTAGTACTTTCTTACCGCCCGAGCTCACGTAGCGCTGAGCTGCTATATTTGAGGGCAGGTTATTAGCGACGCCATATTAGCTACCAGCGAAGCCACGGGCTTGGGTGTTTCCTTTGTCCACCCTGCTCCTCACGAGTGCCGCTCCAGAGATCCACCCCTGCCGCTGAGCCACGTGTTGGGACTTAAACCCTCAACCGAGGCTATTCATGCCCGACTTATGGGTTTGGGTCACTGAGATTTGAACCTAGAACCCTTGCAATGACAGCCCCATGCTTTGCCAGTTGGGCCTTGCTGGAAATAGAACGTAACTCCAGCTCGTCGTAACTCCAGCAACGGTAACCTGAATACGGTTACCATGTGGTTCTCTTCTTTTCAAAGTCAGCCAAAAAAATCGGAGTAAAGTAGGCAATTTATTTTTGAAGCATTTTTGTCATGTTTGTTGAAATTCTCTGTACATCCCAACAGCAATCAATAAATGAATGCTCTGACAAAAAGAAATCTGGTACATGTGGCCTTCACAGGCCCGTAATAAGCCCGTCCAATCATTTCATTCAGCCTGAATGGAATGATTGGATGGCCTACCTGTCTGTCTACCTAACTTACCTACCTACTCGGCAGCTGTGCTCACTGTGCCATTGCGATCATTGTGCACGGCCGGAGTCTTATACAAGGCTAGGCATACCTAGCGCTAAAGCTAGCGAACTGGCGGTGTGTTTTGGGTGAGGGGCTCTGTGGTTTGGCCAGAAGGGAGGGGTGGGATTGATTTATTTTGGGCTGTTTTCTGGCTGTTTTCTCCACGCTGCGTACAGGACGAGGACTACGTGACGACTCGTGCGTAGCTTTTCTGTCGTGAAATGGAACATTTTCTATTTTTTCCTCTGCCTCTAATGCGCTTTGCCTTTCCATGACGCCGCAGTCAGATTGACTTTTGAATTCTGTCAGAAAACGCCATAGATAAAAGAGTCTTTTGAAAGAAAAAATGAAAACACAGTCAAAGAAATGAGCCTTTCAGCAGACAGAGGCTGCGCCTGACGTAAATCACATCAAACAATAACATTGTCCTTGTTTTTTGTATGGTAATTAGGCCTTAGTCTATGACTTATTGGGCTTTACTGGGAATGTAACTTGTAACACCAGTATAAGCAGCCGGAATGTGCTGTTGTATCCATTATCTGTCTGCATTTGCTTTAGTTCGCCATTTACATTTTTAAGCATACGCTTTTTAATGTGAAGAAAATGAAGGTGAATTCAGATACAGGCCATTAAGAAGCCATCAGGTGATGAGGGCATCTTTT
>JAXIVH010000031.1:5064573-5072073 GCA_036785325.1 Urophycis tenuis
CAGTTTGCCTGCATATGTTCTTATAATAATCCTACTTGTAACTATGTTAACGTATATGGAGTGAAAATACGGTGGCGCCTTTTGACGTCTCGGGATTATTAAAAGGTGCTCTATAAATCTAATGTATGATTAGCATGATTATGATTATTACTATTCCCATAATTGTACTCGTGCGTCAGTATGAACCCGCAGCATGAACTACTGTTATATCTAAATCACGCTCACAGCATTATTATTGTGATTAATAATGGCCATAATTGTGGCAGAGCCATGCACTCATGGGCATGAAAGGAGTTCAGCCCCCACGCCACCGCTGTTGCAGACCACTGGCATGACCGAGGCTGCACATCTCTGTAGAACTTTCGCATGTTTTCTTTTTTTTCCTTTTCCACGTGTGACGATGCCTCATTACGGTGTAATCATATGTGCTTTATGATAATTGTGGGTCGGCGAGGTGATTGTCTGCAATGTTGGAAATAAAATGTGAATGTTTGTATGGACAAAATAATGATTGTGTGTAGATGCATCCCCACATGCACTTTCAGTCTGGACAGAGATAGTTAAAAATGGATCAATGAATGAATATATAAAATATAACAACAGAATCATTAAAAACAGTGCAGCCAGCACATTTGGGTGATTAAAATCGGAACACCAACATGTCTGCAAAACAAAAATTAGGTAATTATTTCACTGAAAGTGTCACTGGTTGTGTTTTCACACTTCGAACACGGTCTCAATAGCTTATAATAAAGTAATGCGCTTAATCACCCTCGACCAGCAGTAATACTATTGACAGTGGTTCAGCAGCTACCTCGCGCTCAATTCCTATTACCAACGTGACCCCATTCATCTGTGAGTGCCTACTGACGTCTGGACGTCTGTCACAACACACACACAGACACACACACACACACACACACACACACACAAACACAGTCACACACACACACACACACACACACACACACACACACACACACACACACACACACACACACACACACAGTCACACACACGCACACACACACACACACACACACAAAACGTTGAATAGACTCAAACTTAGAGTGGATGAATTCACATGAACATGGAGGAAGAGTGGGGCATATGGAGAGCGGAGTACACATTCATGTCCTGTCCCTTTCCGCCATGGACAGGGGCTCTGGGCTCATGTATGCAGGAAACACTTAGTGGCCGCAAATTAGATCAAACCTTCAAAAAGATCTCCATCTCGCTACGAGAAGAGAGAGACACGGGGCATGGACACACACACATATACATGTGCACTCTGGTGAAATCACACCCACACACACACACACACACACACACACACACACACTCATATACATGTACACTCTGGTGAAATCACACCCACACACACACACACACACACACACACACACACACACACACACACACACACACACACAATAACAAGAATAAAGGACCCTGTACCCATGATCCACAGCCTCCCCTTTGTGGTTGAGTAAAGCAGGTCTATGAGTAGTATTATAGGTGATTAGCCAGCCGACACCCAATTAGTGGTATCCTCCTAATCAGCTGATACATTATACAGACCTGAAACTGCTCCTGAGTTGTACATCATAATGTTATTACTGAGTGATAATCATTTGTAAGTCACTTTGTTTAAAAGTCGTCTGCCAAATAACGACATGTCCATCATCCCTGTTTCAGATTGACATGACATTGAGTCGTTTAACAGACTACGCTTTCATTTAGAGGAGCTTGCAAGTGAGAGGCTGATAACGCTCAGAGCACACAATCAGAATCGGAGTATTGACAAAAGTCTGCAGGGCCAAGAGTTTATTATTAAAAAAAAAACAACAACTGACCAGAAGGCCGAGTTGCTTTGGGGAATCAGAGCACAAGGTTAGTTGAAATGTGTGTGGAAACTGGAATGGTGTACTATCATGTTGTGTCATCACAATGTCATAATGACAGAATTCAGATCCATGTTCCACATGGAGAAATGTGTTGAACCCAAATATGAAATCTTACAATTACAAAGACAGAGTGAGTGTGTTTATGCACGTGTGTGTGTCTATGGGTGTATTTGCATCAGAGTGTCAACATTTTGTTTTTTCTCCTGTATCCTTTTTAAACCAACAAACATGATCATAAAAAAACAAAAAACAATATGAGGCTTGGACAGGAGACACAGACAACTGTGGCTGGCATGCAGTTGCTTTAATTACTCATCAACCACAAAACATAACACATTCACCATAGAGAATAATTATTTCTCCCTCCAGCTCTAACCATGTGTGTGCGTGGGTGTGTGTGTGTGATGTGTGTGTGTGTTGTGTGTGTGAGTGTGGTGCGTGCATGCGTGTGTGAAGAGTCGCCAAACCATTCCATGTGAATCAATAAGAGCAGTGGACTGTCACACTCGTTTGCGTTCGATTCCCAGCTATATCCTGTTCAAGCGGTTGGACAGGCAGTGTGACCCGTCTGATGAGAGATGAGAGAGAGAGCGAGACTGAGAGATGAGAGAGAGAGAGGACGAGAGAGATGAGAGAGAGAGAGGGGTAAAAATATAAAGCCGAGATCTCGGTGGGATGCCTTCAACAGACAACAGGAAGACGCACACTATAAGGGTCTCTTTAACGACACCAGGTGTCAGCTGATGTGTTCCAGAAGCCTCCGTGTAACAATTCCACCGGCCGGCTGCTCGGAATAACCCGGAAGTTATCGGTAACCAATCATCGGTGATTTCAATGACGTTAACCGATACAAACCCCGTCCCATAATCCCATCCGATGTATCCTACAAATATACAGGCCGGCCAGCCCAGAGCTCTTATTTTTTTGGGTTCTCAGAGCCCTCGCCCGCAAAACGCCAGCCACGCCGGCTGGAATCCCACGGTGGCCCACTTAGGGTGGACAGAACACTGTGATTGAGTTTCTCTTATTCCGAAAAAGGCCTCCCGCCCACTCACCGGGAGGGGATCAATCTTACGCGGCGCGACATTCACCGAAAGAGCCTCCATTATCAAATCACACTTAGCGGTGAAACGCGGGCCCCTTGAATGGAGAACCGCGCCCACATCCCCGAATGTGCACATTGGTTTGCATTTAGAGGATCGCTCAGAACGCTTAAAAAAACAAAAAAAAACACGCCGTTGCCCGCAAAGCTTTTATTTTGTCGGCCGGTGCGGCGATCAGGGGGTTTCCCGTTGATCCGCGGATGGGACACACCAGTCCTCCGCTAATTGAAGCTGTAATGGAGGGCTGTTCACAGAACAGCCGGCAGCCTGACGGCCCTAGAATGAGCAACGAACAGGAAAAAAAAAAAAAAAAAAAAAAACCTGAAAGCATTCTTTTAAAGGTGGGGGGGGGGGGGTCAGGTGCTTTGGTTCTGCTACAGAGACAACGAGACGTATAAATCCATCCCTTCAGCTCACCTTTCAAGTGAGAATATGTTTGTTATTGTGATCGTGAGGACAGCCGCCAACAACAACTACAAGCATTCACACTCCCGCAAACCAGAGCCATACTTTTCTTTTCATGAATGGCACAATCAGGAATGCCTTTTTCTTCCACTCCTGCCTTTAAAACCTTGGTCGGTTTTGGACAACAAAAGCTGAAGATGATCCTAAGAGTTCTCATCTGCCATTGCTAAACACAATTAAGCTTATATCAATATGCCATTTTCTGCTCCTTACATTGCCATCAGCGCTTTCATTCTTACCATTGTAGTTTCTAATGGTGTCCTCTGAAACAGACAGAACTACACGATACAGACAGACCTACTGACATCAGTACCTCATCAGTGGATCCTTGCATCCTTTATACGAATGTTTTATCCTGCACATCCGTGCTTCAGCAAGCTACGTTTGCATACTCGGATTCAGAAATCTCAGAACCGCATCCATTTCGACCAATCAAAACCCAGCGTTAAGCTATGCATTACAATTTCCTGCATGGGGTTATGTTTCAGCCATGCATGTTGTCATGACTATATGCATGACAAAACAGACCTATACATGATGATCCATGTTGCTCAAGGAGAGAAGGGCAAACTCATTCACGTCCTCCATTAAATCCTCCATAAGCCAAGAGACACGTTCTCACACACACACACACACACACACACACACGGAACCCAAGTCTGTTTCATTGCTGCATTTTTTATGTGACTCTAAAAAACTCAAAGTGTACAAAAATAGTAATAGTAAGTAAAATAACGCACAAATGTTCAATGTGCCAGTACAGATGCTGGCATCAAAGCTGACCTCTGAGGACCTGATCTGGAGCTGGAAAGCCTTTCTACTGCTTCAAAATACCAATTATCTATTTGATTATTGATGTTGTTTAGCTTTGTCCAGGCAACTTCATTAAAAGGATATTCAGACACCCATCATTTATGAGCAAGTAGGGCTCAGGGCGGCTCACTCAAGAAGGCCACATTCTGTCTGACTGTCAGTCTGTCTGAACCCAGTATCAAATTGGTTTCGGGGGTTAAACCAGAAGTGGTGCTACATCGGAGGAAATTACATTTTTGTTGTCTAAAATATATCACTTTTGAACAGTACTTGTCCCCTTTCTTGTCTTTTTCCAAAACCTTGTCTTAGAACAATGTCCTGGGCTTTGTATAGGCCTATTGTTCAGCTAACGTTTTTCTCTACTTCACAAGCTATATTTGGAGCTGCACATCTCCACACACCTCCTTGGGGGACACTGAACAGTAATTTAGGAATAGGAGCGCGGCAAATTGATGGCTCAACGGCGATCCGGCACCACACTAGATATGTCCGCCCCTCTGGCCGTCCGCATGCCCAACCTTCAGGGGCTTGGGGGCGGACACCCCGCAGCCGGAGCTGCTTCCGTTACCAGCACTCCGGGGCCCATCCCGCATGTAGGTCAACACAAAGACAGATATGTAGATCACAACAAGGATGGCGGCGGCCATCTTGGTGGCGACGGCAGCCAGGCGATGGGTGGCATTGAGACGGAGCGGTGACGAGCGAAGTCCGCTGTGTGTTAGAAAACACCTCGTCGCCGGAGCTCGGAGGCCGGAAGGTGGGGTGGGGGTTGCGGGTTTTGTGTTGTTTTAAACTCAAGCGAACGCCACAGATTCCTCTTTGGTGTGGTACTCCGATGAGCCGCCCGACAACTCGGAACACGCCGCCGCGCGTTTACCCGCGCGTACGACCACGACGACAGCCGCCGCCACCGCCACCCTGATGGACCCGGTCGAACCTTCGGGTTACGGAAGACGCCGCAGTTTTGACCCCTGCGGCTCACAAGCGGCCTTTTTTTTGTCTTTTTAAAAAAGACGTACGCGCGCCTGCGTGCATGCGTGCGTGTGTGTGTGTGTGGTTCATGTGGCGTATTTACGGCGCAGCGGGGGCAAAGGAAACCAGATGGGGGGCCGCCGCCCGCAACGCAGGAACACCTCGCGTGTCAGACACGAGAGGCCACCGGAGTCAGGGTGAGAGTGAGAAGTTTAGAATAGTTTTTTCGAAACTCCTTACATATGCATGACCCTATTAACAAGACACTTGCACACTTATTTATGGCTTTGCCAACAGATTTCATCATTTGTGAATCATTTTGAGATATTAGCTCGCTCCCCCCGAAAAAAATAAAAAATAAAGAGGGACGAGCTGTTGGCGCTTGAGGAGCTGGAAGTGTCAGGCCGTTGCAGAATGAGCGGTGTGTGTGTGTGTGTGTGTGTGTCTGTGTGTGTGTGTGTCTGTCTGTTGTGTGCACACGTTTTTTTTCGACAAAGTGCACATTATGTGTGTGTATATTGTGTGTGTTTGTGTGTGTATGTGTGTGTGTGTGTGTGTGTGTGTGTGTGTGTGTGTGTGTGGTATGTGTGTGTGTGTGTCTGTGTGTGCACACACGGTTTTTTTCGACAAAGTGCACATTCTATGTGTGTGTATATTTGTGTGTGTATGTGTGTGCGTGTATGTGTGTGGTGTGTGTGTGTGTCTGTGTGGTGTGTGTGTGTGTGTGTGTGTGTGTGTGTGTCTGTGTGTGCACACGTTTTTTTTCGACAAAATGCACATTCTGTGTGTGTGTGTGTATATTTTGTGTGTGTTTGTGTGTGCGCTTTTTTTTTTCTGGCAAAGTGTACATTGTGTGTGTATGTGTGTGTGTGTGTGTATGTGTCCAATGCCTTGTGTCTCTCCTCTGGTAGACAGATGGAGATCTTTTTGAAGGTTCAATCTAATTTGCGACCATAAGTGTTTCCTGCATACATGGCCCAGAGCCCCTGTCCAGGGCGAAAGGGACAGGACGTGGGCACCACGCTCTCCGTATGCCCCCCCACCCATACCCACCCGCCCCCCTCCTCCATGAATTCATCCACTCTGTCTGAGTCTATTCAAGTGTGTGTGTGTGTGTGTGTGTGTGTGTGTGTGTGTCTGTCTGTCTGTCTGTCTGTGTGTGTGTGTGTGTGTGTGTGTGTGTGTGTCTGTGTGTCTGTGTGTGTGCGTGTGCGTGTGTGTGAGTGTGTGTGTGTCTGTTTGTGTGCGTGTGTGTGTGTGTGGGATGAGTGTGTGTCTGTGAAGACACAGACAGGTTGTGCAGATGTCAGTCGGCACTCAGATGAATGGGGTCACAGTGGCAATGGGAATTGAGTGAATGTGCGTATAATTGCGTGAAGCTGTGTGTGTGTGTTTGTGTGTGTGTGTGTGTGTGTGTGTGTTGTGTGTGTGTGTGTGTGTGTATGTGCGTGTGTGTGTGTGTGTATGTGCCTGCTCATCAGGTGAGTCAGCCCTAATTTGTGGAGGCCCCGGTGCGTTTCCTCCACCGCCTGCTAATAAGACAGGAAGACGGTACAAAGAGTGGTCCTTTAGTAAGCTCACAAAGGACAAGTCCTCCTCAGGACGGTTTGGGAGCAAACAAGAACGATTCCATCATCACTGTATTTATTTGAAGGTGATGTCATTAAAAAAAAAAAAAAAAGAAAGGACGCCCTCAGCATCTTTGGAGAGACAGAGAGAGAGAGAGAGAGAGAGAGAGAGAGAAGGAGAGAGAGAGAGAGAGAGAGAGAGAGAGAGAGAGACAGAGAGAGAGAGAGGAGAGAGAGAGAAAGAGAGAGACAGAGAGAGAGGGGGGGCTTTTATTGTGGCGGAGGGTAAGTTGTTGTGCTATAAAAAGGCGATGGGATCTTTGCCTGCCACGGTGATGGGAGAGTCCTGCATGCGTGACACTCTTGAGTTCTCGGAAGCCGCAATGGGATTTGCCCTCGCTTTTTATGACATATTCAGCTTTTTCCCCGGATCATTCATACCCTCCATTGTAAATTATATCTATGAACACTGTCCGGTTCAGATTTAGCTCTGTGTGTTTTCGTGTGTAGTTTGGTGTGCCAGTACCCCCCCCCCCCCCCCCCACACACACACACACACGCACACAAACTGAATGCATTCATTCCATGTCAGGTGCTTGTGTGTCTGTGTGCTCCTGTGCATCCTGGTAGTAACAGGACCAACTGCAGAATTAGGACCAGGATATTGAAGCC
>JAXIVH010000031.1:5078071-5108071 GCA_036785325.1 Urophycis tenuis
TTGCGCGTGTTTTGAGTTTCATTCGGTGGACACCTTCGCCCCGAAGGGACTCAACAGTGAGGCTGAGAACAATCAACTTACCCAAACTAAATTGCAACCAAGTTTTCCCAAGTTTCATATTTTTTTATGTAATTTCTTTACACATATATTTTTGGAATAGTGGCAGTCAAGTGCATAATAGCTTTCTGCCAACAGCTCATGAACCCTGCTACCACCTGATCAGTCCTCTCTCTCTCTCTCTCTCTCTCTCTCTCTCTCTCTCTCTCTCTCTCTCTCTCTCCTCTCTCTCTCTCTCTCTCTCTCTCTCTCTCTCTCTCTCTCTCTCTCTCTCTCTCTCTCTCTTTCTCTCTCTCTCACTCTCTCTCACTCACTCACTCTCACACACACACACACACACACACACACACCCGGAGTGAACTCCGCCTCCTCTTCATCTAGAAAATAACGGCGCGTCAAGAGTTTTAAGTGTTTTTACTAATAATAGTGCCTGAACAGTTACTTACCGTTGAGGGTTTTTTCATCAATTACGTCCCTTCCTCCCACCCATGTCACGATGAAGAGTAAAGAACAGCACTTAACACAATAACAGTGCTCTCCGGCAGCGTGTCTGCATGCATCATCTATCACCGCGGTGATATCACGCCGGGCATTTTGACCACAACAATGACAGGGGGCTGAATGTATAGCTAATCATGTGTACCCATTAGAAGATTACTAATTGGGTTTGATTGTTGATGCCATCCGATGTGACAAGCCGCAGAAGTGTCGGTGCAGAATTGTGTTGTTTCCTGCAGACTGAACTAATTGAGGGGAAAAGAAGCAACGGAAAAACAATGCTGTGCCATGGAACATGTGGGTGTTGTTCGAGCAGGAAATGCAATATGTTTTAATTGTGCTTAACAATCTGCCGGTGGTGCCAATTACAGTACGTAAATTGCATTAAAGATAAATAATTGAGTAAAATGATATGTGCATGCACACACGCACACACGCAAACACGACAACAACATACACACACAATAACAAACATAAATCTGTATGTATATATATATATATATATATATATATATATATATATATATATATATATATATATATATATATATATCCTGTTCTGTACTGTGCATTTTTATTCGTTTGGTTTGCATCAATGCTTTTTTTCTCCACGGCAGGTGGAATCACTGAACAGTCTGTTTACTGAATCTTATCCACATGCCCCATGTCCAATGGGTGGGATGCTATCGACGGTGGCTGCCCGTTTCCATTACTGCCCGTGATTGTGTGGCTTGCAGGAATTCATGAGCCATGCAGATGGAGAAATCTGCATATTGTTGCATATTGTCGAGCCTAATGGACGCCTACACATGTATGTGGCAATAAAAAGGAATGCAGCCCCCTGCCTCCCCCCCACCTCCCCCGCCCACCTGCGACTTTTGCCCGGCCGGTACACCCCCCCCCCCCCCCCCCCCCCCCTCCCCCTCTCCCCCCCTAACACCCTGAAGCATGATGAGCCATGGTGGCTGATGTAGTGTTGGGCAGTGAGGAGAGAGATGGAGGAGGAGGGAGACGGGGAGAGGGTGAGGAGAAATGAGAGGAGATGGGTTAGAGGAGAGAGGGTGAGGAGAAATGAGAGGAGATGGGTGAGGAGAAATGAGGGGAGATGGGTTAGAAGAGAGATGGTGAGGAGAAATGAGAGGAGATGGGTTAGAGGAGAGAGGGTGAGGAGAAATGAGAGGAGATGGGTTAGAGGAGAGAGGGTGAGGAGAAATGAAAGGAGATGGGTGAGAGGAGAGAGGGTGAGGAGAAATGAGGGGAGATGGGTGAGAGGAGAGAGGGTGAGGAGAAATGAGAGGAGATGGGTTAGAGGAGAGAGGGTGAGGAGAAATGAGAGGAGATGGGTTAGAGGAGAGAGGGTGAGGAGAAATGAGAGGAGATGGGTTAGAGGAGAGAGGGTGAGGAGAAATGAGGGGAGATGGGTTAGAGGAGAGAGGGTGAGGAGAAAGGGGGGGTGAGATGGAGGAGGCATAGAAAAGGACAACTGAGAGAAAAAGAAGGGGCCAGGGAAGAGCAGCATAGGGGGAGAGAGGGGGAGAGGGTCTAGAAGGCAGGAGGAGGGGAGATGGAACAGATGGGGGGAGATGAGAGATGGGGAGAGGAGAGAATAAATGGGGAGAGAAGAGGCAGAGGGTCTGGGAGGGAGAGAGGGAAGGCAAAGAAGAGAGGCTGCGTCGGGAGATGGAGAGATGAGAGGCAGGCAGGGGGAGGCACAGAGGAGGAGAGGAGGAGAGACGAGGAGCGTCGAGGACGAGGGAAGAGAACGATGGCTGGCGGAGAGGAAGGACAAATTCTGAGAGAAAAAAAAAAAAAAAACCCTCTGCAGCAGCCACACGGTGTGACTAATGTACCTTCCTGTGTCTACATAGTTCTGCAGGGGCTGGTGGAGACCCCAGCTGTGCCTGGCAACCCCAGGTAGACACCGACTATTTAACCCACCACAGACACACACTCTGTCTCGCTGCCGCGCAATTTGCCATGAGGCGGAAATGAGAGGACGCCCGCTCTTGACTTGTGGTGAATGCAAATGAGTCGAAGGATAATTATTGTGCATGGGAATGCGCCATCGAGACGTCGTTTTTTTGTCATGCTGTTCATCTTCACGCCAAATGTGTGCGATGAACGGAGGCTAATCGACCGAACCTCGACATTTCCTTCAAACTGTGTTACAAAGGTCTACTTCCGTATAACTGTATCTGTGTATTTTTTTTCATTTTTGGAAACTTTGTATGTTGGAGATATTTGCGATTAAAAATGCCCCCCAAAAAAAAAACTCCCATAGAGATAACACTGAGCCTAGTGTTCCATTGTTACTTTTGACTCTGCTAATTCCTTTCCAGTGATCGACCGGGCGGCGCAGCTCAGTGGGGAGAGTGCGGCTTCCACAGCCGGAGGGTTGGCGGTTTGATCCCCACCTCGACGAACTTCATCACAACGATTACGCACACGTTCCTATGCAAGTTGTTCCTCGCGTAATTCCTCACGTAATTCCTCACATGGCGTTACATTTGCTAGTTGCCATTGCAGTTGCTGGCATTGGGCTGGAGATCTACCACAAGTAGAACCATTCTAAAGAGTACCGCACAACGTTCTATAGGATGTCCTCGAGCCTTCCTCCACACAAACATCAATCTCTTTACTTGTATACATACATTTTTCTAAGACTTTCTGAGTCTCCTTCAACGGAAAAGTGCCCTATTGTATGTATTGTTACGACTGTCAATGTGATCAAGGGTGTTCTCACGCTATAACCATGTCAATGTTGCCCTCTTTCTCACTGATGGTAAATCTCCTAGAGTGACCATGACGTTTGCTGTCATTGTTCTGATCGTCGGTGTTCGTGTCGCAGCGATGGCGTTTCTGTGAGCGTGAGGGAGGTCAGCGAGGAGCCTTCACGTGTGTGTCATCTCAGGGAGGAGGAGGAGGAGGAGGAGGAGGAGGAGGAGGAGGTGGAGGAGGTGGAGGAGGAGAGGGGCTGGAGATGAGCAGAGGCAAGGGAGAGCTCTGTAATTATTTAGAGAAAAAGGTCAAGGCATTTTGAGCAGGCTTTTGTAATTGACATTGTTTGCCGAACAAACAGAGCAGTCTTTTGTGAAATTGCGTTAGAAAGGTTACAGTTCTTTTCTGCTGTGGATTAACTGGTAACTTAAAAAGAAAAAAAAAATGGAGAAAAAAAAACCCTCATGGTACACAGCCGGTCCTGCACCCCAGCCTGGCCCCCCCACCCACACCAACAGCCCACCATTTCTTTTTTTAATCCTACATCTTGCCTCAGCAAGCACAGCATCAAGTACACCATACAAAAACCCTAAGAGAGGAAAACTAATCTAAATTTTGGTGGGGTTTTTTTTAAAAAAGGAACACTTTTTTTTTTTTTTCCCTTAAATGATGAAACCCGCAGAAGTAGAATTAATGAATGGCTGCAGCGTCTCTTCTTTGGCACCCGTTTCCCAGGCAGGAGATACCTGCAAACACCTGTTAACGCGCACGCCTCTCCCTGCTCCCGCATCACGCCGCCAACACCACGCATAGCTAGTCATGTAGAGATGATAATTAGCATGGCTGCCGCCTGCTCGCTGAGAGAGAAAGAGAGAGAGAGAGAGAGAAAGAGAGAGAGAGACAGAGACAGAGAGAGATAGAGAGAGACAGAGCGGGAGAGAGAGAGACAGAGACAGTGAGGGACAGCGAGAGAGACAGAGAGACAGAAATAGAGAGAGACAGAGAGCAAGGGAGACAGAGAGAGAGAGAGAGAGAGAGAGAGACACCCAAACAGGGAAGTGGAGGAGAAAAGACGTGTTCAGACAATAGATGTGATAGCAAGGTGTTAATTTGTAGTCCAGATGTGCCCAGATTGTACAAACACGTGTAATTACCGATAGGATTAATGTCGGAATAATGAGTGTGAAGAAGCACGCAGAACTGGCTGACCAGCCAAATGGGGCTGGCAGCTTGTTTTCCTTTTTTGTTCCCGTTTTTTTCAGTTTCATAGAAAAACTGAAGAGACACAAAGCATGTTGTTCTTTCAGGGCGAGATCAATACAACCGAATCCAAAGAGGCAGGTTTTATCAGCGTGTGTATGTTTGCCAGTGTGTGTCAGTGTGCGTCTATATGTGTGTGTGTGTGTCAGTGTGTGTGTGTGTGTGTGTGTGTGTGTGTGTGTGTGTGTGTGTGTGTGTGTGTGTAGGTGTATGTGTGTGTGTGTGTGTGTGTGTGTGTAGGTGTATGTGTGTGTGTGTGTGTGTGTGTGTATGTGTGTGATTGCGTTAGAGACAGAGCACCAGACCACTGTGGAAGGCTAATGTGTGCGCTTGTGCGTGTGTCCATGTGTGTGCGGGCGTGGATGGACGCTTAGTGGCGGTGTGTGTGTATGTGTGTGTGTGTGTGTGTGCGCGCGCACGTTATGGAAGGTTAATGTGTGTGATTGAATAAAACAGGGAGACCGCCTCCATCTGAAACACAATTAGTCCGACAGACTGGTAGATTTTTCTAGATTATTTTGTCATAAAAACACAACAGAAATGTCCTTCCGCCCTCCATTTTCATTTATCGGAGTGTCATCCTGACCATTGTTTTCTTTTTGTCTTCATAACTGTCCTCCTCCATCGCTCTGTTCTCTCCATCTCTCATTGTTACTTCAACCACCAAAAGGTGTGTGTGCATATATATAGATAGATATTTATATATATATATATATATATATATATATATATATATATATATATATTTCATCATTATGATTTAATTGTAATTTGGTTGACTGTACATAATTTGGTATCGCACATAACACTATATTAAAGTGTTATGTGCGTACCAAATTAGCAAATTAAAAATTGATGCACTACAACATATAACAATATGTGATATAATAACATCGAGGGTAGAAGGGGGTAGAATGAGGGGGAGGTGGTGGTCTTTGTTGGGGAGAGGGGGGGGGGGGGTTAGTGAGGCTGCCCAGGGGATCAAGAGATTCTCTGGGTTTAATGACAACAGTATTACAGCATTAACATAACCTAATCCACTGAGCTCTCAAATTACACAATCTCACACACACACACACAAAACGACACACACACACACACACAAACCACACGGAACAGAATTACACACACCCAGTACACAAACTCAACAAATATATACACACAAGAATGTACACCAATAAAGGGCTGGTGAAGTCACACACACACACACACACACACACACACACACACACACGCACTTAGCTTTGATCAAGAAAGAGGGAGTGAGTCAGAACGAGATGGATTAAGAGCGCGTAAAAGATAGAATGTATGAAATGGAGACAAAGTGAAAAAGACTGGGAGTGGGGGAGAGAGACTGAGACAGAGAGAGAGAGAGAGAGAGAGAGAGAGAGAGAGAGAGAGAGAGAGAGAGAGAGACCTATGGGCTGAACACTGAATCGAGCCATCTTCTTCCACTGAGGACTGATAAGGACCCCAGCAGATACAAGGACACATCAAACCCTGTGCGTGTGTTTACACACACACACACACACGCGCACGCACACACACACACACACTCACGCGTGCACACACACGCACTCACACACGACATCTCTCCACAGGGAACACAGTAGCTGCTGAATCAGGGCTTAAAAACAGTCGTGTCTCGTTCCTCCACAACTTTTAACAAAAGCTGACAGATTGCTGATTGGACCAGCAGATTGAAGGGACAAACTCATTTTTCTGTCTATTCTGCATTTTTCGCCCTCCCTCTCGCAGTGCCCAGAAGAAGCGCGGGGAACCAGATGATGTGTGAGGGAGAAGGGAATATTAAAAACCATGTACCGCTAGAAGCAGAGTGAGAGGTTGGGAACGATACACAAATTATCCAGGATGGAGTACAGTCACCACGCACCGCCAACACACACGCACACACACGCACACACACACATGCACACACACACACACACACACACACACACACACACACACAAACACATGCACACACAGACACACACACACACACACACACACACACACACACGTTTCAATGTGACAAATAGGAATACGAAAAAAGTACCACAAGAAAAAAAAGTTTGAAAAGAATGTTTTTTTTCAAACGCCAATCGGTTTGTCAGCCACATCGCTCTTTAAAAAAAAAAAATCCATCCTAATCACCGCCATGCGTGACAACTGCTTGCTCGCCCACAGTCTCGCCATGCCTCTTGTTCCAATAGATTAGACCACAATGCGGCGTGGGGTTGGGGAAGGGACCGGTTCTTGCAGCAAGCCGCGTGCGTACCGTGTCTGGCGGGCTGCTCCGGTGCTGTGGATATACCCCTCCTGCCGGGACCACCACCCCCGTGCCAGTAGTCAACCCCCCCCCAAGACCTTTCGGGTCACCTCCGGGTCAGACCCAGGCGGGCCGGCTGCAGGGAATACGGTCCGCTTTACCCAACCCAACACTCGCTGTGCGCCGGTGCGAGGTTCGAACCCCCATCGCCGGCCTGATCGACAACCCAACCCTCCTGCCTCTGGAACAAAAACATACACGGCTGGGTTGCGGGTCGCACACAAAGGGCAGTGAACCGCCATACCGCAGGCAGGCGTGAGCTGGACCGGGATCTGACCCGAGTCGGGCCGAGTCAGACCCAGTTCCCTTCTGCTAAACGAGATGGAAATGGCTTGCTGTGTGTGTGTGTGTGTGTGTGTGTGTGTGTGTGTGTGTGTGTGTGTCAGTCTACTTTAAGGTTTGTGTGTGTGTATTTTGTTTGTGTGCCTGTATGTCTCGGTCTATTCCTCTGTGTGTGTGTGTCTCAATTCCATTTGTGTGTGTGTGTGTGTGTGTGTGTGTTAGTGATTCTATCCTGTCTCCATCCTGTTTCACACAACAGCACGTAGCGTGTACCATGGTGGCCCTTACTGTTTAGCATGGGTAGGGTGGGTAAGAGAGAGCAGCATCACAGAGATTTTAATTACAAAATACAAGGTCCTCAGCAACACCGAAACACATTTAGAGAAGAACACTGAAACGTTGTTCTCCAACACAGACACGTAGTGTGACACACATGTTGTGTGAAGCCCCATGGTTGACTGACCTCCTCCCCCACCCCGCACACACACACCCCCTGGGGAGAGGATAAATCTGCCAGACCCATAATCCCATTATAACAAAATCACTCAAAGCATCTTCTTTACTTACGTTTCATTACGTCTCTTAACATTACAAGCTTTACAACCTATCAAGCATAATTAATACCCATAAAGGGTAATACACGCACGCACGCACACAGAGGGACACATACACACACACACACACACACACACACACACACACACACACACTCTCCCTTCGGTTCAGCGTGAGTAGATTACATTGAGTCAGTGTTATCTGCGTTTTTAAATGAAATACCTCCACTCCAGATGTTTAGGCTTATAAGCCACATGATTATTGTTGTTTCCTTGTTGTTTTTTGATATGATGTAGGCGATAAGTGAGTGCTATTTAAAATTGAGGTCGCCATAGTCATTAAGCATTTACGTACATTAAGTATAATGCTAAAAGGAATTAGTTAGGGTATTACTACATACCAATTGCTGGCCGACCAGAGACACTACAGACATTGTCAAAAGTAGTTGCAATGACCAAGACACTCCACAGATGGTGCCGTTTCTCCGGGTAATTACGCATCCGTTTGTTGTATCTGTTCACCGATACGAATCCTCAGCAATATATTAAAGAGTAATGTGGAGCAATCTGGAGAAAAAAACGTAAATATTCAGAGAGATTATGAAATGGCAGGAGACCAGCGGTACTCAGGCCCGTTGTCTCTGCACGTTCCGTACAGATCCCCTCGGCCCCGTTCGGCACCACGTAGGGTCTTTATCAGATAATTGACGAGCAAGAGTGTCAGTGTGCTGAGAAGAGAATAGGAATCAGGAATCCTTTCAAAGTAAGAGCTTTGCCGCCAGAAAGCCTCTCCCTCCTTCCCCCAGAAGGAGAACCCGAGCGAGGGAAGAGCTCCGCGGGGGCAGCGGGGCTAATGAGCCTTCTTGAGGAGAGCCTGCTCTTGTCCCTCCCTGTACCTGGAAGTCTCCTCCGAGGACGCGGCAGCCGTTAAAACGTCTTCACACGAGACGAAGCAGAGAAACCCGTCCTCACATCTAACCTTGTTTTTTTTTGTTTTTTTTTCCGAACCCATTATTGGCCTGCCGACAGCAATATGTTGTCTTGGCAAACTTGAGTCTCACCACTCAAGGCCCTGGCCTCTGTTTGAATACGTCAGTTTCAGCATTTGTATGTAGATATACCAGCCTATTTAATTACAAACCCGCAATTACGGTGCTGCAAAGGAATCACATTTTTGTGATTTGCGTTAATTGCCCGTGCAGAAGAAATAATAGCTCCGTATCAGAAAAGAAGGAAAAGGGTAATAGTATAAAAAAGAAACACTGATTTCTGCTCCTGTCATGCTGAATGCCACTCACACCTGCGGAGATTGTGACCGAATTAATAATAGCATGCGCTTTTTTTTTTCCCCCTGACCTGTTTATTCTTCGCCTGACATTGACCAACAAGTCAACGACAGATAACCAGATAACGGGAGTGCGCTCACTCGAGACCAGGGGAGGGCGGGGGGAGGGGGGGGGGGGGGGGGGGGGGGGGGGGAGGGATGGCGGAAAAATACAGAGAGTGACATTCTCTGTTCGGAATCAACTTGAGTGTGCAGTCAGTCGAAGGTCCATTACTTACACAAAAGCTACCCAGAAATCAGTGTCGGTGGAATCCTCCAACATTGCAGGCACTCACTCATTGTAATTATTCGATGACAAATTAAATGGGGCCATTTTTAGAGCGCAGTCATGCATATTAATTCATCTCGGAGAAGATGGGAGGTCTCAAGCGCGACTGGAGGTGCTGAGCAGGGCGGACTGTCGGCTCGATAAGAAATAATGAAACATACCTTGCCGTTTTAATGAGCAGCAATTTGATGTTTATTACTGCCTGTTGTTCTCCATTCATTTTTAATCAACTGCTCCTTTATCAGAGTCTGCCACCGCAACTTTCCTTTTTTTCCCCACTTGCTTCTCAAGTTGAAACTAATTTTGCACCTTTAACAAAACAGTGAGCGTGATTAAAGTGAACGACGGCCGTTGAATGTTTGACTACAATGAAAGGCAGCAGGTGCTGGCTTGTCTTTTAATGAGACATGGCAAAACTTTGATTTAAGTCTGTAGTTTCTCGAAAGTAAATACCTTAAAACATTCATTTAAAGTTGTGGAATGAAATAGAAAGGGGGGAAAGCGAACACCGGAGCCTGTCAAAACATTTTACCTCAATGCAAGAAGTTTGTGCTACATTGATTCATTGCATCAACGCTTTTATTTTCCAACAGAAAATGACAGACAAAATAACTATCTGATAAGTAGGCCGATGGGGAACGCTTGATTTACCTCCCTTGTTTGATAGGACAGTTAAACAAGCACACGCACACACAAACACACAAACACACACACACACACACACACACACACACACACACACACACACACACACACATACACACAAACACACACACACACACACAAACACCCTGATCAAATGAAATGCTGAAACCACCGCAACAACTCCCATCCAACCAAATGACGGTACTTCTCAACACAAGATAATGATAAAGCACAGGCAAGACTATCTTGCCTCAAACAGGCAGAAATGGATCACTTATTAGGCTCACCAGACAAACAAGTCTCTCACAAAAACTGAGTGTTTAGAATCTTTATTTACACATTTGCGATGTTATTCCATGGGAATAGCAAACACACAAAAATCTGCAATTTCTGGGCTTCTTAGCAGGGGGAATGCTAGATGATTGAGGCTTTGTTGTATTCCCCACACATTATAGAAATGTTTAGAAATAAACACAAACAGATTTGCAATTAATTAGGATCTTTTTTCAGAATTTGTGCTTCTTTCACTCGGTACTCAAAAGGTTCAAAGGTCAGTTGGAACATGGCGCGTCTTATATTGACAGGCCGTATGGACGGAGACGCGTGAGTCACCGCGTTCAATGTAAAACGAACCCTTGGTGCTCCTTTCCACTCCCCCAGCAGTTCAATGGAATACAGAAAAATGCAAGCCTAATCATATCTGCAAAACACCTTTGTCTGTTCTCATCCATATGAATGAGGCCGAGAGCTGCCAAAACAATCCGACTTAGAAATGCCAAAATCATGAAGCAATACCCACAAGTTTCACAATTGGTTTAAAAAAACGCAGCCAACTCTTTAGTGGAATCCCTCATTGGATTGGTTAAGAGTCTGCGGCTCTTCTCTGATTGGTTTAAATATTAGAACTGCCTAGGTAAAATTGTGTGGACTTTGTTAGAAATGCATAGCTGTCCGTCAGCTATCTGTGAATGAAATGCACTTTGAGGATATTTGTTCTGGTTGGCTGTGTGTCAGCATCTGTATGATACAATTTAGATCTTAGAACACTCCAGGCTCTTTTCTGACCAATCAGGGCAGCTCTTCCCTGATTGGTTCGGGGACTCCGTGTTGTCTGTCAACACTGCAACACTCTTCATTGGCAGAAAAACATAAGGAGGCAGGGGTGTTTATTTTGGACTGCTTATTTTCAAAATCTTGCTCTCTGCTGCTCTCTCTCTCTCGTTACAACTCAAATCCTATGAACAGCAACTTATTGTCAGGAGTTTTAAACCGCAGTATTGCCCTCGTGGAGGTGGTTAAATTCTAAAGCTATAGATTTGCTGTACATGAGTAGATTTGACAAGAGACGAAAAAATAACAGGAAAATTGGGGGAGAGATGAAAAATCTATGCCTAGTTAAAGCACAAGGGTGTGAGGCAGGTCAAACTGTGAATGTGAACGGGTTTGTTTACTTCCTTTTCCTCGCTCAACTCAATGATTGTGTGATTCCAAAATGTATTGGAAGTTTAACTAACCACAATTGGATCAAATGTGCTGACCAAACCAAGAGGGTTCTATACAGTATGATTGCAGTAAGCAGCTGTAACATCTAAACACACAATACTAAATATGGGCCACACAAAGGAAGAACAACTCTTGGTAGTGTCACTGGGGGAATCTCAGCAATAAGAGAAACATTTAATAATGTTGTGCATGTCCTTTAAGGCAGTTATTCAGCAATTGACTAAGTGAGTGTGTCCATTAAACTGTCAGCTGTGTTAGTTGTGAGTGCCAGAGCTGTCATTCTCACTGACAGGGAAGAGTTTGTTCTGGACTCATTTAAGAGGCCATCTTGGAGTAGACAGACACAGTCCTCCGTATTTTTATCTTGCAAGCCGAAAGTTAGCCGAGCATTTTTACAGTTAGTATAGCATTCCTGGTAGCATTCTTTGGCATTCTGACTGTTCTTTGAGTTAGAACTGCCCGGCTAACCCAGCATTCTCCCTGCTAGCCTAGAGTTGCCCTAGCATCTTCCTTACACACATTGCATACATTTAGTTTAGCATTCTTTGTTAGAGTTAACCAAACATTCACTAAGGTAGCCTTGCATTGTCCTTACTAGACTGCCTTCAACCTTGCATTCTCCCTTCTAGTAGATAGAATAAGAAATGTGGGCCCTTTGCATGACATATTTGACCTTTTAAGGTTTTACTTATAAACTTTGTACCATCTCACATGGGTTGCTATTACTATCAAACACACTAACTACATTTTGAGTCAATACAGACTTTAACTGAAATCACATTGCTGCGGGAAGGGACCTTGAACAAGCTTGGCTGTTTGAAGTTGAACACTTTGTTCTCTTCCACCTCCCTCTATTTGATTACAGTGAGCATATCGAAGGCATGCAGCAACCACTGTTCTTACACATTTGTTTTCCTATCGTTGACATTACCGTGGCTTCGGTCTCACAAATGTCACTAAAGTTCAATTCAATTTGGGTTTGGGTTTGGGTTTGTCACATAGCTTTCAAATGGCTGGGCATGATACTGGTTTATACATGCACATAGAAAACTGCGTGTGATTGTATTTTCTTACTTTGTTGACCCATTTGATTGATTCGTTTTCAATGATGAATGATTAGACTCTTTTTGTTGGTATTTTAAGTATGTCGAGATATCTATTTTATTTGGAAGATATAAAACCGAACCTCAGATTGAGGAGGAACAATGCGGATTCCGCTCTGGTCGTGGAACAACGGACCAGCTCTTCACTCTTGCAAGAATCCTGGAGGGGGCCTGGGAGTATGCCCATCCGGTCTACATGTGTTTTGTAGATCTGGAGAAGGCGTATGACCGGGTTCCCCGGGAGATATTGTGGGAGGTGCTACGGGAGTATGGAGTGAGGCGGGCACTTCTCAGGGCCATCCAATCTCTGTACACCCAAAGCAAGAGTTGTGTCCGGGTTCTCGGCAGTAAGTCGGACTCGTTTCCGGTGGGGGTTGGCCTCGGCCAGGGCTGCGCTTTATCACCAATCCTGTTTGTGGTTTTCATGGACAGGATATCGAGGCGTAGTCGGGGGGAGGAGAGGTTGCAGGTCGGTGGGCTAGGGATCTCATCGCTGCTTTTTGCAGATGATGTGGTCCTGATGGCATCATCGGCCTGTGACCTTCAGCACTCACTGGATCGGTTCGCAGCCGAGTGTGAAGCGGTTGGAATGAGGATCAGCACCTCTAAATCTGAGGCCATGGCTCTCAGCAGGAAACCGGTGGATTGCCTACTCCGGGTAGGGAATGAGTCCTTACCCCAAGTGAAGGAGTTTAAGTACCTCGGGGTCTTGTTCACGAGTGAGGGGAGGATGGAACAGGAGATGGGCAGGAGAATCGGAGCAGCGGGGGCGGTTTTGCATTCGCTCTACCGCACCGTTGTGACGAAGAGGGAGCTGAGCCAGAAGGCGAAGCTCTCGATCTTCCGGTCTATCTTTGTTCCTACTCTCACCTATGGTCATGAAGGTTGGGTCATGACCGAAAGAACGAGATCGCGGGTACAAGCGGCCGAAATGGGTTTTCTCAGGAGGGTGGCGGGCGTCTCCCTTAGAGATAGGGTGAGGAGCTCAGTCATCCGGGAGAGACTCGGAGTAGAGCCGCTGCTCCTTTGCGTGGAAAGGAGCCAGTTGAGGTGGTTCGGGCATCTGATAAGGATGCCCCCCGGGCGCCTCCCTATGGAGGTGTTCCGGGCACAACCAGCTGGGAGGAGACCACGGGGAAGACCCAGAACGAGGTGGAGAGATTATATCTCCACACTGGCCTGGGAACGCCTCGGGATCCCCCAGTCAGAGCTGGCTGATGTGGCCCGGGAAAGGGAAGTGTGGGGTTCCTTGCTCGAACTGTTGCCCCCGCGACCCGACCCCGGATAAGCGGTAGAAAGTGAGTGAGTGAGTGAGATATAAAACCATATAAAATGACTGTTCGAGAATTTTGGGGTTGCACTAATGATTACCGCTTGTTTTTAATAAAAGTGAAACAAACATGTAAAAAGGGTTTCAGATGTCAATTTCAAAAGAAGCTCAGAGGTTTTTCTGGGAAACGCAGACAACTGCAGAATTAGAATCCAAGGTGATTAACCGCGACGTGTCTATTGTGTTAAAAACAGGCAGCTGTCCCTCTTTCAGGCATGGTCACTGTTGTGTTAAGTGAGAGAGGGATGTATGAAGCATGTGTAACTCATGCAACCACAGAATACGCTCCCATCTCTTCCATTATTCTCTGCAGAAAGGGATTTCTCAGCAAACTTCAGGCTTCTTGTGATGTGAAATTCCTATTATGTAACTTCAACTTAACTAACTTTAATTCAGCGACAGAGGAGAGTGCCGCACCAAACTATTAATTCACTTTGGAACAGTTGACTCATGGCCCAAAAGTCGAATAACTCAATAAATAAACAGCGCCATTGTCACCTAATTAAAACAACTGCCACATTGCAGATGCGAGACGAAGGCCTGATATTTTAGCCGTCAGTGTTGTTAATAATACTGTGGCCTACAGGAGGCTATAATTACATACAGGCCACACGAACGTAACCAAGAGGGTCATGCATGCATAATATACACACGCAAACACACATGCTCTTGTATCAGACAACCTCTCTGCAGTTATTTTCTGGCACACACACCCTTTACTCCATAAGCAAACACAAGCTGACATGTTAAAACTACACAAATGCACAGTGACACACGAGTGAGGCAGACATACAGACACACACTTAACCATGCAGATGCAAATTTAGAATCACACTTACACAAACACACACACACACACACACACACACACACACACACACACACACACACACACACACACACAGAAACACTGTCATGGCAATTCTTCCTATATGAGACATTGCATCTAGGAGAGATGAGACTTCTAAATGCAAATAAACAACATTTGTAGAATAAGCCTGTCTCATGTATGCATACCAGCCCCCTCTCTGGTAGAACAAGCTCTGAACACAGTCGTACAGACCTTTAACATAGAGCCCCACCCAGGCAAGCTTTTGTCCCCACATCAAAGGAGGGGCGTATTTACCTAAAGATAACACAACATGAGAAAGCAAATATTAAGATAAGAAAAAGCAAACAGGAATTTGCCTTTACACACACACACGCACACACACACACATACACGTCTCTGTGAAGGACACATCAGAGATGTTTCCATCTACCGAAAGCATTTCAAAGACCCATCTGCATGCAAGCGAGAGTTGAGACTCCCCTCTGTCAGGGTGGTACACAAACACCATAGCATACTGCAGCTATGAATGACCAAACTTAGTTAGCCACAGGGGCCCCTATATCGCCCCCAAGACACACACACACACACACACACCATGGAAGAAGGGTTAGTGGAACCCTAGCTCCATTTGGGTCCTCCTTTGGCCCCAGAGCATTCCTTCGACGCCTCTCTCAAAGCACCGATGTCTGGGTGTACAGCCATACCGAACCTGGCGGCCATGGGGCCTTTCATCCGACCCGAAGCAAGCAGTCCCTTCTGTTCCAGCCTTGTAACTCAGACAAGAGCAGGACTCACAAGATGGAAACTAAGAATGATCAAACCTTTGAGATCTACTTGTTTTTTTGTCCACCAGGCAATGGGTTACCCAAACTTTCTCATGCCCTGATCTGAAATAGTACTTTTTGTCCCGGCAACCACCAGATGTACTAGTGTAATACTTGTTGGAAATACAAATAAAACAGGTAAGGCATGAAGGCATGGATGTGTATTTGGGGGAAAAATCTGTAACTCACCCCTGGGTGGATTTCAAAGTACTGCACCAGGCCAGAGATGGCAGGATTTAAGGTTAAAATGCACAAGGATCTCCCCAGCCACAGCATCTTGAAGTGGTGTGAGAGTTGCGGTGTGGGAGTCGTGGTTCACCACCACTCTCAAGGAGTAGCAAACCACAAAAGACATTGGCGCCGTTGGCTACAGGCATCCCAGTTGAGTAAAAAAAAAAAAAAAAACACCCAGAAAACAGCATTTCCACCATGTTCAACCCTGCACTCGAACCCGTTCTACTTCCTGTACACGCCATGCAACTCTGTCCTGAGCCGCTCTCTGTTTGACTTGGCTAATAGGCCTCCCTGTTGGCCTCTCCTCCCACTCAAGAGAGTAAAGCGCTGAACAAATTAATTCCTGACTTAAACAAGCCTAAGGTTGGCCACAGGGAGATGTTAGCTCAGCTAATCCGCCGATGCTATGTGGCGTTCGCTAATAATGAAATTATGACGGGCGTGATAAGGGAGGGGCAGGGGCGGGGGCGGGAGGGGGATGAGACTGTGGTTCTTATCGCCTCCTTGGCGGCGACAGTTACAGGAAAAACAGGCCCTCTCTTTCGCAGTCATACTCCTCTTGACAGCGCGCCCTACTGTAGCCGACAGTAGAACAAAACAGGGAGTTAAGTGTGTCCTGGGATGAAACACACTGTGTGGTAATCAATCTTTGTTGTTTACAGTACCCTGTCGGGCTGATTAGAATCCACTGTGCGCTCTCCCCGAGATTAAACGCTGTTTGGTCAGCATAAAGCATCACTCGCGGGACTCCCTGGGAGGAAGGGAAGGCTAACGCCATCGCAGTAATAGATTGGATGAACCCCGGTCGCGGACAGCCGACCGGAAACCGAGCGACTCCCACTGTTTGGGGGTGGGGGGGGGGGGGGGGGCGGTCGCCGCACCCCGTTTTGAGGTTTATGGGCTGTCTGTCGCGTAGCCGGCGGAGGTCAAAGGTGAGCAAAGGTTTATTTCACAGGCGATTAATTATCCGTTCCTGGAGACGGAGCTGGCGATGAAAGGTTGACCCTGGTGGAAGAGAGCAAAGGAACCAGGAAGGAATAGGCTAACGCTGGTCTAGTGCTTAACTGGTGAACAGGGGCACGAGACGCACTCGTTCCTTAAGGCTTCCCTGCGTTCTAGGCGTCCGTCCTCAGCTGTGCCGAACAGCCTTTCCTGAGCAAGAGGAGAGAGAGAGAGGAAGACGATTGTTTCAACAGCGGGGGGGGGGTGCGGCTGTTATGAGAGAGGATGATGCGCCAGGCTCTCACGGGATGCCACAGACAAAGTGTTCGGCTTCCGCTGAAAATCGGAAATCGGAAGTGAAATCTCGTCGTGGCAGCCGGCGGCCACGCCCGGCGACACGGCGGCAAGAGAAAAATACACGCACAATCTCTCTCTCTCTCTCTCTCTCTCTCTCTCTCTCTCTCTCTGGGTGCGGTGATATCGGCCTGACACACCACCTTCGAGAAACAAAACTGTGTCAATTGACTGTTGACTTTGCAGCGGGACGCGGATCAATAGTTCCGAGTGGCGCTATCGACGAGCCCCCCCCCCGCGGTGGGCGAGGGGCCGTCGCGTTCCCACCGACATCCCGAAGACCGATCGTTTGTGGCCAAAGCGCTCCGTGGATGCCGTTTAACCCTTTGTGTGAACCGCGGTGTCAGATCGGGGCCGGAACGAATAAAGTTCCGCCGGACTCGGGATGCTCATTTTTGTTTCCGAGCCCTCTCTCGGCAAACTGGCCTCGCGGCTCAACTCCAAGTAGGATCCGTTTTTTGTTTTTTTCGGCAGGGTTTTTTTTTAATATAAATCTAACCTGAAAGCAAACATCTGCTTGTTTGTTGCTGTGTCGTTTACAGTTGAAAGTCTTGGGAGGCAAAGAGAGAGAGAACGCTAGAGAGAAAGAAAGAGAGAAAGCAGATACTGTCCATTAGTACAAGGGCGATCAATAAAGGGGAGATGAATAGTCCTCCTAATAGAGCACAATCATATTCTAATGTGTGGAGATGTACCACGCCGCCTAATAAAAGCAGTCCTTTATTTCCCTCACCTCCCCTGAATGTGGGACTGCACGCACTCCAGTGTAATTACGGTTAACAAAAGCCCATTGGCTGCCGTCCTCCCGTGAGTGCGCAAGCACGTGAGAATCGGCGGGGATCAATACGCCGCCGATCAGGTTCAACACATGAGCTTTCTGCCAGATGACAGGGGGGCAGCGGAATAGAATGGAATGAGAATGGAATAAAGTAGAAGCAGACAGGGGAAGACGGTACATGGTGATGTGTCTAATTGGGGCGCGAGAGGAATCTGTCGCCAGTGATTAAAGCGCTGAGTGAACCAAGACAGCACAGCGACTGAATTCAAACTGATTAATCATATAATGAGTTTCCTTTATAATGCTATATGGCAGAGTGTGCCAAGCCCTGGCTAGTTTTATGAACATAAACTAATATAGTAAGTCCAATTGTATTAACGTAGGTTTTTCAACATGAGGCATTGACATATGAGTGCCACACACTACATACAAACAAACAAACAGACAAACAAGGCTTTTCTTTGATTCCTGAGGATATCCTGCACTGTGGTCGAGTGTGGTGGTGAAAGACAGCATCACAGAACCAGCAGCTGATACTGGTCGTATGATTTGATTGCTCTCAGCCTCATTTATGAATGCGGACTACAGGTTTCCACTGCAGATGGAGACATCTCAAATGTAAACGTGATCTAATATTTGTTTAAAAATTAAAAAAAAAAAAAAAAAGAAATCCACTAATGCAAATGGCATTCACCTCCAAACAAATTAGTCGCCACCAAGACTTCCAACAAGCAATGAGCGATGAGCCACTGCTCAAAGTTTCCTCCTGCTTGTTACCGGGGTGGGTGAGAGAGTCACTCCGGCTGCCTGCACACATTCTCCATCTTCTAAGTGCCTTTAAAAAGTATCTGCCAAGTACCCTCAAAAGGCACTTATGAACTATTGCTTCCCTGAAGGTCACTGCTGATGACTAACTGAATGAAGACTTGCAGAGCTTCAGATATTGAAGAACAATGTATGTAAGTACAATTTCTCTCAGTCAGACCACAGAGCCGCCACACAGACAAACCGGACTGCCTGCCGATGTCACCCAGGTGTCTCACCCCTGTAGAGGGGTGGGCGGTTGTTGACTATGATGTCGGTGGGTGTTTTGAGTAGGTCACAGAGCATAGGGCAAACCTTAATCATAGGAAAGAAGGCCGTGAATGAACTGCTGTTTCATTGTTAATTCATGCTTCAATGGGTTACCGTTTCATTGAGCTTAGCCCCATATGCTAGCCCCAAGCCTTTTTGTTCGCGTAAGGTTTTTAGCAGCACAGTAAGGCATTGCAGATTACTGTAATATCGGTGAATGCATTATTTATTTCCTTGTGGGGGGGCGGGGGGGTCATGACTTCATGCATAATGACACATAAAGGTCCTGAGGCAAGATGAGCTGAGAACCACAGGCCGAGAAGGAAACAGGAAACTCTTGGAAAGGCCTTCGCTAGCCCCACTCTCGGCATGTGTTTTTTAAGAGGGTCAACCACAGAGCCGGTTGGTTGGTCGGTACAGTATCCTGCCAGAACCCACACAGCAATCACTGAACGTTCGATTTGGCGTCGTTGTCTGTTTGGAGGAAAAATGGACTCCGTCTCGTACTGCATCTCAATTTGAATCGTCACAGAAGTTAGCTAGGACATGAGAGGGTACATTGAGATTTTGAAGGTACCTATAAGGAAAAAGTGCTCGCTAAATGACTCACTAAGCACTCTTCAGCATCACATGCTAAAAGTAAAGCGCCAGGATGAAATACTAGAATCCACGATTGCATCTACGATAGGTGGAGATACACGTTAGCTTGTTACGCAATTTATCGCCTGACATTGTTACATGGAAAGGGAATAAACCGTACTCATGAACGTCATGAATCATTATTCATTAGATAAATTACCACTCATACTTCCTGCTTCTACAGGAAGTGCTTGAACCAAGCGACGGTAAGCCCAGCCTAGTGGGTTTCAAGTGAGCACCTGACAAGCCTTGAAACCTGTTAGTGCATTGTTGGAAAGAAAAAACGTAAACCCTCAAAGAGGTTTTAGCTAAAGAGGACTCTGAAGGCAAATATCTGTGACAGTAGGCCTAACGTGGTAGCTCCCATATTGCCATTCCTGCTTTCGGGTACTATTGTATTGAATGTATTTTGCTCAATTGTGCAAAAGAGTAGGTCTGTCTAGTGGTGTTCATCACAGAGATTCAGAGCGTCAACAGTCTGTGTGTGTGTGTGTGTGTGTGTCTTTCGGTTCGTAATGCCATCTGTATGTATGCGTGTGTGTGTGTGTGTGTGTGTTTTACTGACAAATTGTTCTATTTATTTAGGTTTTTGCTTTGAAACCGGCTCCCAATCATCTCAACGTGGCGGCGGGTAAAGCTGGGAGCCGCATCGCTACGGGCTCCAAAACCTTTTTGGCTTTCAGCGCTAAACACTCGTCTCCTCAAGGCACGCACACACTTGTCAGAGTAACGGCGTGCCGGGGCTGAACCGGGAGGACCAACTGCCACGCGCTTCCGTCGGCCGCGGACAGGGGGCGCAGTCACGCGGCCCGGGAAATATAAAAGGGTAAAGGGGGCATTTTGCACACGCTTTTGTCCAAAGCGACCTACAATAATTACATTTGTGGGGTTCGACATGTGGACAGTTGGAGGGGGAGGGGGGATCAAGGGGATCGAACCGCCGACCCTACGGTTAGCGGACGACCCGCTCTGTCCGCCCGCTCTACCCACTGAGCTACTGCGCTACGGGCGACGCCGACGTCACCTTCGCATCTTCCACGTCTGCCAGCGTCGAACCCCTCGACCTTCATCCACCCTGAAGCATTTCCCGGCAGACACGCGGTCCCACGCCGTCTGTCTGACCGCATCTCGCGCATCGGCGCCGAAAAATAAAACGGGGTTAAAAGAAGTCACAGCTGATACTGCTCGGGGTCCTGCCCCTTTGACCGCAGGGTCGCCAGGGCGCCACGATAACCACCGCTCATCCCTATGAAGCGTTCACATCGATTAGCGCCCCCCCCCCCCCCCCCCGGGGGTCTCACTCTGGGGGGGGGGTCCGTGACTTGGGTGTACCTGCCGCACTCTGTCCGTGCTCATCCATCTCTGGCTCAGCTTAACTATTCAGTTGTTAATGCACCTCCAGCAGGCAGCACAAACACAGGGCCCGCCTGTCGATAGTCACCCTCAGCAGGGGGTGGGGGGGGGGGGGGGGGGCGAGAGAAGGGGGAGAGAGAGAGAAGAGAGAGAGAGAGAGAGAGAGAGAGAGAGACAGACAGAGAGAGAGAGGGGACAACACTATGTCCTACCCTGAGATAAATACATACAAAATAAGGAGCACATACCTCAAAAACATACGTATATTAGCTTACTTAATCAAAGCAAATATGTATTCAATCAAAATTGCCACACATGTTGCATGCTGCATCCAACAACAGCCAATATGCCCACTTGATGTCATATAGCTTGATTCGTTCATTTTTCTGGCTACTATTAGAGATTAATTATAATAATACCTGCTCTATTTTGGCGCTTCTTATCTACTGTTATTATTGTTGTTGTTGATTACTGAAAATATTGTTTATTGTGGAAGCAGAAGGAGAAGAAACCTTGGTGCATGGGATGCACATACAACAGTTATTTTCCTGTCAGAGAGACGGTGATATTACAAGGTCTCTTTTTACATTTCACAGGAGACTGCATACTATGCTTTCTTCATTTCAGATTCTGTCACTTGTCTAAAGTGTCGTAATTTCAATTATTTATCGGTTGTCTGGCTGGTATAATTAGGGAGGGAAATAACAGATACAGAAGGTTTCTCTGCCGGGTTCCCACGAGTGCCGGAAAGCTGGATTTGAAAAAGTTAACGACAAAATTGATCAAATGTTGTAGAAAGACAAAAAAAATGAAGGAGCTGTCATTGATAATGGTGAAACATGTTTTACGATATTCCATAGCTGCATTGCAGCAGCAACTCCTTTGGGCTCAGCCATTATAATTCATAATCCATTATAATTCATAATCCCAACAGTGCTGTCCTTGTGTATCATCAACCATGGATCACTCACCTGTGTTTTAATTGGACCGAACGAAGAATCTGTTTGAGAAGACTCGGCCATATACCACCACTACTGGATTTGGGCTGGAAGTGCGATTCTAGATGGCTGTTACTAAAAGTTAATGTTATGTCATATAAACCGCCATGATTATGGAAAGGTTATCGAAAATGTCCCGGAAAATGATGAGCTTAAAAGGGTGTAAAACCTGTGCCACCTTGGAATGCATAATCAACCGCCTTTCTAAAGCAGTTCGCCAAGCCACCTCCCCCCCCCCCCCCCCCCCCCCAGTTGCCACTCAAAGCTCAAAGCTCTTTTGAAATTAAAGCAGAATTATTGCTTCCATGTCGTATAACTGCCGCGGGTTTCCGCCCGGGCTCGCATTTAGGATTCTGTGCGGTGATCCTGTAGCGCAGGCGGCCGAAAGGGGCCTATTTAGTGACCTGGGAGGACCTTTGCAATGTGTCACACTCGTAAAGATACGTGTGGACCTTCTCAAACGGTCCATCATTAACCAACGGGAAACACGAAGTAGGATGTGCGGCGCCTTAATTACATTTCTGGAGAGGTGGGCGCGAAAGCCTGGTGACAGTTCCATCCCGAAATAATAATAAATAATAAATATAATTCAACCTTTAATATCGCCCACTTAATCCGTTCACATACACCGACGCATACATATATATGTGCATATATATATATATAGTTTACATGTTGACTCATGCTTCTGCTGTGGTGAACATCAACCACGTCACCGAGAGCAGTTACAGTCGTCAGAGCCACCGCCTCTCGGGGAGGGGGTGGAGAATCGAACCGGCAACCTCTCGCCACCCCTCGCCCCCCCCATTTGTCAGGCAACCTGCTGCTCCTGCTGAGCTACTCCTGAGGTTGTTAGCCATCGGCAGGATGAGAGGGAGCGAGAGGCTGGAGGCTGGAGGTGGGCCGGGGGAAGGTAGGGTAAGGGAGCGGGTTTTCCTGTAATGATATCGCATGTCGACGCGTTGTGATGTGAGTATAACGACGTGTCTCTGGGGAGCTGAGCGAGAGGGACAGCTTGGGTGGCAGAGGAAAGGACCGTTAGTGGCAGCATGGACATCATTAGCACGGGCGCACGCGCACGCACACGCACACACACACACACACACACACACACACATATACACACACACACACACACACACACACAGAAACACACACACATGCATACATACATTCACGCATACATACATTCACGCATGACATTCACACATACATACACGCATGCACAAACATACACACACGTCGCACATACATACAGGCCTGCATGTATACGCACTTGCAATGCATAACATACATGTAGAACAAACAAAGGTGTACAGACATGCAGGTTCATGCACATACATGTATATATGTATAGAGAAAAGAACCACAGATATAAATGTTTTAACTCAAAGTGAACACACTCTCCTCCACACAAAGACATAGTGCACAGAGAGACAGCAACATATTAATGTTGCAACCTAAAGGCTATAACAAAGTATTGTTTTAATCTAGTGCCTTCAAGCTCTGCGTGGAACTTTTGAACCTAACAACACACATTCAAGTACAAAAACGCTGCAGACATATACACG
Organism: Urophycis tenuis; assembly: GCA_036785325.1. Classification (NCBI taxonomy): domain Eukaryota; kingdom Metazoa; phylum Chordata; class Actinopteri; order Gadiformes; family Phycidae; genus Urophycis; species Urophycis tenuis. Next base: position 5,101,566 of record JAXIVH010000031.1, read on the forward strand.
TACAGTCATACACTTGAAACACACGCACACACACACACACACACACACACACCCCCAGTGACATGTCTTATCTTTCATAGTTTTGAAATCCTTATAGCGGAGCCCAATGTCTTTCAGATGACTGACACCAACGAGGAACAAAAGAAGCTAGCATGTGCACGCGCCCACACACAGAAAAGCAAAGCGGAGAAGCGACTGTGTTGTAAACGAACGCATTTGGGTGGATGGGGGGGGGGGGGGGGCTGAGCTCGACTCCCTGGTAAAGAGTTAACACAGCTTCTTCAACTGCGGACGTGTGGCGTTGATCGACGCCATGCCGACGCCTTTGGGCCCGTGGAAAACACGTTTTCCAGTCGTCTAGAACGACTGGAACGCCACGACCAATGACAGGACAGCTAGCGCTGTCGCGTGCTTCACAGACGTGTTGTGATCGTCTGATTCGAGTGTGTGACAGCAAAACCCAGTCTCACGGCAGTTCATGAAATAGTCACAAAATAGTCCTCATGTATTGATTCATGTACGTGGACAGGAATTTCCCTTTTTTTTCACTCACGACCCACAACTTTCATTATAAACCTAACCCTAACCCAAACCCTAACCCTAACCCCTAACCCTAACCTCTAACAGTGATATCCTAGGGTTAGGATATCATTAAAAGAGAACTGGCAGCGGGTCCTTTAGCTGGCATCTTCACCAAGAGGCTCATGGGTAATGTAGTATTTACTGTAAAAATGTGGTGCAGGTACGAAAGATACTTCTATTGAAATACATTAGTTTGAGTGTCACAAAAAAAGGAAATTTGTGTCCATGTACACAAATCAACAAGTCAATTGTGTGACTGTTTCACGAACTGCCGTGAGCCTGTGTTGGACAGCAACACCCTGCTGTATTGTGCATTCAATGTATTGTGTCCCATAGCTGAGCAGGTTAAGACACATCATGGAGATAAATTGATAGATGCGGTGAAGCGACATCAAAAACAATGTCATGCTATGACACATGTGGCACATGCAACAAGTCTAAATCCTCATGAAACACTAAGCATTCAATACTACATAAAATACCCCAACCCTTCCCACAGAAAAAAAGTACTTTAGCAAATCTAAAGCACTCAAGTTTTAAAGTGCTCGATACATAAGTAGTACTTGTACATCATCGAGAACGAGAAGGTTTTTTTTTTTCTGTGAGGTCCCAAAAGCGATCCTCGGAGAGCTGTTGGTTGAGATAAAGTGTTGATCATCTAGCCTTCCGCGCCCTGATGAATTTAAGATTTAAATGTTTTAAATGGATGTTAAGTGTCATGCATAAAAAAAACATTATTAAGTCTAAGACTCAAACATCTCAGTAAGTACCATGCTTGACTAAAAATAGCTTCCAGCCCTGAAACACAGTGAATTACTCATATAATCTATGAAGTATAAAAACTATAGACACAGTATCCTCATCATCAGCATTGGTTTAAACAGAACATCCTGTAGAGTGTAGATTTGCCTAGTACAGAAGTCGCCAATATTTGAGATTTTTTTATAATAATATTCAACACTTAATGTTGCTCAATGTTTTATGAAATCAAAGTGTTGAACGTGATTTCTGAAAATATAGAATATGGAGATGAACATACCACTGAAATGTTAACCGAAGGAAGAAATAAGATGTGTCTTTTTATCACGTCTTCCTGTTAATAAAAAAGGTGGTGGACCTTTCTGTATACTTCTGAGAGCCACCTATGGGCCGTTTGAGGAACTACATTGAGGTCGCTTCCACCAGGGCTTAACAAACTGTCTGTCGTGGGTGCCTCTTGGGTACATCTGATGCTAGGCAGTATAGCTTGGCACATGGTTGGACCAAGAACAGAGACTTCTCGAACCGCAGCCTTCCCCACTATCTGGTGTTGTTTTACAGCTTTAGCCAGCTAGCTTTTGAAACCTTCCAGCATCAATGGCTGAAGAACCAGATGCTTCACTTCTCAGCAAGCTAATTTCAGGTCATTTGTCATAGGTTTATCACCCTGAGCAAGGCAAAACTTATGCAAGCCAAACACTGCTATAGTCAATAACCAAGCGCAGCGCTGCACCGAAAACAAGTTTGCTCTATGGCGTTGATCAATACACTTTCCCTATAGAACACAGCTTCTTCCTTAAGAAGCTAGCGGCTGCTCTAGCGCGTGGTGGCTACGTCCTCGAGGACAGATAATGGCAAAGAAACAAACCCATTTGAGATCCAACTGTTTTCAATTACACTTTTCACATACCGCCAGCCATCACCGCACTGTTTTATGTGCTCACGGCCAATTACCAATTCAACTCTATCTAGGATGCTGGTGTGATTGCAAACAGCTGGTGGTGGGGGGCAGAGGGGGAGAGAGAGAGAGAGAGAGAGAGAGAGAGGTTGGGAGGAGAGAACATTTGTGTGGGCTTGTCTGATGACGGGAAGAGAGAGAGAGATAGAGAGAAGAGAGAGAGAGAGAGAGAGAGAGAGGTGTGAGTGTAGTGCCATTTTCTTATCTTGCTGTAATGAGTGTGATGAAATGCATCGCCCCTTGCTAGGCTCTTATGATTGTTTTCAGTGTTTTGCTACTTTTTATGGGGAGAAAATTATTATATAGTATAGTATGCACAAGAGAGCATATTAAAAGACCACATGTGGCCTGCTGGGAAAGTTCTCACGTCTGGGAGTCTGTTGGACAAATCCTTCCAAAAAAAATAATTTCTTGAAATCTCCCAAGTAGTAATTCTTTAGTCGATGGTGCTATCCAAACACTTGTGTAATTGTGTGTAATTTATTCATTACATCGCATGTTTGATTTAAGAGGAGATGGTAATTTAGAGTTAGAGTGATACTATTGGCTTGGTGGTTGCAGGCAAGATGTGCAGGCAAACTAAAAACAGTTGCCTCTTAGTTTGTACTTTTTGTTTCAAATCTTATGTGACAGTTGAGTATTTTATAATTGTTAAGAATAAGACATGCATATAAATAAAACGACTCCAGACTTTGTTTGCGCTGAGTGCGAAGTTACAATGCCAAACATGTGAGGTTCCCAATGAAAAACAATGGCAGTTACTTCATAAACCCAGTTGGAACAGTTAGAAAAAGTTTCCATGGAGGGTGTAGCATTAATGATGCTACACACTCCATCTAGGTGGTTGCCACACTCCACCTGGATGGCTTTTTCTGGGCTCTGCCAGATCATCCACGCACTTCACATACACCCAACACCAAATTAACCCTGGGAAAAAAAAACAAAAAAAACATGAACTGGACAAAAAAAAAAGGGTTACCAAACAGACTTTTCGAGTTTACCGTCCTGAAAATAAAAAATAAAAACCCAAACCCGATCCGTTCCCATACCTGCCCCGTGTGACCCACCCTACCTCCACCCTGGAGACTGGAGGCCTGGGCCGCTACGTTGACTGGCAGCAGTGTCGCTGTGGTGGCCGTAGGGTTGTCTGGACACGGCTTGGGTAGAGGCTCAGCACCATGGCGGTGGCGGTAGCTCCACGGAGGGCCCCGGACCAGGCCTTCGGTGAGGCCACCCTCTCCCAGGGCGATGGGGCCTTTCCAGTCACCCTATCTCCACACCCCTCCCAGGTGTGCAGCCTCACCCAACCCCAGAGTCCAATCAGGCTGACTCAGGCCAGGTGAGGCTGCTTAAGCCAGCCATCATCAACACACACACACACACACACAAACACACACACACACTCCACAGAGAGATTGCGTCCCTCACTTTTTTAGATCTCTTTAGAGACGGTGCGACGGTGCCTTAATGAGCCCTGACAGCATGTCAGAAAGTACATTAAAGAAACATTCAGAGGAAAATAATCATCTTCATGGAGATGTCTCACACAGAAACACTGCCATGAATCAATTTTTTTTTTTTAAGGTCGCTTTATCTGTAGAATTAGAAAAGTAAAAGTTAAACTCGAGGATTTTATCGCACAAGGGACATCTAAACCTAGTTAGCCTCTGCAGTGGATGACAAGCCAGCGTGGTACAGATCCCCCGAGAAACAAGCCACTACTGCAAACAGCTAGAACCACTGTTTTGTTTTCAAGTAACCCCTCCCCTACTCTCTGTCACGCACACACACACACACACACACTCACACACACACACACACACACACACACACACACACACACCCTCTCTCTCTCTATCTCTTTCTATTTTCCCAGTTGAAGCTCTCCTCTGCCACTATAAACCTACAGAGAGCAACATGCCATTATGTGTTCTGTATTTTTAGCATGAAAAAAAAAGCCCAAACAATACAACACTGAAGCAGTCCTACAGTGGCAGTAGAAGTAGCTTAAGAACTGCCTGTGTTTTGCACCAACACAATGCTGGGGCCTGCTTCTGCCGCCTGCATGTGCGAGGAGCTGATTTAAATGTCATTTAAAATACAATGTTTTTGTGTTTCTGTGTGTTATTTGGGGGAAGGGTGAGACGAAGCGTGGTCATTCGACTTGTGCAGATCTCTCATAATATATGGATGAACATACCCCGTACTTGTGATGGAACCGGACCAGAATGGAGCGTTAAACACTGTTGCTCATGCACTCACGAGGGCGACACGCGCTGCAGGCAAACAAACGGATTGGCCTGATCACTCGTGTGATGCCATCATTCACTTCACAGCGTATAATAATAATAATTACCAGAGCACATACGTCTAACTCCTGTGACCGTTCCGCAATTAGTCGGCCTCTTACAGTTTGCCTCGGCGCTGTCGCCATCAGAGAATGCCCATCAGAGAGGTCTTCGTCTCCTCCCTGAACTCCGCGAGGACACGAGCACCAGCGCGAACCATCCGGACCCGATTCCAGAACCAGGAGCCTGGCAGCGTTTTGAGAGAGCAGACTTGTCATTACATCCTGGGCCCTGGAGAGGAGGAGGAGGAGGAGGAGGAGGAGGAGGAGGATGGTTGAGGAGGCAGAGGAGGAGGGAGGGAGGGAGGAGGAGGGGGAGAGGAGGTCTCCCTCAAATGGGCTTTAAGCGGAAGAGCGCTGTCTGGTTCCTAGAGACTGTGTCCAAGCCTCTCTCTCTCTAATTGGCCGGTTTCAATTAGAGCTTGTCAGCCCAGAGAGAGCCCCGCAGCGCTCCCAAGTATGAGATAAACACTGCTGCATCACTTCCATAACAATAACAATAATAATAATACCAACCGATATTGGACTGGGATGGTTTGCGTGATGATATTGTTTGCACACTTCAGTCCCCCTTTGCTTGCAGCGCTGTCAAATTGTTTTTGCAGCCAGGATGTGCTGGGCTGTGCTATGATGAAGGAAAAGTGATGCTAAATAAGACTTTAACTGGGAGATATTATTCATTACTCTGAAACACACACCTTTCATGAGCGTGCGTCTCTTCTTTAGAATATATGTATATCCGCTTCATGTTTCTCTGAAACACACTTATTGCTTAAGTGTGCGTCTATAAACTCCCAAGTTTATTCGTCAGAGCCACAGTTATAATAGCCGGAGTTCACTTCAACATATACTTGAAGTTGAGTATTTTCATAAACAACATTGTGTGTGTTGAACTTAGCACATGAAGCCCATGCTATCGCCATGACAACCCTGCCATACCATGCTGTTCTCCTCTTTGTCATCAATCACTGCGACAGATCCCCTGTTGGCCGCACATATCACACAGAAACCTTTCCAAAATGACTCAATGCATGCATGCATTGAGTCATTTTGGAAAGGTTTTTGTCTGAAGTGGCGTCTGGCTATTTCAGACGTGTCAGCAGGAAGGTGGTATTATGGCTGATAGGCTGTGGCTATTGGGGATTGAACCCAGTACCCTTCGGGCATGGAGAGAAACACCATAGCCACTGCACTAGCCCTCTCTAGGGTGGCTACCGTTGCCTGGCTATCAAAAACATCTAGTGGCACTGGCAATCTAGAAATGCTCTTTATCAGGGACCTAATGAGAAAACAGAACGCCACGAACAGATGCTAAAGCAACGACAACAATCGCGTGACTTGTCAGAAAGTTGTTGCAGTGGCATGATAATATCAATCCAAAAAGCCCAACGACTTTTGACAATTTAAAAAAACGAACGCAAGTCAAGTATCAAGTTGAATGTGGCAATATAAACCAAGAATGCACTACAACACACTTGAAACTTTCGACTTGCAAGAAAGGTGCACACAGTACAGCGACCTTCACTGTTTCTCTAAGATGTTTTGAAATCAGGGAACCTAACTAGGATGTTTTCCTTGCTTCATACTGAAATGAAAAAGGAGTTCCAGCAAATAGGACTCGGTCAACATCTAACAGACAAATTACAATTCCAAACACAAGGACAAACATACAACAGTTGAGTGCTCTGCGCGGGTGTATTATAGCGGCTGGTGTATTTTAACAATCCATGAAATTTGGTCCCATAATTTCACACAATTATGTAAACAATTATACTTTTAACGGTTGGCTTGAGCACATCCAAAGAGAACAGAGTATCCCGCAGAAAAACAGATGTGTTCTGCGTCGGGTTCTAGTTTTTA
>JAXIVH010000031.1:5115813-5140533 GCA_036785325.1 Urophycis tenuis
CAGATTTCCCCAGAGGAAAATGTGCCATGCGCAGATAAGACCAGGGCGCCATGTCTCTCTAGGGGTGCAGCAACCGGCGGGAAGGAAGGAGAGGGGCGGGGGTGGGGGGGGGGTGGGGGGGGGGGGAATCAACCCTCTTAAGGAAAAAACAAAATGGAAGAGAAGAGAAAGGAGTCTGTGGTGTGGAGCCGAGGCCTGTGCCAATCTCGCTGCGCAGCTCACGCTCCAGAGTTGTCCACAAAGTTTGCCTCCGCAAAACTTCTCTCGGCTCTGAGGAGTGGAACTCGACAGCAACTTGGACTCCCTCGCACTTCGCTTCACTTTAGTTTGGGGGAGAAGAGGAGGAGGAGGAGGAGGAGGAGGATGAGGAGTCGAGTCGAGTCTAGGTCGAGTGGGGATTTCTATTTCTCCACGACGGGTCCGCGCTGAGCTTCCCTCGCGTGGCGGCGGCGGTGGCGGCCGCCCGGGTTACCTGGCCGTGATTTGGAGACTCTGCGGAAGCGAGGGGTCCCTTTATTTGTGTCGTCTCCCCCGAAACCGACGCCTTGATGTGAAGGGGACCCCGAGCGAGTGAGTTCGGACGCAGGGTCATTAAGGGAGAAAGTACGGAAGGGGGGGGGGGGGTGGGACGACTCCGCCGTCCCTGCTCAAGGGTGAGACCGTGGACACCGGGGATCAAACCAAACGCCTTCTGACAGAGAGTCGAACAGCCTCGCCCGCACGCCGGCGTCCCGCCAGTTGGACTCGCGGACGCACACACACACACGCACTCCGGAGATTCTGGAGGACCGGAGAAAGCAGACGAGACTGGGGGGGGGGGGGGGGGGGGGGGGGGGGGGGGTGGTAACGCCGATTGGCCGGACAAAGCTGACGAGAAACACACGGGGGGTGGTGTCTTTTCTCCACTTCGCGGCTGTCAATCAAAGCGCCCAGGCCACTTCCGTGCAGTCGATATGAGCAGAGAGGGGGCGGAGAGACGATTTGCTGACCGTCATCTGAGACCGAATGAAGTTGTACAAGTGTAGCTTTTTTTTTTTCTTTTCTATATCATACAAGGAAATGTAGCTTTTGTCCGTGACTGAAGAAAACGGCAACCCTATACAGCAAAAAAGTATTGATCTATCTCAATGAACAGTTATGGCGGATTTTGCTTCCATCCACTGAGCTTGAGCATTGTTTGTCAGCAACATAAAGAGTCCATTCTTAACACTGGGCTTCTTTGATGTTGCAGGCTACCTGAAGTCATGGGAATGCTGCGTGTGTTTTTTTTATTGAAACCTGCATGTTTTTTTTGTTTTTTTTGCATGGGCCTCAGGGAGTTATTGTACAACGCACACACAAAATAATAAGGATCAGCGTTACAGTACACATCTCTCACGGTGACCGTGGTCAAGAGAACAACACTATGAGAGACCACCGCAGTCCCCCGACCCCTGCACACACATCCCTTCATACTCCACACACACCCCTTCCTACATACAATCACATGAGACACATTCAGAGATACACCATCACACAAAATGTACAGCACACAGGTAGTATACACATTCTAGGGGGAAGAAAAAAAAACACATGCATATATTCACATACATATACATGGACACCCACTGAATACAAACTCTGCGAGAGTGAGATGCTAACACACACGCACACAACAACGCACACACACACGCACACACACACACACACCGCACACACACACACACACACACACACACACGTACAACATAAGTAGATTGTATCAAAAGACCTCTATTACTCAAACCTGGCCAAGCACAAAATGGAGGCAGCGAGCCGTTCAGAGCACCGCGGCAGATGTCATTACGGTGAATTCAGAGCAGTGCTGAACTAATAACTTTTCTAATTGGAGCCGCTGGTTCCCCCCCCCCCCCCCCCCCCCCCCCCCCACACACACAACACACCCTGGAGGTCCCAGGGTGAGCACTGAGGAGGCCCACTGTGCGCTCCGGCCCCCACCCGTGGCTCCGGGGGAATCGAATGCTTCCGTTATTGATCGCCACGACGACGACAACGACGACAAAGCGAGACGGAACAAAAGTTTGCTTCCGGACACTTCCTGTCGAGTCGCGCATCGATGAGAACACCCAAAGGGGGGGCGGGGGTGAAACGGCTTGGGTTTCGAAACAACGGCATGCACAAGAGATTACGCTGTGGTGTAGTTTTTAAAAAATGCCTATTTTTTACCATTGTTTCCTTGGAATGCTAACTCAACATTGAGGAATAATGTTAACCTAACAGAAATAACACATCATTTTTTTTCGGGCCCACCCTGTTCTTGAAACAGGGCGGCGCCCTGCGGGCCCCGTGTCCACTCCGCGATGCCGGTCAACACGCGGCGGCGGCGCACGCCTGGCCGGAGATCAGGAAAGGCGCGGGAGCCGGACGGCGTCTTCGCTCGGTGGTGCAAACGCAGGCGAGCGGCGCGCCGGCCCGTCCGAGGTCTCTGCGGTCATGTCAACGCCCCCCCCCCCCCCCCCCCCCGTCGGGGTCCGAGAACGCAGCGCCACGGAGTCTCATCCGGCTGGCGGCGAGCGATCTACTCTCCAACGAAAGAAGGGCAGCTCTTCACCCCTCTGTAGATGCAGCAGTGTATCTACTCCGATGCAGTTTCAATTACTCTGCTGAACCGCGGCGGAGGAATGATATGAACCTTCCCTATATTGGCTTTCTTTACCGGAGGAGCAGGTGATTTACCGAGATGTTTTCCTCAAGTGACACGCAGGCATCGCAGCAACAAAAGCGGGGCTGCCACGTGAACAATGATCCCTTCTTAACTCAAGAGGGAGCAACAGGACGCAGCCAATCGGGAGCCGAGATCTCGACTGCATATTTTTACATAGAGGCGTGTGGACATAGAGCCCTAACCCACTCCCACACGCTGCCGTCCACACACACACACAAACACACACACGCAGACGCACACGCACACACACACACACACACACATCACACACACACACAGACACACACACACACACACAGACACACACACACACACACAGACAGACACACAGACACACACACACACACACACACACACACACACACACACACACATACACAAACATACACACAACACTAAAAGCGTATTTTTATTTGCTGTGGTTTTCGGAGTCAAAAGATTACTCAGCTTCCCGTTGTGGAGTGAACAATAAGCGATTACAAAGCACAAACAAACCCATCTTGACTGATCTGACCCACTGACTGACGGGTCACGTGCCCCATGCCAGACAGCAAATCAGCCCACTCCGTTTCACACCGCAGCCAAACCACATGAGGCGAAGTGTTTATTGTTTGTCACTCCCTCTCTCTCTCTCTCTCTCTCTCTCTCTCTCTCTCTCTCTCTCTCTCTCTCTCTCTCTCTCTCTCTCTCTCTCTCTCTCGCTCTATCTCTCTCTTCCCTTCCCTTTATTTTTCATCTACCAGGTTTACTAAAGGAAAGGGGGAGTGACAAAGCACGGGAACGGGTAAAGAGTGTTGAGATTATCGGAGAGGAGCAAAAGATCATCCATCACCTGCAAATGGTGGAAATGGATCTCTGAGCCACCAGCTGAGACACCCATTCATTACATTTAGTCCCTTTCAAGAAGAGCTAAGCGCAGTTGTGAGATTCAAGGAGATATTTGATGAAGGATTCTGGAACGCGAGAATCGCGGCTCTCTCGCCGTCTCCTCAAGCTCTCACTCACAGCGCTCTGGTTTCGGTCAAACACAGTCGGTATACACACTGGTACACACACACACACACACACACACACACACACACACACACTACATCTCAATCAGCTTGCAGATGCCCATGCTCATGTCTGCGGACCACGGCACACCTGCCAATTTGGGGGAGTCTAAATCAGTCCATTTCTCATCATTTGAATTATATTTTCATGTATGACTTTTTTTGTGAATTTATAGTCACCTCTGGTGATAAAAGTTGTTCGAAATGATTCAGCCCGGGCGAGACTGTCTCGTCGGCGTTTCTACCTTCTGTGCTGCTAATTTGAACAAAGCGTGGCCACTCTGCCCACATTGTGTTGGCGGAGACGAGCAGTCACAAAACAACAGGATCATTTAAAAAGTGATTTGTCAGCTGCCAAGATTGACTGCTAACAGACTTGTCAATCTGCCCGAGCATCTTGGAAACCTGATTACCTTCTCCGATAGCCCCCTCCCCATAGAGTGTTTTCTGGGGGGGGGGGGGGGGGGTTGTCTAGAAATCTGCTATTGCGTTGAAATTATTTTTTTTTTGTTCTTCCTCGAGGGACAATGGCTTTCGTTCAGAGACAATAAACTCAAACAAACCATCATCTCACCACATGCAAAGATAGAACCCAAGGACCCACACACAACTCTTTGAAACAAAAATATGGAACAAAAACGTATTTCTTCTTTTCAAAAGGATAGTGGAGATTCAGCAGAGACATATAGCAAATGACTGCTAATATTTGCTGACTGTACTTTATGATGAATTCCATAGCTCTAAATCCAACTTCCAAAAGTTCCTGAACTCAGTCATCTACTGGGTAGAGGCGTGATGGAGCGGGCGTGGAGATTATTGTGAGGACCAGGTGACCTGTAGCCTAGGTAAAGACAGATGGAGCCCAAGTAAAGGCAGCTAGAGCCCATGTGAAGACAATTGGAGCCCAGGTTACAGCAGATGGAGCCCAGGTGAAGACCAGGTGATGGACAGATGATGACCAGATGATGGAGAGGTTAACTGCGGCTTAAGACTCAGTAACATCAGGTGGAACTCAGGTGAAATCCAGGTGATGGACAGGTAACAACCAGGTAAGATCAGGGGGAAAGCCAGGTCGAGGACACTTGAATAACAGGTGCAGATCAGTCAGTTCAGGTCACAAACCTGCCGATAAATCTCAGGTCATAGAGAAAGACCTGGTATTCTTCGACCACTGTCCGTAATATCACTTAAAAAGCAGGAGAATCACCAGTTACTGAATATGAATATGCCAACTCTCACAGACAGATGGTTGGTTCTAGTGGTTGCCTAATGTTGACGGATCACAGTAAAAATCTATTTTCTTACGGCCGTCTGTTTTTCGATACTCCTGGTCCTATGGCTTTACCACGGCAGGGGGGGGTTGGACTTCAGATGGAAATCAATCCTCCTACAGCGTCTCTGCATCTCAGACGGCGTCGCGGAAAAACAAGTATTGGAGCACAACCAAGGCCAAGTATGAGTTATAGGCAGGAGACTTCTTCCCATTATTATTGTCAACAGACACATTCTGCCCGCAAGTTTGTGAAACGAAGCGATGTGCATGTGTGTGTGTGTGTGTGTGTGTGTGGGTGTGTGTGTGTGTTTGTGTGTATGTGTGCGTGTGTGCGTGTGTGTGTGGGTGTGTGTGTGCGTGTGTGCGTGTGTGCGTGTGTGCGTGTGCGTGTGTGCGTGTGTGCGTGTGTGCGTGTGTGTGTGTGTGTGTGTGTGTGTGTGTGTGTGCGTGTCTGTGTGCGTGTGTGTGTGTGTGCGTGTGTGCCCTAGCTGTTTTTTCAAAGGGAATGTTGAACCTCAGATCCACTGTAATCTCTGTCTGCTAAGTAATGTGGCAGAACGGATAAAAGCTGCCTTTCTCTTTCTCGGAACAGTTTGAATTGGAAAAACTCCACGCCCCGTGTCACCCTGACAGCGAGCCGTCTCTGTAGGCGGGATGCGGAATGCATTTTACCTGTTGCACAAGTGTACAATCAGAAGGCCTGCCAACACCGTCCTCCTCTGACACAAAGGGTTATGTTTGCCGTTGGTAATCGTGGGAAATATGTGTGGCAGCGGACGTAGCGGGTCGTTTGTTGAAACAAAAACAAAAAAAACGGGGGTACAAAAGGCCTCATCAAACCACTTCATCAAGTGTTTGAAAAGTAATAAAAACAAGTGAAAACAAAAGCAAAATAACCAGGCCATGGATTTAAGAGGGGAACAGGGCCAGCCATGAGTCCATATATGTGTATTTATATATACAAATGCTGAAACTGTGAAACTTCCAGGGCAAATGAGTTTGAATAAAAAGCAGGATGCTCATCATTTTTAGCTTTTTAGCATATAGCTATAGATCATATTAAACATACCTGGATCATTTAGGAGTGCAAACGCACACCCACCCACACACACACACACAGACACACACACCCACACACACACACACACACACACACACACACACACACACACACACAGGCACGCACACAACGCAAGCACACTCGCCGGCGTTTAATCGCGACACTAAACAACAAAAGCGCGTGGATTTATCACCATCACAAGTGATAAAATGTTGTTTTTATGGCTCTCTGTGAATAACCTTAAGCCCCCCCCGAGCTGTAACTCAGAGACAAGAGATATTCCTTTAACCGTCGCCACTGGCCTGCCCCTCTGTCTCCGGAGCCCGGAGGCTTCCGGAGCCCTTCTACCCGGCAACCCTTTATACAGCTCACCGTCACCGCTACCCGGGCGCCACTTGGCCCTCGCCGGCCACCGTAGAGCCGTCGCCGGGCTCCCACACAGCACAACACACGCACACACACACACACACACACACACGCAGCAAACGTTGGTGATGAATATATTGTCATTAGCTGTGGGAGGCTGATAAATAGGGATTTGTTTTAAAGAGCGCCTGTACAGCAGCGCCGGGCATCCGGGTGGGAGGCGGGCATCTGTTTCTGAGCAAACACTCGCTTCCTCATTGTGGAAAACAACAGCCCAACCGACGCCTCCGAAAAAAAAACAAAATGAGATTGCTGGTCCCTGTCGCGTCACATTTTATATAATGTGTTAACATTGTTATTCACATTTAGGAAAAGGGGACGTTGTTGTCTAGGGGTCAAATTTTGTATGTTAGATTTAGTCTGTTATCTTAATATACATTTAGTTTCCTGGTTTGGTTGTCAATCAATGTGGTATTATTTACCACTGGTGGCAGGCCTGATTCAGCCAAATCATAACATATTTATTTTCACATTTTTAGGCACATTTTTTAATCAGTACTTAAATTAATTGTAAATACATCAGAAATGCTGATTAAAATGATTGAGAAAATCTGTTTTTAATCAGTATTTATTATGAGAAGTTGTTTGGCTTTTAATTAATATTTGTCCGCAGGACATCAATTATTCCATCATGCTACCCCAAAGGCAAGAATAATCAGAAAGACTCAAATCAAACCATAGGCACAGTCACATCTGTGTTGAAAAAGAGTTGTGGAGTTTCTGAATTGCTTGTCACTTCCTACACAACAGATGAGCTGACAAAAAGACGAAGCGACACAAAAAAAAACCTGCTGTCGTGTTCAGCACTTTCCCCTCAAGGTGGCGCTGTCACTGTGACTAGATTTGTGTCAGCCTAGTGAAGTCTGCTCACTCTTTAGTGGGCCATCTGAAGGAAAAAGGTTTACATGTCAATAGCCAGGAGAATGTTTCCATAGAACCAGTTTCCAGCACGTCCATGGTAATTACATTGCCATGGAAACATTACACAGAAAAAAAAGCCCCATCTGGGATTAGCAAAGTATTCAGTTGGTAACTTTAGGCAGAGATTTAGACACAGATTTTTAGCTAGGGCTTCTCATTCTCACCATATGAACAAGATTCGGGGTATGCAGATCCCCGCAACGTCAGGTCAACAGAAAACAAAAGTCACACAAAGCCAGGTGTGTGGCTAACTACAAGGAGGTTATAAAAAGTCTTATCATAACTGTACTGATTCACATTATGACCCGATCAACGTAATTACTGAGCGACTGGACATTCTGTATGAAAGAGTGCGGATCGTTCTCAGGAAAGGAACTTAAGTTAAGTCTGACACGTCGAATGGAGCCAAAGAAATGTAAAAGATGATGGAATAAAGGTCACAGTGGCCAATAATAGTCAAGTAAAGCAGGTGTGACAAAACAGAGAGAGCAAGAGAGAGAGAGAGAGAGAGAAAGAGAGAGAGAGAGAGGGGGAGAGACCAAAAAATGTAGATGTGTAAATAATGCACACAGCTTCACACAGCTGAGAATGTACCTGAAATAGGACAGAGAAATCAGTGGCGCCGGCGAGCGTTTCCTTTCCGTTCCTATATGATGAATGGGGACGGTTGTCTCTCTGCGTAAGCACTATCTCACAAAACACTGACCTAGATATTTTAACTGCTTATTCTCACTTTAAACGACAGCCCCCTGTGATAAATAAGCACTGTTTCTCTGTGGCAAAACAGGCCGCTCTTCTAAGACCCCTTCGTTTGGCACGCGGTACCCCCCCCCCCCCGAGTAGGTATCGAGGCTTCACGTGTACACACGCCCCACAACAATACTTGTGTGATGTTTCTTCGATACCCCACGAGCATGTCAACCTTGTTCAATGTGCACTCGTGTCAGGAGTCGGCCCTGTTTCCCCTCACATCCCGGGGTCAACAGCTGCTTCGCCGTCGCCTTGCCTAGCAGTCGGGCCTGTCTCCTTCTGTCTCCGGGTCCGGGGCGGAGTCCGTCGGTCCCGCGACCACAAACATCTGCAGAGCGCGAGCGGAGGCGCGGGCCCCGGCTCAGACGGCTCATGCGGTGTAACTTTCGCTGTGACCTCAGCCAAGCGACAGCCGGACGTTCAGGGGGCCAGATTCCAGAGGAGAGCGGAAGGCACGATTGGAGGTTGGAAGGGCAACACGCGGCTGGTTAGTGGCGCTAACTGGAGGTTCTGGCCGAGCTGACCAGGCGAATGGAGTCATGACGGATGAGTCAGTGTGAATGGGGACATGACGATTTGGGTCATGATGAGCCACCATGAGATCATTTCACTCCACTGCACAAGGGAAGGCCTTATTTTTCAGATGGAATTAATAATTCAATATTAAATAGGGATGTCAGTATTTGTTTGTTAGTGTTTGGTGATGGGGCAGGATGGTTGGTCTCCCTGCCAAGGGGTACTGGGATTTGAACCCCAATGTTGGCCGTATGCCTGAAGGAAGTCAGGATTCAATGTATGTCATGTAGTAAAAGAAAATCACGGAAAAGACATCATTGATTAGTAAATAGTAACACTAACGTTGTTCTGTTCAATCAAGCTCTGGGAAAACGTAACGACCTGTGGCGTGGTTTGGGTCGTGTGGCATCATTTGACTTGTGTTCACTCGTCCATCTCAGACACCCTGAACACCGCGTCGATTTGAAACAAACTCCGGCACCCTCAGGACGCACAAAGGCAGACACTAAATATGGCCGAAGGTAAAGCGAGGATACGAGGAGATAGCTTCCGCGATTCACGTCATACGAATTGAATCGTCACAACTCAACCCTGACTCAACGGTCGGAAACGTACGCAACCTAAAACACCACCTCTGCTCGTGTTCCTACTGCGTTTCAGAGCGCCGCTAGGCAACACCGACGATGATGACGGTGATGATGGTGATGATGGTGATGATGATGAAGAAGAAGAAGATGATGATGATGACGAGGACGACGGTGATGATGGTGATGATGATGGTGACGATGATGATGGTGACGGCGATGATGATGATGATGATGATGATGATGATGATGACGACGGTGTTGCAAATCCACCGCATCGAGCCCGCAGAGAGAGACCGGAGCTGGGGGGGTTTTGACACGGCGGCAACAAACAAAGCTTTGGAGTGCGGGAGAGAATAACGGCCGGCGCTGGGCGGACCTCTTGATGGAGAGAGCAGTAAGTGCTGCGGCGCTCCGGCTCATCTTGGGGAGAGAGAGAGAGAGAGGGAGGATGGAGGGGGAGAGATAGAGATATGTTACAGAGCGCCAGCGTGGGCATTACTGCAACACGACGAAGGGGGGGGGGGGCGGGGGGGCACAAAGAAAACAGGTCATCGGTAAGATCTCCGGACTTTTGTCCTGAAAGAAAAACTCATCGCGAGGCTCCTTCCTCGCTCGAAACAGCACTTTGCATTCACGTTTCATCCAGCACTCTTTCTGGGCTCTTTTCTTTTCATGCAAAAAAAAAAATTAGAAAAAGAATGCGACCAAATAAATTAGTTTTTTTTTTTCTCCCAAATATGCACATTATAAACCCACAATCACTGCTCATTTGAGCACCCTGTATGTTTCCACACAGTAATGGCTTTCATTTGCAGTTCCCAGAAAGCAGGGTTTTTTTGTCTGTTTTTTTTTTTTCCTATTTGGCGAAACGGAGGCCTTTGAATTGTTGAATGGTCTATGCAGATTAACACCATTTTAAAATGTAGTTTGATTATAAGCGTCAATTACTGCTTGGTTCATCATGAACTAAGTGCTAAGGACGTCCTCTGATCCGAAAGGACAGATGTTGTTATCAAAATAAATATATTCTGTGTTTGCTACCTTTTGAAATGGTACAGCACATAATTCCGGATCTGTAAAATATCAATCTGTATGGACCACTTACATGTAATTTCTGTGTTTCCGCTGCAATTCAGCTCTATTATGTTTTCAAAATGAATATTTTTGTTATTGTTATATTAGAAACACGTTGTGCAAGGTTGTGCATACATTTTGACAAAATATATTAAAAGAAAATTGTGTTTCCCAGAAAATTGATGAAGCTTGCAACAAAGATTATCAAATGCTCAAAAGCTTGGAGATGCCATTGATTGTTGTTGGTTGTTTATATCAACTTCAAAACTGGCTTGGGAAGTAAAGAAATAAAATGTTAGTTGTTTTAGTGAAATGAAGACAGATTCTGTAGTTTACCTTGTTTTTGACAAATCATTTACACCCTTCTGGCCTTTGTCGGTATTAGTGTGATTCAGTGGACACCGGACACGTTATTAGACTGAGACACCATTTAAACATCTGATTTTCATTTCAAACTGCACCTATTGTTGTTAGCTGTGGATGGATTGTGATGTTGCATTGCAGGTGGATACTCCTCCTGTGCTCAACATGCAGCCTGTATGCCTCAAGTCGAGTTCTCCGGGCCCGTTGGGGACGCAACCATGGGGTTGTTTTGAGGTTCAGAAATCAGCTGCTGGCGGTTTGCCTTCCCCCATCCACACCCGACAGGGAGAAAGCAGGAGGAGGTGAAGGTGGAGGAGGAGGAGGAGGAGGAGGAGATAAACCTGGGGCGAGCGAGACAGAGAGAGAGAAGGCTGAGGGTGTTGTGAGACGTGGTGGAGGAATGAGTACAGTAGTCTTCTGAGAGCCATTTAAACACAGCTGGAAGGAAGAGCGGTGAGGGAATGTATGAAAGGAGAAAAGACGAAGAGGGAGCAGGTGTTGTGGAGGAGGAGGAGGAGGAGGAGGAGGAGGAGGAGGTGGAGGAGGAGGAGGAGATGAAGAGAAGAGAGGATCAGGGTTGAGACAAAAGAAACTAAAAAACACCGATGGGCAATTACCGGTGAGTCAGAAGGAACAGGAAGAGGAGGAGCCAGAAGGAGGTTGAAGGGGAGCAGTCGAGGGGAACAGAGAGAGGAGGAGTCAGAGGACACAGGACAAAGAGGATTCAGAAGGAGCAGGACGAGGAGGAGTTGGAGGGGAAACAAAGGAGAAGAGCTGGACTTCTTTTTTTTTTTGCCAGAATACACACGAGGGCCAGGAAACAGTGGAGAGAGAAGAACCCCGAGATAAGTATCCACGTTGGTGTGCACAACTAAACTCAGTGTAATCTCCTGCTGCTCCACACCGCCGCCGTCGCAGAGTGTCTCACCTCACGGTACATATTTCAGCAGTACGGGGGGTGAATTATAATAACACCCACTCAGCAAGTGCAGATGGGTTGGGGCCCTAGGTGTGCCAAGGTGTGGCTCCCTTTGTTTTCATTCTCAGGAGATTTTCACCGCACATGTAATCATGTAATGCATGTTTACGTTTATGTACATGAATATATATATATATACTCTATAGCCTACAGTGTATTCCTATAATACATGATAGATGATGCAGCCATTATAAAGAAGCATTGTCATCAACAATGCTTGGATGCGATACCACCCAAGCATTATTTTTGACCCAAATATGTCCTTCCCTCGGTTCTATTGAACGCAGGTGATGGTAAAACCTGATGGTGAGACGATGGATAAGTGATTGATGAGTCCCTACGTGACGAGTCTTTGATTTTGCCTTTTGAGACATTTTTTTTATTTTGTGGTTCATGATCACGTTCATTAAAAGATCAACAAACCATCTTTCTTGTTGCTCGCCTCTTGTTTGCTTTCCTGAAGAGAAGGAAATGCTGGGGCCTATTTGCGGCTTGTTAGAACCCAGTGAAAAGGCATAATGGAAGATAAATGTCACATTCACAATGGGAGATAAATGGACTTCAATCCGAATCAAAACCATCACGAGCCCATCCACTGCATTGGAGGCACAGAAGTAGAGGCGAAGGGATCATTAATACCTATGAAAGCAAACAAATCTTTTTTTTTTTTCCACAAGTTTACACGTATTGAATGGAAAAAGTCGTTCCAGGAGTATGCCAAACGCTGCGTGTTTGGGTTAGCGGGTTACGAGGCAACCGGGGTACTTTGGGGTTTGTTTTTTTTCTTTTTCAGGTTTTCTCGGTGAATTCCGTAGCCGTCTGTTTTGCGCGGCGCTAACTCGGTTAAATCTAACAACAAGAGTCCTAATTAGCGAAGGGGGATCGACTCACCGAAATGCTTGTGCCAGTCTCCGCGGCGCTAAAAACGCCTGGCGGAGGTGGTGGCGATGGAAGCCGAGACCCTCCCTCCCTCCATTCCCACTCTCCATGCCACCCCCCCCGCCCCATCACCTCCTCATGGCCTTCTTGGTGTGGACTATTATTTCTCACTTCACCCGCAGGGAACAGTCTATTCACCGTACGCACCTGCTATTGATTTGACTTCAACAGGCACCTGTCTAGCTGAAATGGTAGCGCGCGGCGCAAACGCTGCAAGCGGTTAGGGGGGTTCAATTCCCACCGGTGCTCAGAAAACATTGTCGTTGCATTAATGACATTCGGTTGCAGATGGTTACGATGAAAAAAAATGGAATCTCAAGGCGACCATCTCCTTCGTTACTCCTTCCCACACGAGCAAAGTAAGAGAGACAGTGAAGTTTTGTTTCACATAATTAACCGAAAATCTTATCTTTGTTGGAAATTGACTCCAGGAAGGCTGGGCTGTGTGGACGGCCCGTTCCGTTCAGTTATCGACAGCCGCCTGCTGTTTCCGCCCGGAAGACTCACATATGAAGACGTACAATACATCATATTAGTTGTACATCACATTAAATTAATGATGATGAATCATACCTCAGATTTATTTATATTAATCTATCAACTGTTTTCTTGGCGCTATTTATCACTCTTTGCCTGATGCGACGACGTGGAGTTCAGTCTCTGGGAATAGTAAAGTTTCAGTGTTTCACTTGGAGTTGGGGAGAAAATGTGTTGAAGAGGCCGTAAAGGTCAGCGGCACTCTTATGGCTTCAAACTGCACATTTTTCCCCTTTTCTTCCTCATCGCCAACTCTCCAAAAGAAGCCATGTGGGCGGGAACCAGAATATACGGCCTGCCGCTGCTTTCGTGTGCCAAGCTATTTGTGACTCCTTTCCCAATTAACGGCGTCCGCACGGTCGCCATGACAACAGTTCCCCTTCTCTGTCCAATGACTCCCCGTGATGTCATTCATCACCCCCCCCCCCCCCACCAAACCCAGGTCCCAGGGGTGTCTTTACAAAGTGGCGGCTATTTAAACTGTATCTAACCTCTTCCTCAAGTTTCAGACGGAGCTCGCGTCCGTGTCCTCGAGTAACCTGCTGAGTTTATATCTTTCAGAAGAAAGGAGGCTACACAAACGGGCCAGTGGAGAACAAAAAAAAACAAAACAAAACGGAGAAACGGAATAACTTAAAGTGTAGCGGCCAGATAGAATTATTGTGTATAGCTAGAAGCAATACAGATCTGGATAAACAATGTGCGAGCATATATGGATTTGTACCTAGTAAAAGATTAACAAGCAGCTCTCTGGCTCCGTTTCCAGCTACCGGAGCTGTCTGCAGCCCGACGCCGTGGCAACGCAGAGACCTCGACGCACGGACCCACGGCGGCTTCTGGGGGTGGATGAGGCTGACGCCGACACTGATGATGATGATGCTGCCGGCGGTGGTGATGGCGGCGGTTGTGATGGCGGTGGTGGTGATGGTGGTGGTAGTGATGGCGGTGGTGGTGGTGGTAGTGATGGTGGTGATGGTGGTGGTGGTGATGGTGGCGGTGATGATGGCGGCGGTGGTGATGGTGGCGGTAGTGATGGTGGCGGTGATGATGGCGGCGGTGGTGATGGTGGTGGTAGTGATGGCGTTGGTGGTGATGGTGGCGGTGGTGATGGTGCTGGTAGTGATGGTGGTGGTGGCAACGCCGGTGGTGGTGACGGTGGCGATAGCGCCGGTGGTGGTGGTGATGGTGGTGATGGTGGCGGTGATGGCAGTGGAGGAGAAGGTGGCAATGAGTCGGGGGGACCTTGGATGCATCAGAGGGTCCATTAGGACGTCCGTTTGCCAGATCCATCTTCATCTCCACTGGCGGTGCCTCGCTCCTTCGGGGTCGGCTGCTCAGCCTGAAGGCGGGAGGGCGGGGGGGCGGCACTCCTCCATGCTGCTCCTGCTGCTCCTCCCCACGGGGCGCTCTCCCAGCGCCTCCTCGCCTGTTCCTCCTTCTGCTGCTGGCCCTGCTCTCAGGCCTTCCCTGCTCCTCTCTTCTTCGTGTTACCTGTTTCTCCCTTATGATCCTCCTCCTCTTCCTCTTCCCTTCTTATCCTCATCTTCCCTGCATCCTACTTCTCCTCCTCCTCCCCCCTCCCTTCCCTCCCTCCCTCCCTACCTGCAATACAGAGCATATGCAGGCTTCATTCCTCCAAACCAGCTCTTTATCCTATCTCTTCCTCCTTCGTCTCACCCTCCTTCTCCTCCTCCTCAAACCTCATCCTCCTCTTCCTCCCCCTTCTTCCGTCCCAGACTCCTGCAGTGGTATAGAACACACTTGTGAGAATATGTGTGAGAATATCACAAAGAATGTGTCTGCGCACGTACGTGTGTGTCTGCGTGTGTATGTGTGTGTTTGTGAGTGTGTGTGTGTGTGTGTGTGTGTGTGTGTGTGCGTGCACACACGTGTGTGAGGACAGGCAAGGATGGTAAAGTGAATGCAACTGATTAAACACGTTCACAAACACCATCCATACAGGCGTGTGAATATGTTTTGAAGGGAGTGGCTGTTTTTCAACACAGTCACTCTCCGGCTGAGACAAGAGCGAGTTACACAAACACACGCACAGACTCAAACTTCCTGTACATCCTGGGGTAGGACTGCCCTCTGTTGGCCACTGTGGTCTACTGCGGGGAAATGGTACTGCAGGCTGGGGTTTGGCTGCCGGATGGCGATCACGGACACAAGGCTGGGTCTTCACGTGCACACTCGTCCAGATGTCACAGAGACTGAGCTTCTGTCAAGTGAAATCTGCAGATATCATCTCGGGAGAATGCTTCTGACACAAGCGGCTAGTTAAAGCTGGTCTGAGGTGTGCGATTGTGGATCTCATCCTCGACCCATCCCATCTCAAGAGCCCATCAGGGTAGGACGGCTACACCACACCTGAATAAGCTATCAAGCTCATCCAGGGCCCTGGAACCCCTGCTCAGTAAACAGTAGGTGGTCACGATGTTACAGCAGATGGATGCCCTTTCTACCGTTTAAGACATTTAACAGAAGCTTCAGCCACAGTTCATGAAGGAGCAGGTAGAGGTAACTGTTAGGCAGTGGACTTTGGGGATCAAACCCAAATCCTTCTGGCTGGGAGTCAAACGACGGAGGTTCGATCCCCGGTGTCTACCGCATTCCTCCCCGTCGTCATCTTTAGGTGAGAAAAGACCCAAAATGGAGGTTGGATCTGTTGCTTGTTGCTTGGCGAGATTAGCAACTCCACATCACAACACAGCCTCCACATGTTCTCAAACATGGCCGCCAACCCAGGCCTGACACCGCGCCGGTCGGCTGAGATTTGATTCAAATCACAGGAGAAAAAGATGGTTTTAGAGCAGAGGGAATCAGAAGGAATACTGATTCAGGATAAGGGCACTGGAGAGAGACGTGAGGGGATTTTTCTACAACTTGCAGCATAAACACTTCAGGCACGTCCGTTGCCATCGCCATTTACACCTAGGGGAGAAAGGGGGTGGGTGGGGGGGTTAGGAGGGAGCGAGATGGACTGAAACATGTGAGGAGTATGGAGAGATGTGTTGAAGTGATAGGTGTGAGACAGTGTCTAATGTGTGTGTGTGTGTGTGTGTGTGTGTGTGTGTGAGAGAGAGAGGTGTGGTATTGTCATCAGAAACAGGACACTTGGAGGGAATGTCGAGCGCTGGCACAACATCTGGCAAGTTCAAAAACAAACTGACAATGTGTGTGCACACACACGCACACACAAGCACACACACACACACACACACACGCACACACACAATAGTTCTCAGAGCTGATGGAAATATACAGCAAGTAGAACTTAGTTTTCTTTGCTCTGCTCACTCGTTTCTGGCGATGTGTTGAAGGGGATCTGAGGGAGAAACCCCCGTGGTTGAAACGCAGACACGTTAACGCGCGCCTCGTTCGATTTAGCACTGTTCAGTTGTTGAACAGCTTGTTTCATCCAAACCAATTTTCAGACAGATTAAGATACGCGCTTTTATTGAGCAGGCCGAGGATACGGCAATCGCTCGACGATGGATGCCCACGGGTGGGGCAGTGGTCATCGGCGATCGAACCCGGTGCCCCATCGGTCGAGAGTCGGTGATAAGTGAGTAATATCACCCCATCATCGGTTTTCAATTTCGGTTTAGTAGCGCAAAAAAAAAAAAAAAAAAGAAGAACTTTCACCTCAGGAAGCCTTCGCAGCGGAAAAGACGACATCTCACTTTTGAACTTCGAGTCAGATATGCGTCGGCTGCACCTCCTCCAACCTTCAACCGTTGTTTCAGCGAATCCATCCACAAAAGCCAGGGATTGTTGACTTCCCTGCGCGCGCGCGCCTGAAGCAGCGTCTCATCAAGGGACGGCTAATTGTGTCTGGGTCAGGGTCCCGGTGCTGACGCTCACGCCGCACGCGCGTGCGTGCGTGAATAATGTGTTCTTTGTGCGAGCTTATTTTCAATCTTGTGCGCCGTGCGTCTCTCTCTCTCTCTCTCTCTCTCTCTCTCTCTCTCTCTCTCTCTCTCTCTCTCTCTCTCTCTCTCTCTCTCCAAAGTGCTGGCACAACCTGCTCTGCATAACAAATAACACCGGGGCAATGAATGAGCACTTGCCCACGCGCGCAATTGCGACACACACACACACACACACACACACACACCGTCGCTCTGTGGCCTCCGCCGGGGGTCTCTCTCTCTCTCTCTCTCTCTCTCTCTCTCTCTCTCTCTCTGCGTCTGCGACTGTATGGCAAGACCAAAAATCTAAAAAATCGGAATGTTCCAGAAATCGATTGACCAATCGATTGCTGTTTATGGAATTCGGATTCATATTTGGATGCAGATTAGTGTCAAGATGCATCTTGTGTTGGTATTAGTATTTTGATTAGTTTTAAGATCATCATAATAGCAAGAGGATCAGAATAGCATGAGGTTAGCCTTTAAGACAAGCATTTCCATGTACCTTCAATATTGTAGATGGAAGACAAAGTAAATACAATGTTTGAGCTTCCTATGCTTCCTGTCCACACACACACACACACACATACACACACACATACACACACACGCACACACACACAAACACACACACAAACACACACACACACACACGCCGCAGTCCCAGGAGAGCCGTGCTCCGTGTTCATAGCGTGTTGATGAAACCGTTAGTCTACGCTCACGTGACATAAACAACGGCGGCGAACGCAGGATATTGCATTTCACCTCCTCGCCGCGATGTCTCGCGCTCTCGTCTGCGGGCGACACAATCTGACGAGACGGAAAAGGAAAAACCGCGGCTCACACCCCGAGGGGGGAATTAAGATGGCCTCGCCGAGCTGAAGAAATGACATGAGGGATAGAGAGCCAAGCTAAATAACACAGGACAGGTAAAGTGCTGCCGGAACTGTCGACTGCCGTGCTGTTGTGCTGGTGCTTGCATCAGATGCTTCAAGACGATCAGATGTTTTAGGACGAACGGATGTTTTAAGACTATCGGATGTTTTAAGACGTTCAGATGTTTTCAGATGATCGTTTTTTCAGATGTTTGGATGTTTTAAGACAATCAGATGTTTTAAGACCATCGGATGTTTTAAGACCATCGGATGTTTTAAGATGATCGGATGTCTTATGTCGTTTGAGTGAGTGCGAACATGGCGAACGTTGCGAAACAGGAAGTCGCTTTGGGGACGCGTTGTGGTATTTTGAAAATGACACACCCACACACACAAACGCGTAGGGTTTAAATGTCCTTGGGAAACGCGTTCAACACCTACTCCTAATGACACCAAACAACTGGACCCACCCTGTCTCCTTCCTGAAACTACAATCGATATCACAGCTTTATTTTTTTTTGTAGCTCTCATTCGAGTGCCGCAGGCTTGGTTTCTAGAGCGCCCGCTCTTCCCACTACGCCCCCCCCCCCCCCCTCCAACCCCCCCACCAACACCACCCCCACCATCCCATCACACACACACACACACACACACACACACACACACACACACACACACACACCTTATGACACAACGCATCAATGTGCATAAGCACAAAGCACACTTTCAATTATTAATGCTTCGAGCACAAAGAACACAGCCGAACGCATAGGGAGAGAAAGAAGGGGGAGAGATAGCGAGAGAGAGAGAGAGAGAGAGAGAGAGAGAGAGAGACCGAGAGAGAAAGAGAGGCACAGAGAGAAAGGGAGGTAGGGGACGTTTACACATATATAAATAATGTAAAAGCTTTTAGCAACAAAACACAATAAGCAGGCGCATGTGGGCCCAGGCACGGCGGTAACCGCTGGTTCCGGAGGGCCGCAGGAACGCACGCCACAACAAACACCGAACCGCCGTTTGTGAAAAGCAGCACCTGTGTCGGAGAGGACCCTGGTCCGGCGGGGGGGGGGGGGGGGGGGGGGGGGTCACCCGGCTCGCTGTGACGACACGGGGGGTGGTGAAGTCCTGAGAGGACACGCCCTCTGCCCCCCTCCCCTCCCAACGCCGACCAAGCCAGTGGCTGGCTGCAGCGTTTCCCACAATGTGTATCTGTACAATCAGACCGCACCTGAACCCCCCCGCCCGCCCGGCCGCCACCGCCGCCGCCACCGCCGCCTCGAAAACATCCTTTATCCTACTGCTGGTTCTTTAACTCCATCCCATTGTACCGCTGTCATGGCAACCAAGAGCCCCACTCCTCCACTCTCCCCTTCTTATCAGCAGATGAAACAACCACATCTGAGAGCCTGTGTGTGTGTGTGTGTGTGTGTGTGTGTGTGTGTGTGTGTGTGTGTGTGTGTGTGTGTGTGTGTGTGTCTGTGTGTGTGTGTGTGTCTGTGTGTGTCTGTTTGTGTGCGTGTGTGTGTGTGTGTGTGTGTGTGTCTGTTTGTGTGTGTGTGTGTGTGTGTGTGTGTGTGTGTGTGTGTCTGTGTGTGTGTGTGTGTGTCTGTTAGTGTGTGTGTGTGTGTGTGTGTGTGTGTGTGTGTGTGTCTGTGTGTGTGTGTGTGTGTCTGTTAGTGTGTGTGTGTGTGTGTGTGTGTGTGTGTGTGTGTGTGTGTGTGTGTGTGTGTGTGTGTGTGTGTGTGTGCATGTGAGAGAAACAGGACGGCGACTTGGCGAGGCGTC
The DNA here is from genome assembly GCA_036785325.1 of Urophycis tenuis. Taxonomy (NCBI): domain Eukaryota; kingdom Metazoa; phylum Chordata; class Actinopteri; order Gadiformes; family Phycidae; genus Urophycis; species Urophycis tenuis. Next base: position 5,135,569 of record JAXIVH010000031.1, read on the forward strand.
AGGAGAGAGTGTATTCACGTGGTGTGAAAAGGGGGTCAGCAGACATGATAGAAGGGGGATATGTTCTGGGTTCGAACCCCAGTGTCCGCAGTGCGTACCTTGAGGCATCCTTGAGCAAATAACATCTAGATCTAATCAACATGACTTCCTGTATGGCTGGAGAAGGCACTGCAGTTGTGATTATGTTACTGGGAAGGAACGGTAGATCGGTTAAGATGTTAGGACTCCCAGCCAAAAGATTCTGGGTTTGAACCCAAATAACCCGTATCCAAAATTCAATTCTCTTTGGATGAAAAATAAAATAAAATATATATTCCTTCCGGCAAATGCTCTGGTGGTCCTACGGTTGTCCCCATGACTCTCCAGCGCTAGGCAACAGGTCAAGGGGTGCACGGCTCGTATGAAAGGATGGATCGAGAGAGGAGGGATTGGTGAGCAGGGGAACGGAGGACAGGATTTGGCCGGTTTGGGATCTGGGGTGGATGTCCCTTCCTCGCTTCAAATGTATCTGCTGGGAGAATGGAATGAAACAGGCCAGGCTTAAAGCCAGCGTTTGGGGTTTGAGAGAGGCTGAAACCTAGCTTGCCATTCACTGAACATCGTATGGTATTAGACTGCGCAACATTTAATCAGACCACCATGGCTGTTCTAGACGGGGTGAATCAAATCACCCAATACCGGTGAAAATACGGGGCAACTTTCTAAGCGTCTAATGCTAGCTAAAATGAGGATGGATATTTTGTTCATATGTATATCTTTACCATATACAAGGCATCACAAACAACAGGAAGTTGGAGGTGGAGTGAAAGGGTGTCATTTTGATGCCTGAAACTTTGTGTGCCAGAACTGAAAGGCATTTTGTACAAATAGAATCAATGTTGACAATAAATTATTCACCGAGGTTCGGGGAAATTAACCAAACGTCAAAGAAAAGAACCGAAATACTTAGTAGTCATATAAATCAAAAGTTGCACAACAAAAGGTGGTTGTGAGGCGCTATTTTTAAAGGAGCCCGACTATAACGAGCTTCACATTAATACCCACACATCACCACCATTTTCTCAACAACAAGCAGCGCCACAATGGGAAGGAATTAAAAGAAAGAACATCGAAGGAAAGGAAGGAAACGGCGCAAAAGTGAGAGTTCTCATCTCCTTAAAAAAGGCAAAGACCGAGAAGGAAAGTAGTAGTGGTAAAATTGTTAGTGAGGACAGCGATTTTCAGATGGCTAGATCTACTTTAAGGAACTCGGAGAGTTTAAAATGACCACAAAAAAAAGTCAGTCCAAATAAACAATGTTGGATAAAGTCGTTCACCTCCTCCCCGCACTCGACACGGGCACCAGACCAGCGGAGGGCGACATCACGTTTTGAGACGCGTGAGAACGGGGTGCTGTAAGTTGACGCACCGATGTCCGCGTTTTGCAACATCTTCATCATTTGCAAACTATGAACCAGCTTCTGCGGCATCTGTCTTTAAATCATTCCGACAAATGTAATGTTTGTAAGTCGCTTTGGACAAAGGCATCTGTTAAATGCCCTTAAATGTAAATGTGCATGTAAATCCTTCTCCGTCTTCAGTTTCACCTGCACTACGGCAGGGCTTCGGTCCTGGAGGTTTTTTTTTTTTTAGGTTTGTGTAGAATCCAGGACACTCTCAGGCGTTCCAGTGTGTTTGCTTGCATCCGGCTGCGGCGTTCCGGTGCCAGTCTGTTTGAGAGTGTAAATTCCGGGGTAGGCACTGACAACACGGAATCAGAACACACGGGCCGAGGCACAAAAGCAAACTTTCCGACCCGGAATGGAAATGTCAAGGCACAGCGTGCCGGCTGCAGTGTTTGGTGGTAGTAGTAGTAGTAGTGTGGTGAGAGGCCAGTCTTTTGATTTGGCAGGTTTCCTTAATCACTGCCAACGGATTCATTTTGCAAACCGAATACCGAAAGCCAGAGTTGAAATACTGGCTTTCCACACCGGCGTCATGAAATCGGCGTGTAAAGTAATCTTTCCTCCAATATTTCTGATAGCATGACACATGTAATTTTTGGATTCAGCACAGAAAATTTTTGACAAATGGTGCCATTAAAATAAATCAAACAATATGCAGAAGATCACATCAGGACTTGTTTCTAACCATCATACCACCGTCTCTGAGTGGAAGGGCTGTTATTTGCGCGCAATGCACCGCAGACCTATCTTCCCATTTGGGCCGTGTGGCGTGAAGACGAACATTCATCCAGTGGCAGAGTGTTTCCAATGTGTGTCCCCCCGCTGTGGACCCCCAGACAGGAGGACAAACACAGCGGGACTCTGATGTTAAAAACACACGAGAACTGTGAACAATGCAATTCCATTTTGATAGCCTGTGATATAGATATTGGAATATTGTCCCCCCCCCCTCCGCACACACCACTAAGGCTAAAAGCCTTTTCTTTTTTACACACTCATTTTAAACGACCCAAAAACTAAAAGGCTCATAGCCAGTTCATATATCGTAGCTATTGAAAACAAAGAAAAAACTATAAATCGGGCCGGGGGAAATATGTAACAGCAACAGGTAATTAACCTTGAAAATACAAAGAAAGAAACCCCAAGCTTCTATAGTAGCCCTGACGTGTGTCAAATATCACACGGTCTTTGAGGCAATCAAAAACCAGACGTTTGGCAGAAGCTTTCACCCGGGATATGGCTTTGTTTTATGTTCCGGCCAGGACAGGCTGACAACTAACTAGCTAGTGGGCTGACGCCTGACATGTCGGGACACCTCTACCACGGCGTAAATGTTTCTATTTCATAGGTTTGCTTTAATCCGTGACAAGTCTTTGGTAATGTTGGATCTCCCTGCCGCGAGTCAACACAAGGAAGCGTTGTGGTGGGTTCAGAGCCGTCCCGTGTCGAGTGATATCTAGGCTGTTAGCATCTCAGGACATAACAGAGTTGTGTTCCGCAATTCACCACAGCCCGGTGCAAAATGACATCTGTGTCACACACCAGGATTCAGCAGATGAATGACTACAGAATGAAAGCAGGCGGCCTGGTCAAACATCAGGCAAAATCTTGCGTTGATAACAGAGGTACTGTAGGTGGGGCTCATAAATTCAGCGTTATATTAAATAACAATTTGGTGTCCATTTCGCAATCTATAAAAGGCCCAGATGTCTACTCTCGGCCTTGTAGCATATATGAGTTATCAAGGTGCTTAGGCATGACATGTTTATGTGTACACGCACGCTAACCTCAAACAGCCAGTCAATTAGTCCGAGACTAGCAGTGAACTGCCCTCTGGAGGCTGGGGGTTGGGGACAGCAATTAGCCTGAGAGAGAGAGAGAGAGAGAGAGAGAGAGAGAGAGAGAGAGAGAGAGAGAGAGAGAGAGAGAGAGAGAGAGAAAGAGAGGGAGAGAGAGAGACTTGTACTTAGAACAGCCATTTAGAGGTCATGTTGACTGCCCCTCTCTCCTCACTCAGGATGTGGCAGTGTGATGGATGTGTCAGCTGATCTCACCGGCCATCACGGCGGGATGTGGGTGCTGATGGGACCAGACAGAGCTTTTAGTCCAAAGAGCGGTCACCCGCGTCCGTCGCGTCATAAAAAAAATGAATTAAAGAAAGCCCGGCGTAAATCTGTAGCCACGCATCGCCACTGATCAATACAGATGTAAAAGTGATGAATGAGAGCTGGATGGACTCTCTCTCTCTCTCTCTCTCTCTCTCTCTCTCTCTCTCTCTCTCTCTCTCTCTCTCTCTCTCCACATCTTAACTTTCTGGGAAACGGCTTTTCAAGGAGGAAAGTGATGAGCCTGCATACCTCTTTATTTTACTCTTAAGAAAGTCTGTGTGAATTGGAATCGTTTTTTTTTTTTTCAAAGGGTTAAAAGATTGCGCCAAGTCAATGCAACTTCATCTCGACGAATATGAAATCCGCTTCGCTGAGATCTCGCATGCCAATCTCGGGTTTTCGGTTGTTTTGGTGATGTCTCTGTGATGTGATTCTTGTGTTGTGCTTTGCGATAGACACGCAAACCAACGAGCAGGAACCTTTCTGCTCACCCCGCCGCCATGAGAAACACCAACAAAAAATCCCTGTAATCCCAAGAGCTCCGGCGTGAAGAGAAGTAAACACAGCGCCACCCACGCGCCAAACTTTCCACTGCGGTTCAAAAGTGATAAAGTCCGTCAAATTAAAGTCATAAATTACATGCAGACGTCCCAACGTGCGCCATGATGATTAATCACGCCGGCCGCTTCCCCTCTAATGTGTCGGCCCGCGAAATAATGCAATACCCCCCGTATCAGCAGCTCAACACACACACACACACACACACACACACACACACACACACACACACACACACACACACACACACACAGACACACACACACACACAAAACGCACACACACACACACACACACACACGACACACACTCATCGCAGAACGCCATCTTGGAACCGTTGCAGGCCGTTGCATCTGTCCCCGCTAGGCTGAACGGATCAGACGGCCCATGACGCGACCTCACGGGTTGGTACCGGAATAACAGCACCACCGCGGCAGTTCAGGACAGTTCAGGATTTCCCTGACGGCGCCCCCAAATCCTCCTTCTCCTCCTCCTGCTCCTCCACCACCTCCTCCTCCTCCTCCTCCTCCTGCTCCTCCATCTCCTCCTCCTCCTGCCCCTCCTCCTCCTGCTCCTGCTCCTCCTTCTCCTCCTCCTGCTACTCCTCCTGCCCCTCCTCCTCCTGCTCCTGCTCCTCCTCCTCCTCCTGCTACTCCTCCTGCTCCTCCTCCTGCTCCTGCTCCCCTCCTCTCTCCTCCTCCTGCTCCTGCTCCTCCTCCTCCTCCTCCTCCACCTCCTCCGCCTGCTCCTGGGTTACCCAGCGGTAATGGCCGGTGGCCCACCGGCGACGGGCCCACATAAATCAAACGGAGCGACGGTTTGTTTACCGGGCTCCTGTGAGGACGGAGAGGGGC
>JAXIVH010000031.1:5140733-5148233 GCA_036785325.1 Urophycis tenuis
AATACTGTAATAGGAATAAATATGAAGTATTACGATTTTTAAAAAAGTATCTTCTTTTTTGTATCTAATAATATTCTTTCCAAAATGTGCTTCAGCACTGTGATGTTACTTTGTGAATGGTGCGGTGGAACATGGCCTGGGGTAGTTGGAACACCTCGCGTCCCAACAGACTCAGCACTAATCCAAGGCCACTGAAAGGCTCTGCTATGCTAAGCTAATGTTGCGGGAACCGGAAAAAAAAAAGAAGAGTCCCCTGCCATTATGCAGGGAACATGACATTCACTTCACTAAGTTGACTTGCTCTCAGACAAAGTTTTTCCCTCCCCGTCTTCCGTCTCAAGAAAGGGTGCTCAAAAAAAAAACAAAAAAAAACAGAAAAACCCTTGCTTGTGTTCAACCGCGCGCCGACCTCATGTCGCCGTGGCTAATTGAGCTCGCGCTCGCCATCGTGAGTCCTTATGTCACGGGCAGTGACAGCGGTGGGAAGCTACCGCGGCTCACGGAGCACGCGAAGGTGTCACGCCTGGAACGCCTATTTTTAACCCGGCTCGGCATCTGCTGTCTGGAAGTGAGAGCAGTTAGGAGGAGGGCTGAGGGGGTGGGTGAGGATGGGTGGGGTGAAGGTGGGAGGGATAAAGCAGAGGAAGGCGGGTGGGGAAGGCAACCGCTGGGTCTTGCCAGATGGTTGCACCGTGCTGAAGTCCTGGCGGCAGCAATTCCGGGCCTAACTAGCCTGTGGTGGTGCTGGTGGCGCTGGTTTGGGTGGTGATGGTTGTGGTGGGTGTGGTGGTGGAGATGGTGGTGCTGAAGATGGTGGTGGTGGTGGTGGTGGTGGTGGTTAAGGCGGTGGTAGGGGTGGTGGTGGTTTAGGGGGTGGTAGGGGTGGGGCATGGTGGGGGATGGTGGTGGTGGTGGTGGTGGTGACGGTGGAGAGGTGGTGGGGGTGCAGTCTGCAGTTTATTCGAGGGACTCTGCGTGAGGTATGCATATTTATTTGTATTTACTATACGCCACATTGTGTATTTTATGTTTTTTGTCATTTCTTTTACCATATTCACTTCTTTCCGAGCAGAGTAATCATGACTAAAACAACTTCCCGGGGGAGAATAATAAAGTTATCTGAATCTGAATCTGCATATCGTCTCCTTAAAGCCCTCCTGGTGCTGCATACAGTCCAGACAAACGCAGTGACACCCACTGCTCACAGTGATCTGGGGGTCCCCGGGGGGGGATGTCCACCAGGACGTCTCTGACGGCCGTCCTCCTGGCTTTGTGTTCACACCCACATGAACAGAACCCGGACTGCCGGAAAGAACAGGACTGGCTCCCAGGTGCACCGTACAGTGAGCAGATTAGACCTAAAGGAGCTTTCTAATGTGCAGAAAATAGGGCAATATCCCCAAACTAAATTGCAAGGTCAGCAACGAATAATTTTTGTGCGGCAGGAAAGGAAAGGAATATTTCATAAAGAATTCAGTAACTGCATACATTACAGCTTATTCTTGATACCCAGTTGGGGAGAAGCCGCACCAGACGGGGGGGAATAGTAAGATATCAGATAGATACTGTATATAAGATAAGATGTGAGGGGAGGGGGAGCTCTGAGTACGCACACTCTGTCATGTCAAGTGATGCATGAATGAAGGAGATTTGTATAGACTGTGACAATCGACCCCATTGGGGTCGATTGTGCAGATAGATACTTCTGTGTGGATCCTGGAGACCTATTTGTGTAGATAGATCTGTTGGTCTCTAGATTGTGTAGATAGATACTGAATATTTGTTTGAGATGATGTAGACAGGACCTAAGGATAGATTACGGGAACAGTCTGTAAGATAATCACTTTACCCTATTCACCTTCATAAAGTCAACTGGCTGAAACTTATGCATCAACAAATACACGTTCACGTCATCTATTTCTTTCTCGTGTTCAGTTGATTGTGGCCTGAGAGGAACCCTGAATATACTCCTCGACACTCTTAACTGTTTTATTTCATGGTGTCTTTAACCGCCTTTAAAGACCTTAACTGCCATTGTGCTGGAACTTCTTAATTCCAATAAGTGTCTGTAAAACCAGTCAATGGCTCATCAAAGCCCCCAGTCGCTTCTACGGCAACACACTCTCAGAGAAAAAAGGCTGGAAAAGAAGAAAAAAAATCAGGAAACAAAGTGTGCCCAACTGAGTCTCTCGCTGTTTTATCCATTATTGACATTTCCTCTCGCTAACATTTTCACACAAACTTGTTTTGGAGGTTGGATGATTAGAACCTGCACAATGACAGTAACCGAGGCTGACTGGGTGATTGATAGGTGGCATTTAGCTGCGATAGAGCAAAATGTACTTTTACCTCTCACTTCTGCACCAAAGGGCAGAGAGAGAGAGAGAGAGAGAGAGAGAGAGAGAGAGAGAGAGAGAGAGAGAGAGAGAGAGAGAGAGAGAGAGAGAGGGGGGGGGGGGGGGGGGGTGACAAAGGGAGGCAGATAGAAAGGGGGGAGAGATGGAGGGATATATATTATCGAAAAAGATAGCAAGGGGGAGAGAGATGGATGGCAGAGGGAAAAGGAGAGAAAGTTGGCTAGATAGATAGATAGATAGATAGATAAAGAGAGAGAGAGAGAGAGAGAGAGAGAGAGAGAGAGAGAGAGACAGAGAGAGAGAGAGAGAGAGAGAGATAGATAGATAGATAGATAGATAGATAGATAGATAGATAGATAGATAGATAGATAGATAGATAGATAGATAGATAGATAGATACATAGAGCAGGGGAGTGAGTTGACACCTTTCAATAAACAGAAAGGCTCTCATCAAGTGCAACTCTGCTGCTTTGTTCTAATTAACCTGTGAGATGAGATCAATGACTCCATCTTACTGGAAGCTTCTCTGTCGTAATAGCTTCTGAGCAGCTACACACGCAGCGGAATGCCAAAAGGTCGGAGGTCAGCTTGGGTTCTCTCTCTCTCTCTCTCTCTCTCTCTCTCTCTCTCTCCCTCTCTCTCTCTCTAGCACAGAAAACCCGCCTCCTTCGCCACAAGCTCCAGCCAGCAGAATATTAGCCGTCTACCACACACTTGGAACTTAAAAATGGCAAGAGTTTAATTCCACGGTGAGCTCGCCAGAGGAAGGCCAACTTGATGAATAGCTGCACGGAAGCGCTCAATATGGTTTATTATTAAAGCCGTCTGTGCTTGTTTGCTTTTCCTGCCCGGGGCGCACTCTCTCTCTCTCTCTCTCTACCTTGGCTCTGGCAGCCTAAAGCCATGTCCTGGACATCAGCCAATCGCAAGCCAGCGCTTGCTTCTACAGCACAACTGTCCTATATGAAAGGGCTCCCGTGAAACACCACCGGCACACAAGCGCGCACACACACACACACACACACACACACCCACAGACCCACACACACACACAGACACACACACACAGACACACACACACACACACACACACACACACACACACACACACACACACACACACACCACACACTCACACACACTCACACACACACACACACACACACACACACACACATACACACACACACACACACACACACACAAACACAATCCACACACATACTGTATATAAAGGTGATAAACACATAATAAACACATGAAGGTGTGTCTGTCCTTTGATAAGGTAATGTTGTTCCGTAACACGCGTGCGTTGTCCACTCTTAAACACGGAAGGTGACGATTTACAGCCGGCTAGCTCACTTACGAATGCAAGGCATTACATCACTTCTGTACTGTTTCCTAAGAAAACACACACACACACACACACACACATACATATCCAATGTCATGATTTAATTCTAAAGTTAATTGTTTATTGAACATTGCACATATGCTGCACACACAGGTGCAGTGTGCAGTGACAGGCTTGCATGCCTGCCTCTGTGCAATAGAGCCGCCAATGCCCAGAGGAGGGGAACAGGCGCGGGTGCAGGGTGGTGGACTCTGGCCTGGGATGCGTCCGTGCCGTCGTCAGCATCACGGTCCGGCACATCGACATGCGCCACGCGAGATCCCCGCCATCTCAAGCGGGGAGGCCGTAAGTCATACATCATCGCCGTTTAGCTCATCGCAAAGGGGGGGGGGGGGGGGGGGGCATCTCAACCGAGTGTGTATTTTCGTGATGCAAGCGCCACCTCCCTGTCTAGACCAATTCAACAGCCAATATGTATTGATCCGAAATACCAGACTGATGGATCACACCGACCAAAATAAATAACCGTCACGGCCCGGCAAAATGAACTGTCAGCGAAAGTAACTGAAACTAAATCCCAACAAGCTTCACTTGAATATCATCTGAATATCTGCTTATATATATAAACTATCAAATGCATTCCTCTAAACAAAAATATCCCTTCTTGACTTCTTATCACGAACCAGACCATCTGGAAAACCTGAGTGAGCTCAACCTGCGTTGCCATTTTCAACAGCTTACCTTCTCTTCAGAGCACCGGTGGTAAGAATCACTCTCCACAAGCAGTCGTCTGCCACCCACCAATGTGTGTGTGTGTGTGTGTGTGTGTGTGTGTGTGTGTGTGTGTGTGTGTGTGTGAGTGTGTGTGTGTGTGTGTGTGTGTGTGTGTGTGTGTGTGTATGTGTGTGTGTGTGTGTGTGTGTGTGTGTGTGTGTGTGTGTGTGTGAGTGTGTGTGTGTGTGTGTGTGTGTGTGTGTGTGTGTGTGTGTGTGTGTGTGTGCGTGTCTGGGTCCGCCTGCACACATGTTGAAGATGAGGATGAGGAGGTGGAGGAGGGTGGTGGTTACAGGTGGACCGAGAGTGTACAAATCATCGCTACCACGTCTCCCTGCCTTCAATTCTGCTCTCACCAGACGCACAAGTGTAAAGTGCGTGTGCATAAATCAACCAGGAGAGACTCACAAGGGTGGGATTTGGCAGGACACGCGGCGTGGCTACAAGCTAAAGCTACACACTAAAGCTACGCAGTAAAGCTACGGCCTCAACTTGGCTGGCATACATTTGACTAATTTAGTTATTTCGTTTCCGCCTTTTGAAGAAAAGTCTGAGTTCACGGTGAATCGCTAGGTTTGTTTTAGCCTTCGAAAATATGTAAATGGCCTGTGGGTGGGTGGTTGGGTGAGAGTGTGGCGGGTGGGGTGGGGGGGTGTACACCATTTTATAACAGAGGCTTGGGGAGTGGGTGCGGGCGCTACCTTCCTCTGTTTATGAACGGCGGTTCGAGTCGCGGTCAGCTGCAGGCCAGTGACGTGCAGATTCAGGTGAGAAAATAGGCTATACCTCAGACGCACATCCCTGGCACGTCACCATCGATAGGCCTAGAGAGTGACTTTGGTAAAAGTGATGGAGGTGGTCTTCCTGGTTTAACTTTTGCTGTAGCCGCATTGCAACCGACAACAGCTTATATCCCCACCAGTTCAACCAGGGGGAGGCTTTCAGCTGAACTGATGGATCGGAGGCTCCATTTTGTTACCGACAGCTATAGCTCAGATATCAGATCTATGTGTGGAAATCATCAAGTGGTTGTGGCCGGAGAAATGTGACTGGCGAGCTTTTAAAACTGCTTTGGCTTTAATATTAGATAGAGGGCTTTTTTTAGGGGGGAGGGGGGGGGGGGGGGGGGGGGGGAATCCTTCCAAACCCTGCTCTCCTCCCCTTTAAAGTGACTTTTGAGATTTAACAAGAGCAAATCTTGGATCACGTTTGATTCCATTAGTCTGTTGGAAATGAATGAAATAGGCTTCTGGACAAAGAGCTCTCGAAGGAATTAATTAGCAGAGGAGAAATGTGTTAATTGCCTTTGGTCCAAGATTATTTTCCCCATATTTATGTGTTCTGACGAGAGCTAAGGAATGTATTTGATGGTGTGTGTGTGTGTGTGTGTGTGTGTGTGTGTGTGTGCATGTGTGTGTGTGTGTGTGTGTGTGTGTGTGTGTGTGTGTGTGTGCGTGCATGTGCGTGGCGTGTGCGCGTGTATGTGTGTGTGTGTGTGTGTGTGTGTGTGTGTGGTGAAGCCTGTGGGGATGGATATTTAAATGAAGCTCTTCTAAACGTCTGAAGCCTCTTTAAATAATGATGTCATGTTAGTTTTACATTGTCATTCCCCCTCCATCAGTTAGTCCTTGCTAACTGTAAAAATAAAAAAAACTCAGTTTTTACTGAAGGAAATACAAAATACAATTTTGTAGGACTATTGAACAATTCATATAAATTGTTTGCACATTGTATACTGTTTACACTTTACACTTTTCACTTGCATGTTATGCCACTGTGAGTAACCGTTTAATACCTCGATGATCACTACCTCCATCTGCACTGTTTGTCACTTTGTTAACTATCTATAATTACCGTCATTTTAATAACCACTGTCACTTTTCAATTTTGCACCTTATTCTGCATTTCTGCATTTCAACCTGCACCTTAATCGCTCATTTGCACTTCTGGTTAGAACGCCAACTGTATTTCGTTGTCCCTGTACTTGTACTCTGCACAATGACAATAAAGTTGAATCTAATCTAATCTAATCTAATCTAAATGGGGTTTGCTCAGGATTTGTATATTATCCCTCAGATAACATAGGAATTGTGTGTATGTGTGTGTGTGTGTGCGTGCGTGCGTGCGTGCGTGGTGCGTGCGTGCGTGCGTGCGTGCGTGTGTGTGTGTGTGCGAATCAACATATTTCCAGAAAACTTTGGCAGAACTAACATTCTAAGAGTCTTCGTTTGGTGTGGGGTTTTTTTTTTTCACACGGGTCAGACGTTTGGTCATGCCAAGAGAACACGCAGTGGAGTGACTTCCTCCAATCAGCACGGGTGATGCTGATTGTCTCGCGGGCAGACATACCCAGGCCAGGAACAAAAAAACAGGAGGAAATTGCCGGAGCCTAAGGTGTGATCGTCCACTTCCCACTGTCACCAAGGCTTTGGTCGACACACTTAGAGTCAGGCATTCAGCATGGAATCCGCACCAGCCTGGAATCACTGCCTCCGTTTTTCTCTTTGTTTGCCTTGCATTCCTTCTTTCATCCTCTCCCTCCTCTACTTTATTCTCTCTTTTTTCTTCTCTTTCTCTCTTTCTTCAATCTTTACCTTGTATCTACACTTTCTCCCTTCAATCCTGTCTATTTTTTAATTCCATGAAGATGTATAATACTAATACTGGAATCACCGGTTGACCAGTTACTCTTAAAGGTTGGCCCTAATTGCTGACCTGTGTTCCTCACTGTGATACCAGGTCACTTGTATTAGTCGACACACACGCTCGCGTGTATGAATGTCAGATCAACGCATGCATGTGGGCGTGCTGGTCGACTCCGCCGATTCTCCCACCCGGGGACTTGAAAATGGTGTTATAAAAGCCATGTCGCTAATCTTGCAAGAGGCCAGCTTTAAGCAGTCAAGGGTCTTTAGCTACTGTCGTTCCCTGCCAATAAACACAAAGAGTTCTCCGCTGACCTTGATCAACAGAGAAATCTCTGGTTCCACATTTACATTCACACAGACAGCGGAT
>JAXIVH010000031.1:5153233-5170733 GCA_036785325.1 Urophycis tenuis
GACGCGGGGCAGACACATGTTGCTCTGCTTGCTTGTGGCTGGACACGGACCGTGTCTGGAGCGTGCGGCCGGGTTCCCCCACGCACTGCCGTGCGGCTATAGTTCCGCACACAACGAGGGAGGCCGATGTCTCTTGAACCCAAATCTTGTCCCGGTCACTGACTGCACTGCAATCCACAGACTGTAACGATGTCGGTGACGTCATTCCGTGGCCCGAAGTCACCGAGCGATGAGAGAATGACGTCACACCACACCAAGCCAGAGCGCACTGAGGGACACGGCGCGGCCATTCCCACCCGGCACCAACCTGACCCGGTCTGTCGATCCGATCAGTCGTATCACCGTGGTCCCTGGCAAGGGGGGGTTGGGGGGGGGCAGTGATTTCATCACTTGGAACTTCCTCAAGTGCTTTGATACACAGCATGTCTGCGATAACCCCCGTGATGAAATAAAGTAGGCTACTAACATCTGTACCTCTACCTCATTGCCAACCTACATTACCTGCTCCATGCTCAGAATATGAATTGAATATATATTGAATATATATGAATTTAATATGTTTAATATGTACTTTAGGATGTTGAAAACAAGGACATCGAATTGTGTGTTCTTAGAATGAAAGGTCAAAAGTGCACTGCATACGCAAGACTCTTGAACCAGGATATCAGGCACAAAGTCTTAGAATGACATTTGCATTTTGCTTTTCTTTGTTATGATGGGGCTTGTGATGAAGCCCTCGAATAAGAGGAACAGAGAACACACTGATCGTCCCGCTAGACATACTCAGAATAGACGTAGGCCTACTCAGTTTGCGCTTGGTTTGACAGAACAGAACAAGAGCATAATAAACTTGAATAACTTGAAACATTTGAATAAAAAGTTTGCATTGAATCCCTGACCGTCGCCCCTCACTTCCATGATCCATCACTGGTAATCTTCTGTCAAATGCTCTCCGGTTTTAAAGCCAGTCGTCCTCAGGGTCCAGTGATACCGAAGCTCGTACCCTCCCCCCGATGAATCCGGGAAGGGCAACAGCACCACATAAAAGCCGTTGATAAAAACCCACCACGGGAATCCTTCCTCCCCCATCATGGCCCCTCAGGACTCCAACATATAACTTACAGATTAAAGAAGTTTAAACCCTCTTTTTACTGGACCCCAGAACATGGGAAGTTGCAAACTTGTTGTTGTTTTTTTTGGTACATAGGTGACCCCGGGTGAGGTGAGAGGTCAGTCTGCACCCGCGCTAGGACCATAATGTGCCCCAGAAAAGGACACCAAGGGGACATGGAGTTCACACTTTTCCGCCTGTAGGCTACTTCGAGTTTGTTCTCCCACATGCGTTGGAGAACCTGCCGTACATGTCGCCCATGCCCAGCAGGGGGCGTGCAGAAAATGTTTAAATGTCATCGAAAGACTAGCCTGGCTGACGTGTCCACATCTCGATGAGATGGTGGTCTGGGAACTAGGTGTGCATTTTCTCGTATTTGAGGCGTGGTTTACGAATGCCTAGAGCCGTTTATTGGGCGCTACGAATGTCTATCAAACGGCGTCTGGTTCTTCACATGCTGCTTTGCACGCGATTCATAGCCAATTGCTACTAAAAATTAGCTACTAAAATTAAATTAATTGCTACAAAAGCTACTTAATACACTTTCTAAAGCTGCATCGAACGGTAACGTTGTGTCCGCTGCCATGTTGGATTAACACGCTACAAGCTTCGGTGTCGTGCATAGACGTCGTCATCGTATTGCTGCCCCCCCCCCCCCCCCCCGTTCGGTGATTGGTTCCCTAACTCAGGGGAAAATAAGGGCGGTGGTTTCAAGGCTGTCTTTGCAGCGAGAATGAAATCGCGCGCAAAGCAGCATGGGAATTCCCAGGCTATCGAGAGACAAACCGAACCAAACAAAACGCGGTGTGTGTGATTTGATGGTTGCACTGCACTGGGGCACTGTTTTGGGGACGAAAAAAACAAAAACTTGTTTATGGCCACGAAAATCCCAAGGACGGCCCTGATACGAACCACACACTGTGATTTGTATTTCTTTATTATGGTTTTACATAGTTGGAACAATTACTAAAATATGAAGAGTTTATAAATAATGATGAGGATCAAAATCTATTGATATTCAAAGCAAACTCCTCTTATACGTTTAATTTGTACTTTCACCAACTCCTAGTTTTCTACTTCTCTTTGACCAGCAAATGTTGGAACAGATTCTGGGACAGAGAAATTGTTCCACAATCAATACATTATAACGTGTGTAGAAACTTTGAAAAATATGAGTAGAAAATGCGCGTCATATACAAATGGAATAGGCTACATTAAAACCTAGGTGACCAGGTTCTCCTCCGTCTCCTCCGTGTCATCAAATGGTCCCACCTCATCCTGGTCACCAGACTCTGTGGTGGACTGAAAATCAAACACAAAGCACACACACTAAGGTCAAATCAATGGCCACCAGGCTGTGACTCACGAAGACAAAAAAAAAAAAAACAATACACACAGTTACCTGTGATTGACCTGTGTCTATGCAGGTATACCTTAAAAACATTGGTTTTGGGTGTCTTAGGGGGCGGGCTCTGGGGCACCTTGAATGTTGACGTGTCGCCGTCCTCTTGGGGACTCGGTGTGTTTGGACTCTGGCTGGTTCCCGCCCTGCGGTTGATCCACCACACGGTGGCGCCAAAAGCTGCCAAGAGCGAAAGAGCGACTCCGGCTGCAACTGTGGAACAAATTATTAAAAAAAATTGTTAAAATTAATAAATTGGGTTTGACAAGTTGTTCGTTCCTTAGAAATGAATTGGAAACTTGTAGAGTAACTGTACGTCAAAGAAGACTACTAGGCAATGTTATATTTCAAACACAATTGGTAAGTAATTGTTGCATTTTTTAAAGAAGCTGTTTAGACACCCACCTGTCAAATATAATTGCTATAATGGCTAAGATATTAGGCTTTTTTTTAAACAATCAAGCCCCTCCCCACTTAAGCTAAGCAATGTTGTTGTCACCTTGGCACAGAGCGTCGTTTTCCTTTTCCTTTTCATCCATTTGTTCACCAAATAGTTTCAGTCAGCAGGGAAATTAAGACCTGAAACAAAAAAAAATCCTTACCTTAAAAATGTCTCTTCGGCTGATTAATTTATGTAAAAAGCATGCACCATGATGTATTTTGCACAAATAATTATCGGGCTTGGCCATCATGACATCACAAGACAATTGCGCATCCATTTTGGAAGGGTAGTAGGCATAATAGCATAGGAATGTTATTGATAGTTATGGAGTGTTGGTTATTAGTAGTTAATTGTGAAATTATATGTCATTCTGTATTTGAAATTGCCACCAGACATGGCTAAACATGTGTAGGATTTTGCACAACTGCCACTCTTATCACAAAATGGCACCATAAACAAAAATCCCATCATGTAGTTTGAAGTATTTCTCGTATACGTTGCTGCATGGTTAAATAGGGGCATTCGTTTAAAATCGTGTGCCACTAGATGGCAGTGGAATGCATTTATTTACACAGGATGAATTTCCTGACTATTTTTAATTTGTGTTTCCTCTCCCCACTTAACCGCTGTCTTTAGCATCCCACCATGTCCCACCATGCCGGATAATAGCTATCCGAATTTTAATGAAAAAGAACAGGCATATTGCGTGCATGTTGTGAGTTATTAACTCGGGGACCAAAACCCCTGGACAGAGAGATATAACAGTCCATGTAGCTGATTAACTGGATCTGTTTCAAATAGAACTGCTTGCCAGGGAATAAAAGCCACGTCCCCAAAGTCCATGCTGATGCAACTAGAGATTTAGAATTCAGCAGCAGAACAGATTGTAATGTTTGTCGTTAACCTCCAAGAAACCTTGTTCTGATGATTCTTTGCCCTCTGTTTAAACTAAACGGTGTTTGAACCCTGAGGCACCCTGAGACCAAGGCATAAGCATTCTCACTGAACTGTTAATGTTGCCAGCATTCATAATCCTAACAACCACGAGTGACAAAGGGCCCACCGTGACTCAACTACCCGGAGTGCTGTCAGAGAAAGGCATCTCAGAGAAAGTGCAGGTCAAGGCGCTTACCTCGCTGGCTTTCGTCTGTTGACTTAATAGTGAATGTCACCCACCTGTCCTGTGTCGAAGACGAAATGCCCTGTATTGTAAATTGTATGGCTTTCCTGCCGGCGGACACTTGGGTGTAGTTGCTCCGACTCCTGACAGACTCGGCTGCTATGATAGTGGTTATCAGGAGGTGCCAGCTGGCCGTTCGACCAGGGCGCTCAGAGCACTTCACAGTTCTCAGAACGGTTCCAATTCACAGTTGTCAAGTTCAGTGGTGTGCAAAGTTGTGATGTTCAGCTCTTGCTTAATGAATGAGATGTTGGTTTGCGTCATTTGTTGGTTAAAACTTTGAAACGATTCTGTGCTGCTGTGAGCCCTTCTGTGTACTATCCAAGCCAAACTTTGAGGGCATGAATGAAACTCATACTTACAACTCTTGCAGTACTTGAGTCATGTAGCGACTTGAAAATCCTTGCAATTTCCCTCAGGGATCATCAAAGTGTTTCTGTCTGTCTGTCTGTCTGTCTGAAACGATTAATATATACATATAATTTTATCTTAATTTAGGTCAATCTATTTATTGTTTATTGTCTATAGTCAGGTTTTTTTATCGCACTCCTCTATCCCCTTGTACTGCTGGTCAATGTGAATTTCTCCTAAGGGGGATTAAAAAAAGAATATCTTATCTGTTTGTCTGTCTGTCTGACTGTCTGAAAAGGCCATATTTAAACAAACCAAAATGTCCTGTGTCAAACCACTATTTGTACTAATCTGGGCTAATGTGGTCTCTGCCTGTTCGCATGAGGGTTTTTCATGTTGGGCCAGATAGAACTTCAGTAAGTTTTCTCTCTACAAAGCTATCATGCTAAAGTCGTACTTCTTTACTTTTATTAAACATTATGTTAGGGCAAAACAACAAATCACAACTTTTTCAATTGATAGAGAGCATTTTTCAGGATTGAAATCTTTGTGCAGGGGTTGTTGTGAACCGTACGTTGACCTTTTTTCTATGTATACATATGGTGCCGTTTATTCAGAAACAGATCAGGTACAGTTTTTGGTTCATCTCTGTCGTGTCATTTCTATGATCATGTCCAAACCATGTCCACCTGTTCTCTGCTGTGCTGTTGAGATCCATGTCCTTAAAGAAACAAATCACCCTGAAAAAAATCCTGAAAAAAACGTGCTGTTTAATACGTTGTAAACAAACACGTGAAAACACATCCTTGGATCCTCCGTACTCCGCGGCATGTTCCCTAATAAAGTTGTAGAAAAAAGAGGTCCCCGTGGTGACATGTTGGGTTTTTCCAGTGACAGATCACGCAAACTATGGCCAAGAATGTAAACTAGTCGGGGAGATAGAGAGAGCTTGCAGGAAAACCTCAATTTCAGCTGTAAGCAAATGGCTGGCTGCAGGCTATGTATAGAGAGAGAGAGAGAGAGAGAGAGAGAGAGAGAGAGAGAGAGAGAGAGAGAGAGAGCAAGAGAGAGAGAGAGAAGTCGACTGGAGAGAGTTCTACAATTGAATGAAGTTCTGCCACAGAGGGTTCCATCACAGAAAGAGATCCCATTAAGTTGAGGGATCTGTCACAGAGCAGTTTTCCTTCATGGCGAGAGTCGTAAATATTTTTGACATCTTCTGGCAAGCCCAAAGCATTCAGGGCACACATTTCTATTCAGACGCCAGCAACAACAAGAGTCACACGGTCGTAACAGCGAAGCACACGGCGCAAATACAGCGTGGCTGAAATTTCCCCTTTTTCATCCCAACCCCGCCCTTGCGCTCCGGGCTTAATAAATTAACAGATCATCGACACCGGCAGAGGTTCACTGAAATGGGGTTCTGTACACCGCGGAAGGTTCTGTCCCGGGGGGACGGCGTCTCACGCCACGTCCTCCTCGAAGGTGGCCTGCCGGCTGGACTTGGACAGCGAGGTGAGCTTGGTCTGTCTCCTGGACGAGGACGAGGACGACGGGCCGCCGCCGCCGCCGTCGTCGCCAGCGCCACAGCAACACAGCGCGCTCCTCACCTTTTCCCTGAAGTCGTCCGACACGTAGTAGAAGATGAAGGGGTCGATGCAGCTGTTCAGGGTGCTGACCGCCAGGCTGACCATGTAGGGCAGGTAGATGTCCTCCCCGTCCACGATGCTGTCCGAGTAGGTGAGCAGGAGGAGGACGTTGCTCGGCAACATGCACACCAGGAACACCACGAGGACCAGGGCCGTCACGCGCAGCGCGTGGCCGTACCGCTTGCCGCCGGCCGCCAGCGTGCACAGCACGGCGCCGTGGCAGTACACGATGACCAGGAAGGGCAGCAGGAAGCACAGGGAGAACAGCGTGGCGAAGTAGGGCAGGAAGTAGTTGCCCTGCACCGCCGCCGGCAGCGCGTCGTGGCAGGTGGTTATCCGCAGCTCGTCCAGCACGTAGGACTGCTGGGACGCCAGCAGGGGCGCCATGGCGGCGAGCACCACCGCCCACACGGCCAAGCTCACGTACAGAGACGTCCGCTGGCTCCGCAGGACCTTGGCGCCGAAGGGGTGCACCAGCGCCACGTAGCGGTCCAGCGCCACCAGCGCCAGGCACAGGACACAGCCGTACATGTTGCCGTAGAACATGGCCATCACCACCCGGCAGAAGGGCTCGCCCAGCGTCCAGTTGTTGCCCCTCAGGTGGTAGACGATGCGGAAGGGCAGGGCGAGCAGCAGCATGACGTCGGTGGCCGTCAGGTTGATGAGCAGCGTGGTGGAGGGAAGCTTCTTGGTCCTGAACACCAGCACCCAGAGAGCCAGCAGGTTGGCGGGCAGGCCCACGCTGAAGGCCAGCAGGTACAGGAGCGGGATGAAGAGGTTGGTGGCCGGGGCCTGGATCTGCTGCAGGGACTTCTCCCGGAGGGTGGTCTGGTTGCACTTGGTCAACAGGTTGAAGCTCCTCAGACCTGCGGGCACCAGAATGCATTTTGTTTTTTTTTTTCACTCGAAACTTTATGAACAACTCATGTGTGAGGTGTGAACGAAACTGCACTGATCCAAGTCCCCTTCACCAGATATGGGAATGATGAGGTGAATTCATGTTGTTGCAAAATATATAGCAATTGTAGATTCATGTTGACGTGACCATTCTTAGCCGATTGTTCCAGGGTCCAGGTTACAGTTATTATACGAGGTTTCTGACAGCAGCCCATCAGAGGAGCGTGTCTCTAGATCCTCCAAACCTCTATGGATACAGAGGGGTTGTCACGGCGATGAATGCCCTGTAATAGCTCAGGGAAACTGGTCTGAATGGCTTCGATGATCCAGTAGCGATCCAGACAGACGCTACACTCATCTGGCCGAGGCGGCGCGGAATCCTTGAACCAAGACACGAGGACAAATCCATCAACTGATCGCTCTCTCTCTCCTGGTTAATGATCTGTCCTCCTCATTCAGCACTGGTCAGAACTGATCAGAATCTCTCTGGCTGATCCCATCGCAACATATTTCATGCCTCATTTTTTCTATAGCTTCTTGTTCCCTTGTTGTTGTTTTTTTTTTATTTATGTATTTCTCAAACCTTCTAAACTGGTTCTATAAAAATTAGGAAGCGGAAACCAGTGGAAAATTCCACACCAGAATCACACATCCGTCTTATCAACCCTTCACGTCCCTCAACGTCAATGGACAGGAGATTCCAATGAGGTGAAAAATAGAAAAGAAGAAGAAGAGAACAAGACGAGCGTGCTTACGGATGTTCATGCCAGAACACTCCTCCGCCGGGTCGGGCTGGCTCAGCACAGCCTGGGTGGCCAGGAGCAGCCCCACAAACAGCAGGTTCCTCCACATTGTGACCGAGACGTTGCCTTCTGTCCTGCTTCCCTTGTCGAGTGTGTATCCTGTCTGGCGCCGCGAAGGGTCTGTGCTAAAGTGTGAGGAGTTGACAAACTGGCCTACTCCTCGCTTCCTCTTTGTGGCATGGAAGGTAGAACGAGCTCTCACCCCCCCCCACACACACACACACACACACTCACACACACACACACACACACACAAACACACACACACACACACACACACACACACACACACACACACACACTCACACACACACACACACACACACACACGCACACACAAGCCCAGCCTCCCTCTGGGCTTATGGTTTCCAGATGTGGTATGGTTTCTGCAGATTGTTGAGAGTCACGAGTGTGCGTCGCACATATTTCTGCAGCCTGTGAGCGTGTGTGCACAAATCCGTCAGCGCTCTTGCAAAAGTGTGTGTGTCACACGTGCATGCTGCCTGTGCGTGTACACGCATGTGACTGAGACCTGTGTGACAGACAGACATACTTTAATGATCCCTGAGGGAAATTGCATTCGTTGCAATACTCCAGGGTAAAAGAAAGAAGAGACAGACACTCTACATATGGTAGAGGTTTAGAAATATATATATAACATTTATATAAACATGTGACTGTACACATGTCCTTGTGTGTGCTGAGCGGAAGAAGGATTTGTGTGTGTTATAATCCACCCATTGCGAAGCCTGCTCTGATCGCTGTTGTTTAAACGGCGAGCCTCCCTGTACCTATTAAGGTCCTCAACTTGAGGAGTAATGTCCCGTCTCATGTCCCATGAACATCCTCGTTCCTTTAGCGACACTTTCCATACATTGGCCATCAGTAATTGGATTGTCCTCTGATGATGCACAGGGGTTACTGCCCACTGCTAGGGGCACTCTTTATTACAGTCCAGGAAATGATGCTTTATGCAAACTTACTAATGTCCTGCTCTCTCTCTCTCTCTCTCTCTCTCTCTCTCTCTCTCTCTCTCTCTCTCTCTCTCTCTCTCTCTCTCTCTCTCTCTCTCAGAACAGTATCTGCCCCAAGATAAGCACATTTCCTAAACGTCGTCAGCCATAACTCTCCACTGGTCACATGTTCTACCAGGAAACCCCGGGTCATGGCCGCCCATTCTCATCAGAATTCCACACGGCTTAGTGATCTGGGTGGGAATATCTTCATCCTTCATCATGATTTTTTTTTTTTTTTTCAATAAAAAAAAAAAACGTTTTCATTGGGTAGACATTCGTCATTGTGGTCAGTCCCTTCCTATTCCGAACATGTCAGTTTTTGCTCTTTTTTGCTTTTCGGTTCTTCTGGGGATGAGGTGAAACGGAGCTGTAGCCGTTCTTTCGTATGCTTTTACAACCTCTCACCACGAGATGGACCTGTTTACCAATAGAATTGAATTACACTGAAAACGTTACATTGAGTTGGCTTTGAACGTTTGACGGACACGTTGCATATTGGGGTCATCCATTGATAACCATCTCAGCGACCACTATGGTTCCTCATGTCCTCGTATTTGTTTAAGAGCACAAACGCTTTCTCTTGCAATAGCCAACATTTGTTCTGGAAACATCCATTAGGATCGAGGTAGGCCTACGTGTTGGTTTGAATTTGATCAGAAAATACTCGTGGCGTTAAAAAATAGTTGTGTATGCCTGATGTATAAATGATCGCAGGGAACACATATTGCACATCAGTCAACAGCTCCCCCTATTGTGTAGACATGAAAAAAAAATCAAAAAAGTATGCATTTATCTTAATGTTTGCATAAGTAGGGCCACTGAGATGAATACGAAATGCATTTCGCCGATAAACGCCCCCATCGTGCAGTCATTTCTCACCATTGCCAAAGTGTCTTTGAGCAAGGATGTGCATCCATAACTCTCCAGAGGCCATTCTGCACTGTCTGTTAAGTGGGGCATGACATTCTTAGAAGGTTACTTAAGGTAATCAATACGTTTTATATAATCCTCTCACTCCAAGGCCGGCAGTCCGGACAGTTGTGACTGCTGCTGCTGCTGCCAGTGTGTCCGTCAGAGAACAAATATGCAACAACCTTTGACCTGTGGACGCCAGACGCCAGATGGTGCGTGTAGCGGGGCCACGCCGTGGGAGGGGTGTCTTAACGCGTTCACGGTATTAAACGGATTAAAACGCATGTTCTGATCACGATGGGCTGAATGCTCTATATTTGCTCTTTAACTGGCCTGGTGTTGTATCATGTATCGAATACGATCAACAACGATCGATCAACAACTTGCATGCAGATAATGCATTGCGTTGCTTGGGGTTTGCTATGGCAATAATAACAGTCACTTGCACATAGGTTGGAGAATATTGAATGTGTTCAATGGGATGTCAATGCATACTTAGGCAGATCAGACGTATATTGCTTCGACATACAAAACATGAAACACACACACTCACACACACACACACACACACACACACACACTTACAGATTTTAACATCCACGAGAAAGACTAATCTAGACTGACTTGATCACTGCTATAGGGGAACATCGTTAACGCACTAAGTAATCATTTTGCAGTTAAATATAAGCTCGAAGTGTGGTTTTGATATACAGCATACAGAGCCACATCGGACCACACAGAGAAACAAACAAACAAAAAAGGTCGAGCAATAAGCAGAGACTCATATACGAAAGACAGCGGAGAACAAGGCAGACAGAATCCCCTGGCGGCTGTCGCGACGCCAGTCAGCACCAGCGGTCCCACCATCACCATCAACATGACCGCACACGCACACGCGCCCGCCGACGCTGCCCGTCTCCCCCACTTTTCAGTGCGCAAGCCTGGGCTCTCCGCGTCGAACCTCTGCGCCTGCGCTCTGCGTCGCCACCGGAGGGGGGGGGGGGGGGGGGAGAGAGAGAGAGAGAGAGAGAGAGGAGAGAGAGAGAGAGAGAGAGAGAGAGAGAGAGAGAGAGAGAGAGAGAGAGGAGAGAGAGGAGAGAGAGAGAGAGAGAGAGAGAGAGAGAGGCTCCACGGGCTCCAGCCCTCTCTGTACCTCCCCCGCCAGCAGCGGTTCTACCGACAGGCCACGATTTACCGAAATGAAACTGCACCAACACATCGACGCATCTCGGAGTCTCCGACCGCATGAAGAAGTAGGCGATCCGACGATCCGTTTGGTCTGTATTGACTTCTTCTGGGGGGAAAAACGGTCAGACGCTGTCGTTTTGTCGTTTTTTCTTTCTTTCTGTGAAACAAAGCAAAGGTAGCAGCGATCACTTGTGGCAAAAAAAAAATACACACGTCAACATCACATGGGAGAATGACATTTAATCATTCGAGTTGTGTGTTTTGTCATGTTGTTACACATAACCTCATAGACCAAGGGCTGCATGTCGGCCGAAATAGTCGTCTGTTAAGGACATGATGTGGGGCGAGGAGCTATGAGGTGAAATCCTCTCCTGTTGTCAGCCTAGTCCTCATCATAACGCTTATTGTTCTACAGATTGTTGCTGCAGAGACGCTGCATCTCCCACCTCTCTTTCCTGGAGTAGAATTGAACAATAATGTGAATTATTGCAACAACAAAAAAATAACCGCCATTACGATGGCAATTATTGCAGTTTGGTCGTTGTAACATGTGCACCATTTTTTGTTGTTGTTTATTCCGAAGGCCGTGTAGCGTTTCGAACGCGTTGGGAGGGGGGAATTTAAAGGACACGACATGAAGAGGACAGCATGGTGCGCATGAAGGGTCGTCACACGCCGAAGGAATGACACGCATCCTCTATGACTGTGAGGGTGAATCCTAATCACTGCGAGGAGCTCGTTTGACCTGACCCGACAGGTTGGATGTACTACGGGGGAGCGCGCACCTAGACGGCCCGAAGATGTCCCACAGCTGGACCGCCGCACCGCCGTGCCGCCGTCTCGCCGCCGTCCCGTGCTCCTCCTCCTTCTCCTCTTGCCCCCCGGCGCGCTCTCCATCCGCGCCGACAAGGCCCTCAAGGACGACCACGTGAGCGCCACGGTCAACGCCACCGTGTTGGACGCTAAGGGCAACCCCGTCCAGATGATGAGCAACGACGACGGCACGTACGGCCAGAACTCGCCGAAGAGCGACACCAAAGGCGTAGTGATCGCGCCTGCGCACCACCACGGAGGTGAGTTCACTTTCGCCGTCAATGTAGCCATGGCAATGTGGCCCTGGATGATGGCAGGGGTGTGCACAGCATCGTGCTTGCAAACTGTAATTTCAGCCTGATGTGTAGTCACACTGCAATAAGCCTACACACACAGACACACCCGCGCACGCACACACACACAGCAGCGACAACACCCTATCGTTGAGCAATCTGAAACACATGCACTGACAGCAGGCGCTTTTATAGTTGTTCCACATTAGGCTACTTTAAAGGCTAGGTATCGTGTCGGCTCATGAACTTGATATTTTTTTTCATTGGGAGCTATGGATTCAGGCCAGTGCAGCTATACTTCAAACTCACCTCCATGCACAGACACACACACACACACACACACACACATGCACACAATCACGCACACACACACACAATCACGCACACACACGCACACACAAACACACACACACACACACACACACACACACACACATACACACAATCACGCACACACACACACAATCACGCACACACACGCACACACACACACACACACACACACACACACACATACACACAATCACATGCGCACACACATACAGCACAGACACACACTTGTTTACAGTGTTAGATAGACTGCTGTGGAAAGTGCTGAATTAAAATGGTGTAGGTGAATGTGTAGAGGTTATTGTGTGTGGAGTCCAATGTGTTGTCAGATGTCAACAGTTCGGTGTGAAGAGACAGGACACTGTGTGGGGGTCAAAGGCAGAGCGGCAGAGACCGAGGTCATTGCAACAACACTGCAGAACGCAGTCTGAACGTTCTAGAACACAGCCTTTATTGTCCAGAACATGAGAACATTGTACAACCAGTCTTTTGTGTTCCAGAATGCTTTCGTTGGTTCCTTATGATCTGTAGTTCTAGCGTGTTCTAGAACATGGCCTTTCACGTTCTATAACTTTCTATGACACTGTCTGTATGCACATGAAGGTTCTGGGCTCTGGTGTTGCATGTGTACTGCTGGGCCATATATATGAGCTGGAATTGATTTTGTGAAAAACATATCAAATTCATATTGATGTGCCGGTCATGCTTGTGAAACTGGAACTATAGCAATAATCTAAAACAATATGCTGCAGAGCATGTTTCTCTGTACCGCACCTATGAAGAGTTGGGACATCCCAGACATCCCACATCCCTAATGTTGGGTTTTCACCAGATCTACCAAAGGTTTCGAAAGTGCAGAAATATTACGCCCTTTGAACACAACATGTCAATCGTGGCAACAGATCATATCGTACCTTGGAGCTAAAAAGCAAAATGATTGCTGTCCCGACATTAATGAAGACTGCATGATAATGTTTTAAAAACAGCATGATAGGATGGCTTACGTTATTATCAGTTACAATCCTTTGCATTTTGCTTTTGTAAGCTATTGTAAGCTATGGAAACATCTGTGAAACACAATGTAATTAGGTAAATTGTGTTATGGGCTGGTAGAAATAATCAACATCAGATTGCATATCTTGGAATTATATTTATATCATTGTAGCATGTCGGATTACTACCTCCTACCGGGAACATGAAATCAGTTCACATATGAAATAATCATCAAAGTCAAAGTCAAAGTAGCTTTATTGTCAATTCCTTCACATGGCAAGACATAAAAAGGAATCGAGAGTACGTTTCTCAACCTCCCACGGTGAAACAGATAAAGTGCACAGGCGCAACCTGCAGGACAAGACATTCCTAGTACTTAAACTAAAGTAAACATCCCTCCAGATAAGACAGAAAGATAAAATAAAAAAAAGACAATACAAATAATACAAATAAATATGCAGTGTTTCATGCATATTTGCATGAAACCCACATTGAATGCATAAGCCACCCAATCAGTCCGTCTCAGGACCTGAGATTGAACCTGACTTTTCACCACAAAATGGCCTTTCTACCACCTCGCCATCGCCTATGAGTGAGGCCCGGTGTCACTCCTATCAGCTTCTCAATGTAAACATGCACGGGGGGGGGGGGGGGGGGGGGGCAGCTGATTGGCTGTCATCAATCTGAATGTTGGACTGGAAGTGGGTGATGTAATGCTCAGTTGTCTTGTTGTGGTGTTCAGCAGTCATAAGAATAGAGCACACAACAGGGGTTTTTTGTCACAAAGTAGAGTACTTTATTCAGATGCAGCATTATTTTTTTAGAGAGATTATAAGCACATTACGTTTAGAGAAAAAAAAATACAGATGGAAAATTTTTGATGAGAATACAGTGAATAGGGAACACTTGTCGCACGCGCTGGCCCGTGAATACAGGTGGCTATGGATATTAATATAACAAAGGAATTTGTTAAACAGAAAGTTTCCTTTACCTCATGGGTCTGGTGATCTGCCTCTCATCAACTCACAGTGTCCACCCCTGTCAGTCAGAGCCCGGCTCTAGATCGACTCTACCCCCAAGATCATTTTCGCTTGTCCATTTAAAGAAAACAAATATGAAAACCATCACAAAACCCAAAACAAGTCACAGCGCAAAGTGAAGAGACAAAACACCAAGAACAAGCCTCGAGCTCACAGGTTGCTCTCTGTAAACTGCACAGCATTTGTTTGAGATGTTACTTTCTGATAATGGAAGTTTTCGTTCCGTGCTCGTGTTGTTATTATGTGTTGTGGTCATCAGAGACAGAACAGACCTTGTTCAGAGGGCAGTGGCCTACTTTGTGGCGTCTCTCTGTGGATTTGGGCCCGAGGTAACAGCCTGACCTGTGTGGAGACCCACTCCCCACTCACCACATTTAACCACCCAGAACCACAGACTCACTCTGGTTCTGGTGCAGAACCGTGGACTGCATTACCAGACCCGGTACGGGTGGGATTCAGGCTTCCATTAGTGTCCGTATTCCCTCATCGAAATGATCGTTTTAATTACTCATTGATTTCGTTGTTTTGGCTTTCAACTGTTCTCGGGTTGTTGTTTATTTCTCTGCAGCATTCTTGTGTAATTCATGTCAATAACTTCTCTGTTGTGAACTCAGTGCTGCTCTGTACACAGGAGATTAACTGCATCAGATCTAGGAAGCATAGCCTTCTCTGTGGTTAGTTGCTTTGGTTTTACAGCCGATTCAGTTGAAAGTTTAATATGCAATATGTATAATATGTAATATGTTTAATCTTTTTAACTTCATGGTCATTATTTGTCCTGTTTTGATGTGGAACGGGTTACTTGCATTTAGATGATAACATTGAGTAAGTCAATATATATTATTCATGTATTACAATAATCACTATTGAACAGCCCTCCAGGCTTCCTTCTTAGCCTTTGCTCCTATTCAAAAGGCTGTAGTGAGTGGAGCTGCGGCCTGTGGCAGTAGGTGCAGTAGTAGTAGTAGTACCTACAGGCTTTGAGTTGCAGCAGGGATTGAAACACGACAGGACACAATTCTCCTGCGCAAAGTCAAAGCTTGGGTTCTCTGATGATGTGATTGGTTCAAAGTCACATCACTCATATACACGCACACACGCACACGCGCGCACACACACACACACACACGCACACACACACACACACACACACACACACACACACACACACACACACACACACACACACACACACTCACACACACACACACACACACACACACACACACACACACACACACACACACACACACTGTACCAGATGCTTCCAAGGACACTGCAGACCTTGTTGCTCTGGAGGCCGAGGCCTCGTCCTCAAATGGTTCCCTGCCCTCTCCTCTCTATTTTCTCTCTGTCGTCTCTCTGTAATCTCTCCGTTGAACTATGACACAAAGCTGTGTCATAACAAACGCGTTTTGAAAAAGTTTCCGGCCCGAAGACTGAAAACTTTTAACTTTGCACCGATTTAAGTCAAACTTAACCCGGTGGGGTTGATAATCCGTAAGATGAGACGAAGATGAAATAAACCATTTATTTAATTCTATTCTGCAGTCCTGTGTTTACTCACAGAGGCCTGTGTCGACAGAGTAGAGTCAAACATAAACATTGTTCTTCATGGCCCGCCAAAACTTGTGTTCCCCGGCTGCCCGACTCAAATTTATTGGACTGGGAGGAGCTCTGAGATGTCCCATATCTATATGGGGGTAATATGTTGATATATGTATTGATCTATGGTGTAGATATACAGTCCTGTGCCGGTAGATCTACAGATCTATGCTGATAGATATATAGATGTTTGATGGTAAATGTATTGATCTATGCTGGTAGATCTATAGATGTTTGATGGTAAATGTATTGATCTGGTAGATATACAGTCCTGTGCTGGTAGATCTTCATATCTATGCTGGCAGCTATAGATGGAAATGTGTAGAACTATGTTGATGATCTAAATGTTTTCTCCTGTGAACACAGGAACCCACCATATGCACCCTTCTCTGCTCTCTCTCTCTCTCTCTCTCTCTCTCTCTTCTCCACTCTCTCTCTCTCTCTCTCTCTCTCTCTCTCTCTCTTCTCTCTCTCTCTCTCTCTCTCTCTCTCTCTCTATCTCTCTCTCTCTCTCTCTCTCTCTCTCTCGCTCTCCTCTTTATCTCTCGCTCTCTTTCTGGCTGTCTATCTCTCTCTCTCTCTGTCGCTGTATCTTTTCTTTGACTGCCATTCTCTGCCTCTGTCTTTCTGCGTGTCTCTGTATCTGTGTGTTCTTTATCCATCAGTCTATCTCTATCGACTTATCTTTGACAGACACAGAAAGACATCGTGGTATGAGGTCTGAACATCACTGGTGTCTTGCCTCCACTCGTCCCTTCCCTCTCGTTCTGATGAGCAGACAGGAAGAGGTTGGATGCTCCTGCATCCCCATCACATGGCCTTTGCCTCCTTTTTTCCTTTCCTCAGCACTTTTGGGTCAGCACTGCTTTTAATTAGCCTCATAATGAAGGCAGCCTTTTTTTACGTCATTTTTGTTTACATTTGTCACCTCTGTAGAATTGTCACGAAAAAAAACACAACATCACTCACGCCCACAAACACATACGCACCATAGGGATGTGTGAGTATCATGAGGAACAGCAAAACAAAGGCGGGCAGAACACCACATATGACTCAAATGATGAACGCATGCACAGTTCATGCACAGCCTAAAGGCTGGGTTATGCCTGCATTTATGCTTCCGCGTTGACGCAACGCTGGGGGGCTTACGGACCCTTTACGTCCTTGCGGACCCCCTTGCGTCCACCGCAAGGGCCTGACGTGCACCTCCCAAAAATCCTAGATGCGTGTCGACGCAGCAGCGGCTTTGGCTGTGATTGGTCGCGAACTACATTCGCTGAGATTGCTTTTCCGGTTTCCACTCGTAAACACGCCACGGTGTGATAAATGCTTCAACTGATTGGTGACAACATATATATATATATAACTTTTGCCTTCATTTCTGTAACTTTTTTTTTACTCGCTAGTAATCCGTATGTAATGACCAGAATGGTCATTCTGGTCGCCCTCTACATTCTGGTCACCCTGAATTGCAT
>JAXIVH010000031.1:5178233-5208233 GCA_036785325.1 Urophycis tenuis
CTGGGCGAGGCTAGGCTATGTAGTGTAGCATTAGTGGCGTGGGAGAGACAGCTCTGTGGTCTGAACTGACGCTGGGCAAGGTCACATCTTATCCCCTGCCATGAATAAAACATGGGGGGAGGGGGAGAGAGAGAGAGAGAGAGAATATTGGAGGGAGGTAAGGAACAAGAGTGTGAGACGAAGAGTGATATAAGGAGTTTGCTGTATACAGTTAGCGACTCAGGGATGGAGAACGAGGGAGAGGAATGTACAGTGGGAACATGTGTGGTGGGAGAGAGAGCTATAAAGTGACAGAGAGACACACAGTGAGCTTATGAAGGAAGGGGAGGGGAGGGGGGAGACATTGAAAGAGTTATGAACAGTGAGAAAATGGGAGAGAGGGATATACAGTGACAGAGACACAGTGAGATGATGGAAGGGAAGGAGGAGGGAGCAATAAAAGGAGAAGGATTTATCATGAAAATGGGAGAGAGAGAAAGGGGGCAAGAGAGAAGGAGAAAGACAAGATGGCAGAGCAGGAAAACAACAAGAACGAGAAAGGTGGAGCACAAAGGAAAGAGAGAGAGAGAGAGAGAGAGAGAGAGATGCAGAAACTGAATCCCCCCTCTGTAGGTGGTCCACAGGGAGAGCTGGAGTCAGGGGCAGGGTTAGATGAGAGGAAGATGAGAGGAGGAGTGTGAGGCAGAGAAGGAAGATGAAAAGTTCACCGCTGAGGCACCCCATGCAACGCAACTTCCTGTGGAGTCACAAATAACCCAACAGCTCATTGGCTGTGGCGGCTTGGGGAGGGTGTGCCCTTGGCTGTGCGTAATCAAGCCGAGCAGGCAGCCAAACAAGCAGATATGGCGTGTAAATGTGTTATCAAATGCTAACATGAATGAAAGTACACAATTTAGGGAGGAACATCAATGGGTGGTTGCAGATGTTTGGGTTTTTTTTATTTTCTCCAGATATTCAAACAACCATTTGTTATTGTTATTGCTGAGTTATTGCTGGTGGAGCAGTTTAATACACGTTTTTAGTGCACATTTTTAAGTGATTCGTTCTCAGACAAAATGGCCGACATATTTATTGGACAGCGGGCTGCCAACTGAAAAGGTCGCCCTCGTTGCGCATGCATCCACAGCATGTAATGCGTTCCTACGTCATACCGTGTACCCCCTACATCCCCTGGCAGCTGGCAGCTTCTGCACACGCGGGCCCACACCCATTCAGTGCCAGACAGAACCGAAGGGCTTCTTAGGGGGTGTGGAAATGTAATCCTAATCAAGTCAATAACTTTAAAAAAAAAAAATTCCCTCAGAATGATGCCCGAAAAGCCGCAGTCGGCAATATTTCTACAGTATCAGAGAAGCTGCATGGCAGCTCAAACGCTCATTTTAAGATCTTTATTCTGCTGGAAACTGCTTACCGCTGTCTGTAAGTGGCTGAGAGACGGTGATGTACAGAGTGAGGCGGAATGGCAGTCAGGGTTGGGAAGCGTGAGGGAAAACAAACACACAAGGGACCATCCGAGATGTTGTTGTTTTAATGTCATTCAGTCTGTCATCCAATCTTTAATCCATAGGCGCAATCAGTTAAAATGGCGATTCAAGAAGAAGGATGTAGACAGGACAGCAGTTCCTTTCGCTGTTCACTGGCAGCCAGGACAGTCAAGGAATGACAACTGATAGTGAGGAGATTGTTTTTGATGCCGAAGAACAAGAAGTGCCAGGAACTCTATATAGTTTAAGCTGAAGTTGTTTATTGGTCTCGTAGGCCTACGAGGAGAAGCAGAGGATTTCATCGAGCAAGAGATTTGTGCGAGAATCTTCCTCAGTTGCTTCCCCCCTGCTCCCGGAAACACAGTGTATTATATACAAGTCCCAAATCAGAACAGCATGACAGGAGTGTCCCATTCTGATTGGCTTATAATGTATAAAGATTACATGTTACTAAACAGGTTTGACATGACGTAGGTGTATCCTTCAATCACTTTATGTAATGTCTCCAAGTACCAGAGAGCCAGACTTAAAGTCGCCAAGAGGAATACAATCTTCACTATGTCCTTCTTCAGAACGTCAGATCAACCTAACCGTAACATTGCTAGATAATATTTTTCCTAACAATCCCCTCTTATTGATCATAAGATCAATACACTATGATTTAGCACCTTAAGGGTGAGGAAAACATCAGCCATCAGAATCAGAGCACATCACACATTACAACAATTCAATGAAATCAGATGTACAATGTAATAAATGATTAATAAAAAATAAATGCATCAATGTTGATAAAGACGGTGTTGTAGAATTAAAACACAACTGAAAACAGGATCATGTGAGTCAAATCATGATCTAACATTTACCCCTCTTATATAGCATATCAGCCTATCTAACATGCGAGCCATGAGTCCCACCTTCCTGTCAACTAGGACCACTGGAGGCAGACCCTCATTGGGATAAAGAGCCCCTAAAACACCGGAGTGTCAGAAGAGCTCATGGTGGAAGTCACAGCCACATGAAATACTTACAGGAAGCCAAAAACCCCCCCTCAATTTACTAGGGAGAGCAAAAAGACCCCCGCGCGAACTATTCTAACCATGGAGCTAGACCTACAGGAAAAACCTCAATATCACAGAGGAAACCCCACAGTCTACTCTCTTCCAGATGAAATAAGGGTGTACACTCACTTGATACAACACATGAATCCATAACAATAACGACGGACTTGGACTTTTGGAAATTTGGACTTTTGAAAATGTCCAACCTCTGGAAACGTCTGACGACGACGACACTCCTGGCGAAGCAAAACTGGGCCCCGCCTCCAAACCCGACCGTCCCATGAAACCGTTTAAACGACGAAGGACTCGGATGATGTCGTTTTACGGCGGCTTTTCGTTCACAAATACCGCCGGCCGCCCTCTTGATTTAGAATCGGCGGGGCCTACATTGGAAGGGTGGGGACACTCCATCTGGAGGTTATTGATCGCCCCCCGTGTGCAGGCGCCGTGGGTGGGGGCGGTGGTTAGTGTGTGTGCGTGTGTGTGTGTGGGCTAGGGGGGGTGGGGTTGCGTGATGGCATGTCCTTGGCTCTGAGGCTGTTTGTCCTCTGTCATGGGAGACAGATTGCCAGCATCCAGAAATAACTCAGCATTGATTCTCCACTACCCCTCCTCACTGCCTGGCTTTGGGTCATCTCCCTCTCTCCCCCTCTCTCTCCCTCTCTCCCCCTCTCTCTCTCTCTCCCCCCTCTCTCTCTCTCTCTCTCTCTCTTTCTGTATTTTCTTACCTTTTCCTCCAGGATGTATTCTTTCTACCTGCCTCCCCCGCAAAGATATGTCGCTCTCTCTGTCTTTCTCTCTCTCTCTCTCTCTCTCTCTCTCTCTCTCTCTCTCTCTCTCTCTCTCTCTCTCTCTCTCTCTCTCTCTCTCTCTCTCTCTTGCTCTCACTATATCCCTCCCCTCCCCTCCTCCCCCCCCCCCCCCCCCCCCCCTTGCCCCTCCCCCCTGCTCATCGGCCGGCCCACTGTTAATCACTCCTTTCACACGCTGCTCATTTATTCCTGGCAAATCACAGGCACTCTCGGATGGGGCGGGGAGGGGTCTTGGCGCTGGGCCACCGGGCCGCCACACCACCCCTCCCCGCCGTGATGCATTAACGCACTGCTGTCCATTGTTAACTGCGCTGGTGAACGGGGACCGCGTCCCGCTGTCTTCTGCCGCCGCCGCCGTGCCGGCCGGGGGGAGGGGGTGGGGGTGGGGGGGGTGTTAACGCCGCAGTGTCGGCGAGAACAGTCGCCACGACGGCCGGGTCAGCAGATTCACAAGTGAAATCTCCGGTCCCTTATTGATCGGAGGCAGCTCGGGGAGGGGAGGGGAGGGGCGCCGGGAGGTGGAAGGACGGGAGGTGAAGGATACACGGGGGAGAAGGAGAGGAGGGGAAGGAGAGAGGTGAAGGAGTGAGGGCAAAGGAGAGAGGTGAAGTATCGGAGGGGAAGGAGAAATATGAAGGGGGTAGATGAAGGGGAGATATATAGGAGAGAGAGGTGAAGGAGAGATATATAGGAGAGAGAGGTGAAGGAGAGATATGAAGGAGAGAGGTGTATGAGAGATATATAGGAGAGAGGGGGAAGCTAGCCCATCCTGGCGGTTCTGAACAAGCTGTCTAGTGCCACAATCTTGAGGCATGACATGCTCACCGGGTTCTGATATTCAGATCTCCAGTCCAGACAAATCGGATATTCAGACCCGGTTGTTTTGGCACTTCAGTTGACTCTGAAATTGCGAAGGATCAGCATATTATTCCCGAATGAGATGGGTGCTGGCGTTAAAGGTAAGCATAAGATCACCTCATAGGTTCTGGAGAGGTTCCAGCAGGCAGCGTGTTGAGGCAGAGGAGGTGGAGGAGGAGGAGGAGGAGGAGGAGGAGGTGAGGCAGGAGGTGAAGGTCTCTGCCAGATAGAGGTGCCAGGTGTGTGCAGCCAGGAATGGTTGGTTGGAAACATATGGACGAACAGTCTGGTACCTCAAACTGTTCAGCTCAAGCACCCGTACGACACACACAACGACACAACGCATGCGTGCACACAAACACACGCACACACACACACGCACATAGTTTTTAGACATGCACATTGTTGAATTTGTTATGTTTGACGTCAAAAACAAACAATGTTGTCCAAACCCTGACAATAGAGCAGTAAGACAACAAAGTGAACACTTCTGCACCAGCAACATCCTGTTCCTTCTTTGTGTGTGTGTGTGTGTGTGTGTTTCTGCATGCATGCATTTATGTGTGTGTGTGTGTGTGTGTGTGTGTGTGTGTGTGTGTTACAGGAAATAGACCCAGACTTCAACCACTGTGCAGTGTGTATCGAGGGCTACCAGCTCAATGATGTGGTACGAATCCTGCCTTGCAAGTAAGTTCAGAGTCAGCAGCTGTACTCATGACCCCGTGGCATATAACAATTCCTATGTATGTATATTAACATCACTGAGCACATGCACACCCTGATATGCACTGTTAAATTGAGTATAAAGCGGTTTCTTTAAAACTAATTGCAATGGATTTGCATGTATCAGTGATACAAAGACAGATAAAAGATAGGTTAAGACTGTGTGGTCACATATTGAGCTCCTACTATGTGTACGCTGTGCACTTCAGAGAAATGGGTTCTCTTCAGTTTCGCGAGGAGGAAAGAAAGGCTTTGTGTGAGTCATTTCCCATTCCATATAGTTGTTCAGAAACTCTGAACACGTGTGTGGATGTATGGGACTGTGCATATATAGGCCAATATGAGTGATGTGGTGCCTTCGATTGGTTCCAGCAGGGATTATCCAAGTCTTAACATGCTTGTTTTTAACTTTTTACATGGAAGCATTGACCTGATACGATCATGCATACCTGCAGATGTAGTCTTGTCTTGCCAGAGAAAAAAAACATGTTATGAGATGTCTGGAGTTGGAGAGACAACCTCACAATCTCACGCAGAGTATTGAATGATACAACCCATACTTGTTATAAATGACTACATATGCGTTAGGAGGAACCATGAGGTTCCTCCATGAGATGAAGTTTCAGAACCTGCACCAAAGTGAACATAAACAACAAAGGGGGCATGTCTGCCTCATCTCTCCTTTCACTATCCCTGGTTGTCAGATATATTATGTCAGATCCACACCATGAACTCAACGTTGAGACAAGCGTCCTAGAAGCTCGGACGCCGAGCTTTGCCAGTTGTTTTAAGTTTGCCCTTTGTGTCGCAAGATCACCATCGAGGAAGTGGCGTGGTATTTTTAAATGCTTTTAAATGCTTGATGCTTACCACGAGTGGTGTGCACTGTGACAGCGATGTGGAGGATCCTCTACATGCGGACACACACGCACACACAAAAGATAATCACACACACACACATGCACACACATACACACATGTGTGGGTTTTCTGTGTCTGTGTGTATATGCCTACTGCATGTGAGCATTTGTTGTGGGCTCGCTTCACCCTGTGCCTGTGTACTTGCCTGTGCCTGAATGTGTGTGTGTGTGTGTGTGTGTGTGTGTGTGTGTGTGTGTGTGTGTGTGTGTGTGGATATGGGTCCGTGCATCTTTTGTTGCGTCATCCAGTGCAGCTGGCGTGCTGCCGCGGTCATTGTCAAAAAGCTGTGACCGGGTTTATCTAAGAATGAACCTGTCACAGCCAACCACAATCTAGTCTCATGTTGAGCGACAAGCACCCCCTGGTGGTTCTGTCTCTCTCAGCAGAATACCAATATCATGCAGATAATACATGAAAGAACAGGGGAAAGCAAACAGGAATATCTGATTTCAATTGTAAACCGGCTCCAGCTCTGTTTCGCTGCCCCCTGGTGGGATGTTGCAGTCTTGTTGGTTTTTGATGTCAAAGTAAAGTGGTTAAAGTAAGACCCTTTGAGCATTCCCCTCTCCCCCTCCCTCCCCCCCTCATCTCTCTCCCCGTCTCCCCACCTCCATATCTCACCCTCTCTCCCTAAATCTCCCTACCTGTATCTGTTCCAGGCATGTCTTCCACAAGATGTGTGTGGACCCCTGGCTGAACGAGCACTGTACGTGCCCCATGTGTAAACTCAACATCCTCAAAGCCCTGGGGATCATGGTGAGTCCCCCCTACACACACACACTCACACACACACATTTTTATTTTGCTTGTTTTGATGCTTCTACTGGCACCCAATGCAATACAGACAGAGAAATAAACATTTTTATGTTCAATATTTGGTAACTTTGACATGTCTGCTGTGGCTTGGGGTGCAAAAACAAACCATAAGACGTTTAGGGTGCAAAGGTGAGCCACTGATGACATTGATGATGCTGTTGCCTTTTGTCAATGGCATTTAGATGTCGGAAAATCATTATTGTACAGTAATGTTTCTTACATGCCACAACATCCACCTTAACCTTTGACGTTCACTATATTTTCCCCTGCATTGTGCAATGCGCTCAGAAGTGTTTTTCCAAATTACTTAATATGCTTATGTATGTGATCCACTTGTGCAGCAAACATTGCCCCCTGCTGCCCAAGTCATGACACTAGGGAACCCAGTAGATGGGATTGTGCAAAGCTGATGCGTGTCACGCACACAGAGGACAGCCCCCAGCTTTTTGTACACAAAACCCTGAACTCGAAGCGTGTCTACTAAAATGAAACATGTTTAACCACCCCAAGGATGCAAGGAGGAATGTATCCATGAAGTGGCCAAAAACAAGATATGTTTTCAAGTTAAAACTCCGGCTGGACGTCATTGTGTTTGTTGGTATTTTTCCGCGAGCGAGGACATATGATCCTGATTTCATATTGGACAATGCAGAGATAAATACTAATCCAGGACAGATAGGAAGGACAACAAAGAACAGAGAACAGCCTTGTCATTATGGAGTCCCAGTCTAGTTGGCTAAACTAATCATTTACACCAAACCAATAACTAGACAGATCTGACATCTAATGTATAATAAATATGTCAAAAATAGATTGTGAACATCCTAATCGCCAGGGTGTAAAATGAGACAGACATGACAGATGGCGGTCAGTCGAGGTAAAAAGCAAATGGTTTCAGGTCAAATGCAGGTATAAGAAACGCATAGTTACCACCACCATTAACAATAAAAAAAGGGGGCACAAAAGGGCAGTTACCCAAAAAAACGATCATCTCAGAAAAGAGAATAAAAGCCATGATATAATATAGTATCATAAAAATGTCATCCTACATTTAGGGCATTTAGCAGACGCTTTTATCCAAAAAAAAGTGTCCTTTGATAAGTAGATTTGTCAGAAGCATATTCCCTGCAATGAACCCAGTCATGCTAAGCTAACCTCGGACAAGCTAAGCTAAGGCGCGTTTGCCTCCCCCAAACAAAGACCAACGTGCCGTGTGTGGACAACGCCGCCTTCGGCATGGAGAGGATAGGCCGCAGCCAGACGTCGGGCAGCCAGAGGATGGCTCTGGTGGACCTCTCCCACGAAGCCTCCATCAGCATGGAGCCCCTGAGGCCCTCCGGGGGTCCACAGGGGGGCCCCTCGGACGGAGAGCTCACCCCTCACGCCGGGGAGATCAACATTGCCGTCACCAGTAAGTCCCTGACGTCGTTTGCCCCGACCGTGGCCTCTTGTTGTTGGAGGAAATTGTTTTTTTTTTTCACAGCTGCACCCCAGCTGCATGGCTGTGACACTTGGCAAAGAAACATAGGAAAGATAGAAACATAGAAATAGATAAACACACAATCATAGAAATATAGAAACATAGAAAACATAGAAATATAGAAAACATAAAAACATAGAAATATAGGAAACATAGAAACAGAGAAATATAGAAACATGAAAATGTAGATACTTAGGAAACATAGAATCATGGGAAATATAGAAACATAGGAAACATAGAAACAGAAACATGGAAAGCGAGCGAGTGTGAAGAGAGGGGTGTTTTATGGGTTGTTAATTTCCAAAATCTTGTCTTCCGCTCTTTTTCTGGTGTCTCCTTTTTCATGATAGACTTCTAGGTAGATCTCATATAGATATGCTCCAGCCGTCTCAATGAAGCCTGCAGCACTCAGAGCAAAGAC
Organism: Urophycis tenuis; assembly: GCA_036785325.1. Lineage (NCBI taxonomy): Eukaryota > Metazoa > Chordata > Actinopteri > Gadiformes > Phycidae > Urophycis > Urophycis tenuis. The sequence continues at coordinate 5,186,807 of JAXIVH010000031.1, forward strand.
ATCCATTGAGCCTCAGTGGCTGCGCCTGAGTGAACCTGAGAGTACAGGAGGACATTTTGGATCAGCTCCTCTAATCCTACCATCCCGTTCTGGTGGCAGCTATGTGAATACAGAATCAGCCTTCTCAGCAGAGCCCTGACCTGTGTCCTATTTGGGATTATTTGACCCTGAAGAATCTGAAGACGAATCTGAGACACACACACACACACACAATGGTGACTGTGATTCTGATGCCAGTTTTTAAGCTCCCAGAGAGAGTTGGAATTCTTCCTCACCATAGCCGCCGACCTTTCAAGTTGAAACAGGATATGAAGGTGGAGTGGAACCAAGCGTAGCAGAGATCAGGGAGGGGTACTTAAGAGAACCATCTGTACTGGAACCACGCCTGGCGTGTTATCTGTGGTTATATGAAATCAGCAAACATTTCTGGAGCAGTATCAACGCTACACTGCAGCCGGGTGGTTTTTACTAGGCTCCCCCAGAACAAGGACACAGGGTGCTGAACGTGAAACTGTCCTTTTGTGTTATTAGGAGTTTGATACATGAGCTGGTGATCCATGTTGGCATGGCAGGAGATGCCTGTGGTGATGGCTTGGTATAACATCCATGTACACATGGATCGGTCCAATGTCCAACCATTCTGACTCAAAGTCACGCGAGGCTTCTTAAACCGGCCGTCGTCCGCACACACGCTACAATTTGCAATGTTTGCCATGCCATGTTGCCGTGACTCCCCAACTGCATTCCATCCATGCTTGTTCCTCATTCCGTCACGTAAAACCCATTGATGGTCAGACGTGTCCAGGACTCTTATCTTCAAGACTTGGGAGTCTCTGATCTCACGTGCCACCCCCCCCCACCCCCTTGTTCTTGCTTCTCATTTCCGCTCAGCTCTCCTCCCTCTCTCTCTGTTTACCGCGCCTCCTCGTCTCTGAGTCTCCTCTTCTGTGCCTGCGGGGCCATCCTTCAAGCAGGAGTGAGACAGCTGAGGGCTTTCTCTGCGGTCCCGCTGCGGTGTCCCTGTCACTCTTAACGCCTGGTCCCTGTCCCTGATCGGGCAGAGCAGTGGGTTGCGGTCATCACCGCCTTTCGTTCTTCTGACCGCCCTGGTGCTGTGCTTCGTCGACACCAGGGCCACGGCGCTGTTCACCGGCTCGTAGACCCCGGAAGATGACTTCTGACCTCTGGACCACTGTAGGTCGCCCCCCTCGTCGTGGGTTCCGCCCTCAAGATTTTCACCTTTTTAGCATGGTCGTCATTTTTCGCTTTTTTACTCGTTTGTCCCCCAACACTTTCCTTCTCCAGAGCTCTAAGTGGAATTGAGTAATTCCAACTAAAAATCTTGATAATTCCAGCAACTTGCAGTAAAAATTATATATATAATTATATATATATGAGCCGCGTGTGATTCCGAGTGCTTCGTGGCCATAAGGTCATGAATTTTAATGAGGACACTCCTACGCATCTTGAGTCTTGATTAAACAGGAGAGCGCGGCTATTTTTACTCTTTGAATATTCAATGCCACTAAGTGTATTCCGTTCGGTTCTGCAAGACCTTTTCCTCATCATTACTGCTTGTTGCTAAATGACTTATCAAAATGTGACAGAGAAGGGAGAGGTGTTCAGCCAATCTCGACTTGACTTTTTTTCCAGCCGGAGCAGTTGTTCCACTGGAAAAACACCAGAATACCAGGAACTCTTTGACTACAACACTTCTGTTGTTCCTCTTTAAACGCTTCAGCCTCTTACTTCTCCTTCCTTGAAGGGATTTGGCTCGGCCCTTCTGCTAGGCTGTCTCTACCGCATTAGCTGCTACATTAGCCGTGGCATTGGCAGTTTCAGACCGGGGGGAGTCTGATGAAAAACACAGCAGCATTCTCCACCCTGGTCCATACACATTTCCTCTGTTGTGTTACATCTTATCCGTTCCATGTGGTTTCAGGTCAGAGCAGGGGGTGGCCAAGCTGTTAAAATGTTGAATAATTTTTTGGGGGGGCGGAGAACTTTGTACATAACTTGTTTTGAATCATGTGTGAGTTAGTATTGAGAGTTTGTGTGTGTGTGTGTGCGCGCGCGCGCATGCGTGTGTGTGTGTGTGGAAAGAAACAGAACACTTGAGAGAGGGGCAGCAGGAGGGAAAGAATCAGCGAGAGAGAGAGAGAGAGAGAGAGAGAGAGAGAGACACACAATATGAGAGACAGAGAGATTAAACTCATTGTATCCCCCCCCCCTCACCTCCAGGTGGCCACTTCTTCAACCGGAGCTCAGGGTCCCCCCGGAGCATTGTGTGTGAGGTGGAGCTGCCCGACATCCAAGCCCCCCATGACCTCTACGATGACAACAAGTCATGAGCCCCGCCGCCAAGATGGCCGACTGTCCTCGACCCCACTCCCCCCCCCCCCCCCCCCCCCCCCACACTCCCCCCTTCCTCTGTCCACCCCTCCCTCCCCTCCCCCCTCTCCCCATTGCTGACGGACCTTTGCCAACACGTTGGACCGTGGGGGTGTATGTGGCGTGTATAGGGAGGTGGGGGGGGGGGGTGGGGGGGGGGGGGGGGGTGGAGGGGGCCGCGCGGGGGGGGTCTTGCGATGGACAATACCCTTCTGAACATTGGAGCACGTGGAGGATTCCCTCTTCCGCTGCGGATTGTAACGTTGCCATGACGATGAGCCGGGAGCACGGAGCGAGGCGGCGGTGGCCATTGGGGGGGGGGGGGCGGGGGGGGGGGGGGGGGGGGATTGTGATGATCATGGTGTCTGCACTCGGGTCTGCAAAAGAATAACCTTTCTGTCATGGTTTCTTTTATTTCTCTGCAAAAAGGAGAAACCTCTCTTGGATATATCGATATATATCTATATATATACATATATAGACATATATCTACATATATCAATATCTTGGATATAGATATATATTTAAAGACATGCTAGATCACGTCCTGACCTCCTCAGCTTCCCTGTGGGGGCCCTCTCTTCCTGTGTGTCGGTTGCACTGGCACGATGTGACCACACGGCGGGCCCCCCGCCCCTGTGGACCGGGCTTTCCCTCTGTCCCAAGCCAGGGTTGAAGACGCCGCAAAGACGAGCGAAGAGGCCATTTTGGAATGGCCACACGACGACGACCGCAGCAACAAGTGACAAGCAGAGAGACAGTGGAAGGAGGAAGCGGTGGGATGGCCATGGGAGTTGTCAGTCATTTCGTGGACACAGAACAGTGTTTGCAAACAGTGTTATAATCCTGTAGCAAAAGAAAACAACCCCTACTGTTTCTCTCTAGTGCTATGAGACGATAAATGTGTATACAAAAAGCTTATGAAATACCCTTCCGCGTGAAATTATCTGAACCCCCTCGACAGGGGACCTAGTATATGACGTATATATACTGTACAATCTATATACACGACGATATAGCTTTTAAATGGCCGATGAAAAAAAAACACAGAGTTCATTTCCGTTTTCTCAGTCTTGTACAAGTCAGTCAGCAGAAAGAGATTCAGTTTTTTTTTTTTTTCTTCTTTTTTTGTTATTTCCCTTTGTGTTCTAGTCTTTGTATCTGATGCATTATACCATGGTGGTGAATCGCAGGGCACTTGGGTTTCGGTCACTGTGTTACATATGCAGTCCTGCCTCCGCATTAAACATGTCGTTACTGCTTATGTAGCAACGAACCCTGCCTTGTGTCCATGTTTGCGCTCCCCTGCTCTGCCAAACGCTCGGTGTGCTAAATGTTCCAGAGGTCAGACACATCTGGCAAAAAGGGGGGATTTGTCACACTGCTACCAAACAGCCAACGCTACAGCAAAGAATTTGGCTACCAGTGCAGAAAAATTTAAAGATAAAGATAGAACTGTATTCATCCCAAAGAAATAGTGTTTGAGAGATTGCTGGAAAACATCACAACATAAAAATAAAAAACAATACAGTACTAATAATAATAATAATAACAATAATAATGCATTTTATTTAGAGGAGTCTTCCAAAGCACTCAAGGACACCTTACTGACGAATTAAAAACAATTAACATTTAGGCCTACTGATTGTAAATGAATAAGGAGCAAACGCCAAACCAGTGCCTAACAGAATAATCAGTTTTAACTATACACTTTTGCACTACATTTGTATAATTTATATGTTAATTCTGTGCTAATGTATGCAACTGACTTTTGAGGACCAAGAGAATCAAGTGAAAAAAGACCACAGCACTAACACTGGAATGGTAGGTCATGTAAGAGGTACACAAACAGGCAAGCCTGTAATTGATTATTAATGCGCCTAAGGTTAATGCCCCATATATTTATAATTTAATCTTACGTACGTGCTACGAAATGTTTTCTGCAATAAGATTGGCCAATCGTCCCGAGTAGAATGTCCCGCCCTATAGCTTTCAGCCAACCACATCCTTCTTTTCTGGGCGTCATGTGAGAGGGTGACCAGACACGAGGGTAGGAGGCGTGGCTTAAGGCCAACCAAGGAACACAACAACAGAGAAAAGACGGCGGCCGCGCATCAAGTTACCCACACTCACACCGGAAATCATCTACAAAATAAAAGCATCTTTTCTTGTTTTCATAAACGATACTAAGTCCACAGTTAAAACTTTAGTTTAACTAAATGCATTTATTTTAAATAAAAAAGTATAGCTATTCCGTTAAATAAAATCAATGTATACCCAATGCGATGTATGACCATTCATCTTAAACTGATAGGTCAAGCTCAACTTATTGCGAGTTTTAAAAATGCTTTGGTGGGGTGAGATACAGAATAAAACATATTAATAAATTACGGTGATACATTTGAAATCACGTATCTAAACTTGTGACAACGAAAAAATACAGCAATAAATAAAATTACGCTATAATAAAGTGTGCATCTATTTTTGAAACTTGTATTGTGAAAAACAGCGTGCGGAAGTTACGCATCACACATGGTTCTAACTTGACGTTTCTCCGTGGTGACGGATGGGTCAGCCGACATAAACTCCAGGAAAAAAAAGCAATGTCTCTTTCCAGGCCTAATTAAACCAAAGCAAGCTCAGCTTTAGACACCCCCCCCCCTCACACACACACACTGCATTGTGAGCGAAGGGTGCCAACATGTGGATCACCCCCGAGGAGGTGCTGATCGCCAACGCGCTGTGGGTGAGTGAGAGGGCGAACCCCTTCTTCATCCTCCAGCGGAGGAAGGGCCACGGCAAAGGAGGAGGACTCACAGGTACCACACACTGAGCCTGTTTACTGAAGTCACATTGGACCCCTGCTCGGTTTGTTATGTCTCCCACGGCCTTCTCTGGTGGTCTCTGGGGGGGGGGGGGGGGGGGGTAATAATAGTTGTAATATTGTCATGGTCATGCATGGTAACGGTCACAGAAGCACCAGTGTGTGTGTGTTTTGTGTGGTGTGTGTAGTGTGTGTGTGTGTCGTCGTGTGTTGACTTGCTGTACACACCGACTGACCCACGGCCGACTGTTACTTTCCTCTGAGACTCTGAGCCCGTTTATTTGCATGATTAAATGCCGTTCTGCAGGAGGTTTGTGCGCGCGGATTGCGTTTGTCCTGAAGTGGTTTGGTGTTTGTTGAGGAGATGGCCATTTTGACAGAAAACATAACGTCAGAGATAGAGACCAACATACAGACTGGAGGACGTGACTTGGTGATCACAACACGCTCGGTTGGTTCACAACATGGGCACGTTATTTCTAATAAAATCAATATTTCTAGTCGTCGTTTCAAATCGATGCGTAGAGACTGTTTACGTAGGTTACAACATAATCAATCAGTGTTGTGCTTCAAGCGAAATGCCTTACATCCCCTGAATTGAGCTGATGGTACATTTCTGCTGGGATGTGGTTTAGGCTTTGGCTGAATACTTGACTGACTACATCACTGAATGTTATATTGTCATGTGAAACCAATACAATACATACATCGGATGTTTCTGCTGTTATCAAAAATGTATAAATCAATTCCACATGTTATAAACTGACCAACCCATAGGGAACTTATTTTTGTGCATCAACTTTGTTTTAACTCCAGGTAAAACTATTGTCCAGAAACTTAATTTGTTTGGCCTTGGCATGATTGCCGCACTTTCCCTAGGCCCAATGTCTTCCCTTTTTACATGAAGGGGAAATGCTCAGAACCTCTTGACATGAGGTTGACAATAGTGTGCCTCACAGTGGAAATTGGTGTCCTAATTGTTGAAGAGAATACAGTACAGAGGGACTAATTGTATGTGAAACATACAAAGAGCTACTTCATCCAGCTACTACATCCTCTCAAAACACCTTATAGGCCCAGCCAATGTTCAACACACAATGCACACACACCATAACAAAATACCAAACAATCTCTCCATGCAAATGCAGGGATGTGACAACTAACTGTTCAATGTATTCAACCTTCATTTACCAGATGAGTCTGATTTTAGAAAATAATCATGCCTATCAAATGAAACCCTAAGAGACAAGTGAGGCTATGAGACAACATGTACATGACTGCTGCCTTTTTTGTTCAACACAAGGTGCTAGGGCAAGAAGTCCATCCATTACCTGCTCAATAGTGACCTGTAGCTACAATTTTGCCTCATATTGGGGCTTCATGAGTCTGTAATATGACTATTAATTGAAGTTTTTATTAATTAAAAACGTGATCGGATCATTACTCTGTATTTAGTTGTAGAGTTGTGATCTGGCTATTTTCAAAGTTAGAAAAAGCTAAGATAGTACTTTAGTAATCCCAGACAGGAAATGGGGATGGATGTTAGACAGTAGATATTAGGGGTTAGATGTATTGCCTATGGGCACCTCAGAACTTGTTTACCTCCATGGGTTTCTGGGCAGCTCCCGTCTGTATGGCCCAGTATTGTAGAACAGCATGTCTATCTGCCGCCCCCCCCCCCCCCCCCAGGCCTGCTGGTGGGAACCATGGACGTGGTCCTGGACTCCAGCGCTAGAGTGGCCCCCTACAGGATCCTTCTCCAGACCGGAGACTCCCAGGTGTACTGGAGCATTGCCTGTGGTGGGTCAAGCGAGCAGCCAACTTTGTCAAGCTAACCCCTAGAGGCGGGACAGCTAACTTTGAGCAGAGCTAGCCCCAGCTGACCTTTAGCACCAGCTAACCTTTAGTCCCAGCTAACTTCTAGTCCCAGCTAACCTCTAGCCCTAGCTAACCTCTAGCCCCAGCTAACCTCTAGCCCCAGCTAACCTCTAGTCCCAGCTAACCTCTAGCCCCCGCTTCCGTCTAGCCCCAGCTAACCTCTAGCCCCAGCTAACCTCTAGCCCCAGCTAACCTCTAGCACCAGCTATCCTTCAACAACACAGCACAGTTCGTAACCTAATGTCATGGCCAGTAACATTTCCTGTTGTGCACCAGGCTGCTCTAGGAAGGAGATCACCACACACTGGGAGTGGCTGGAAACCAACCTTCTGCAGACCCTCTCCATCTTTGACAATGACGAGGACATCACCACCTTCGTGAAAGGGAAGATCTCTGTACGTTATCCTTTTACTTGGCTGGGAAGGCAGTTTGTTCAGCCAACGTATATGTGCATGTCATTTTCTCACTTTATGTAACATCTCCACACTTTCTCCTTTTTCAAAGTAAACCTGCCCAAACAGACGTTTGCAGACATTTGGTTCTAAGCTATCCCTTTACTACGAGGAGTTAAATCTCCCAAAAGTCCAGAAAGGTCCCCATTCTGAAGTCTCTAGTTGTACCCACAATGTAGTATTGTAATATAGTCCATGAATATATACATATAGTATATTATTTGTAATATTTGCTAATGCCTTTGGCCATTCTGTCTGTCAGCATGGCTGTTCCATGCTGCATAGAGCCTTTCTATGCAGCATAGAAGGCCTACATTCCAGCCTGACATACTAGAATCCCCAGGTGCAGAAATTCAAATATAGAGTATCAGCCAATGTTCTCGTATGAAAAATATTTTAAAGTGAAAGTCATGTACTCATTTTATCAAGGGTCATGCATTGCAGGTACCCAATAGCAAGAGCATAACAAGCATTTCTAGGCATGTTTACATGGCCCGTTCATTAAGGAGCCCCTAGGTTGGGGCGGCAGTAGCTCAGTAGGTACAGCGGGTGGACAGAGCGGGTCGTCCACTAACCGCAGGGTCGGCGGTTCGATCCCCTTGATCCCCCTCCTCCTCCAACTGTCCACATGTCATACCCCACAAATGTACTGATTGTAATTCGCTTTGGACAAAAGCGTCTGCTAAAATGCCCCTTTGTCAGGGCATCTGGCGTCAGGCTGTTACAGGAAACATTGGGTTTCGAACCCGGCACCTTTCGACACCCCTAACCCCTGGCCCCCTCCCCCCCCCCCCCCCCCCCCCCCCCCTCCTCAGGGAATCATCGCAGAGGAGAACAAGAGCAAGCAGGCGCAGGAAGAGGAGGACTCGGGAAAGTTCCGAGAGGCGGAGCTAAAGATGAGGAAGCTGTTCGGAATGCCCGAGGAGGAGAAGCTGGTCAACTACTACTCCTGTAGTTACTGGAAGGGCCGGGTCCCGCGCCAGGGCTGGCTGTACCTGACTGTCAATCACATCTGCTTCTACTCCTTCCTGCTGGGGAAAGAAGGTATTAGCTATTAGAAGCTATTAGTAGAAGCTATTACTCAAATGTCTGTCACTACTAAAATGTTCTCTTTACAAGCTATATTGTCATCTTTGAATCGAATCCTTGGAGAACATCGTGTGTGTGTGCGTGTGTGTGTGTGCGTGCGTGCGTGCGTGCGTGCGTGCGTGCGTGCGTGCGTGCGTGCGTGCGTGCGTGTGTGTGTGTGCGCGCGCGTGTGACTCCCTCTCTCCGCCAGTCACCCTGGTGATCCAGTGGACCGACGTGACCCGCCTGGAGAAGAACGCCACCCTGCTGTTCCCGGAGAGCGTGCGCGTGAGCACCCGGGACACCGAGCACTTCTTCTCCATGTTCCTCAACATCAACGACACCTTCAAGCTCATGGAGCAGCTGGCCACCATCGCCATGCGGCAGCTGCTGGACAACGAGGGCTTCGCCGCCGACCATTCGCTGCCCAAGCCCGGCAAGACCCTGAAGAACGTCTCGGCGCTCAAGAGGTTAGGGGGCCGTCCGACTTGGTGAATGCTAAACGCCGAAATGTGCCGAACGCTGCTCTGAAATGTGTTGCACGCTGCTCTATATGTGTTTAACACTTCTGATGACAATGAAGGCTGCTCTATATTCAAGATTCAAGATTCAAGACTCAAGTATCTTTATTGTCAAATGTGCTACATGGCAGGCATATAGCACAGATGAAATTGCAGTCCTCTCAGACCTGCGGTGCAAAATAAACAATGGACAGACAAACGGACACCGTACAGACAAAAACACAGAAACACAGAAAAGTACGAAAAAGTGAAAAAGTGAGGTAGTGCATTGAAAAATGGAAAATTGAATAGTGCAAAAAATAGTGCAAAATATATTTAAAACAGTCAAAGGACAATTTTAAAGTGTCAGTCAGGATGAGAGTTTGTGAGTGGTGGCGGGAGGGCAATGGTCCGAGGTGGGTGCAGGGTTAAGAGTCTGTGGCAGGGGGGCAGAGGAGGGGGGGGGGGGCAGGGGCAGAACAGGGAGGGAGTTGAGCCTCCGGACAGCCTGGTGAAAGAAGCTGTCCTTGAGCCTGCTGGTTCTGGCCCGCAGACTCCGCAGTCTCCTCCCCGACGGCAGAAAACTGAAGATACTGTGGGATGGGTGGGTGGGGTCACCAGCAATCCTGATGGCTTTGCCGGTGAGGCGGGTGTTGTAAATGTCCAAAATGGGGGGGAGAGAGACACCGATGATCCTCTCAGCTGCTCTCACTATGCGCTGCAGTGTCTTGCGGCAGGACACGGTGCAGGCACCGTACCACACAGTGATGCAGCTGGTCAGGAGGCTCTCGATGGTGCCTCTGTAGAAGGTGTGCATAATGGTGGATGAGGCCCCAGCTCTTTTTAGTTTGCGGAGGAAGTACAGGCGTTATGTGTCAGACACTGTTAAACTAATATATATATATATGCGTCAAACACTGTTAAACCACTCTATATGTGTTAAACGCTGTTAAACTACTCTATACGTGTTCAACACTGTCAAACTACTCTATACGTCTTAAACACTGTTAAACTACTCTATACGTGCTTGTTACGTCCCCACAATGACTAGGGGAGAAGGGGGAAGGTAACAATGTTAACAAAAATCCCAGGAGGGAGAAGGAGGGCAAGGAGGCGAATTCTCGGCCACAACAGAAATAGTTTATTTAACAAAGGTAGAATAACAAGCAAACTATAGACGCTGGTCTCCACCAAAACACACAGGAGCCAGGATACTCGAGGAGGCTAACAACAACAAAGGTCACAACAAAAGAAGCTAACACGTTCGTTCCACTGAACGGAGCAGGACACTCTCTCGACACTGGGAGCAGGTCTGATGCACACACACAGCCCACCGGTTCACATCCACACCGACAGAGAGAGGAAAACAAGAAAGCCATCTCTCTCTCTCCTCTCTGCTTTTAACCCTGCCGGCCCCAACGAGGTGAGTGGCAACACCTGGGGCTGGTGGAAGGGGCGGTAACCTAGAGAGAGAGGGAGACACACCCACACACATACACCAGGCAGACCCGGGTCGTAACACCCCCACCCATAAATAACAAACCCCAGTTTGTTTGAAAAAAAAAAAATGGCAGGGAACACATTAGTTTACAGTGGAATACTTACTTTTAACAGTTAATAATACTCTACTTTTAACTTCACACACGGGACAGGGCGTCAGCTACTACATTGTCACTTCCTTTTTTATGCTTTATCTCAATGTTGTACCCCTGGGCCAGCAAAGACCAACGCATCAACCGCTGGTTATGGTTGTACATCTGGGCCAGGAAGACGAGGGGATTATGATCGGTGTATACAGTAACAGGGAGTGTACTTGAACCTACATAAACCTCAAAGTGCTGCAAAGCGAGTAACATGGCTAGAGTTTCTTTCTCAATGGTGGAGTAGTTCAGCTGATGGGAGTTGAACTTTGCTGAGAAGAAACACACCGGGTGAGGAATCCCACTACCTCCATCCTGGAGCAACACAGCACCGGCCCCGGACGCACTAGCGTCGACCTCTAGCTGGAAGGGAAGAGAGAAATTAGGCGCAGCAAGCACAGGGGCACTACACAGGAGAGATTTAGCAGCTCCAAATGCATGCTGACATTCTGTAGTCCACACAAAAGGGACTTTCGGGCTACACAGGGCAGTAAGGGGGGCAAGGAGGCGAATTCTCGGCCACAACAGAAATAGTTTATTTAACAAAGGTAGAATAACAAGCAAACTATAGACGCTGGTCTCCACCAAAACACACAGGAGCCAGGATACTCGAGGAGGCTAACAACAACAAAGGTCACAACAAAACAAGCTAACACGTTCGTTCCACTGAACGGAGCAGGACACTCTCTCGACACTGGGAGCAGGTCTGATGCACACACACAGCCCACCGGTTCACATCCACACAGACAGAGAGAGGCAAACAAGAAAGCCATCTCTCTCTCTCCTCTCTGCTTTTAACCCTGCCGGCCCCAACGAGGTGAGTGGCAACACCTGGGGCTGGTGGAAGGGGCGGTAACCTAGAGAGAGAGGGAGAGAGAGAGGGAGACACTGGGGGCTCGTCCGGGATAACACTGTTAAACTACTCGATATGTGTTAAACACTGTTAAACTAATCTATATGTGTTCAATACTGTTAAACTGCTCTATACGTCTTAAACACTGTTAAACTACTCTATACGTCTTAAACACTGTTAAACTACTCTATACGTCTTAAACACTGTTAAACTACTCTATACGTCTTAAACACTGTTAAACTACTCGATATGTGTTAAACACTGTTAAACTACTCTATATGTGTTCAATACTGTTAAACTACTCTATACGTCTTAAACACTGTTAAACTACTCTATACGTCTTAAACACTGTTAAACTACTTTATATGTGTTAAACTCTGTTAAACTACTCGATATGTGTCAAACACTGTTAAACTACTCGATATGTGTCAAACACTGTTAAACTACTCGATATGTGTTAAAAGCTACTCCGTATACAATGTGTACAATGCTACTGCTATGTGTGAGGCACGCTGCACCGATCGCGCTGAACCTTCACATCAACTCCAATGCAGCTCCGAATTGTTTAACTCCTCATTGACACATTTTTGACATGTCAAAACCGAGTGAGGAGGAGGAGGAGTGGGGGAGGACTTATTGACATGTTTCCCGCACATCACTAAGTCCCCTGCAGGGGGGGAAAGGAATACCGGTAACGGTCAGGCGGTTAATGGTACAAACCCCCCCACCCTCCCCCTTACCCCCCCCCCCCCCCCCCCCGTGGCCACTCAGGGACCTGGACGCCCGGGCCAAGAACGAGCGGTACCGGGCCCTGTTCCGGCTGACCCAGGAGGAGCGTCTGGACGGCCACACTGACTGCACGCTCTGGGCCCCCTTCGCCAAGATGCATGTCGCCGGGCAGCTGTTCATCTCCAACAACTACATCTGCTTCGCCAGCCGCGAGGAGGACCTCTGCAATCTCATCATACCCCTCCGAGAGGTGGGCTCACGCACGCACGCACGCACACGCGCACACGCGTGTGCACTGCACTCATTTACATATATATGGAAACAACCTGTCTATAGGGAGTTCTTTGTAAAGCGTGTTGTGATGCAAACAAGTTCTTAGAGCATGTCCTTTTTTTTTGTGTTCCTCTTTGTAACGGCATAGTCCGGAGGCCGGTTTGTGTTAAGAAAAGTATTGAGTAGATTAATGAGGCGTGATAATGGGGAGAATCACAAGATGGAGACCATATGTCTTCAAAGAAGACACAGATGTTTTCCAGAGAGAAAGTATGGAGGTTAGGAGTGCATGGCAAGGTACAGAGTAAATGATCAGGTGAATGTCCCGCCGTGGGCTCAGTGTGTGTTCACTGTGGTTCCCGGCGCAGGTGTCCATAGTGGAGAAGGCCGACAGCAGCAGTGTCCTACCCTGTCCCGTCTCCATCAGCACCAAGAACAAGATGAACTTCCTGTTCGCCAACCTCAAAGACAGGGACTTCCTGGTGCAGCGCATCTCGGACTTCCTGCAGCGCACCCCGGACAGGATGTGGAGCGACACCAGTCCCATCGGATCCCTGGTCGGTCCCTCACGTTTTATAGCCAATCACCTTGCTGAGCTGGCGAATTGATTGCTGTCTGTTATTCTGTGATGGTGATGAGCTAGACTGTTATTGTGTCATGATAATGAGCTGGACTGTTATTGTGTCATGGTAATGAGCTGGACTGTTATTGTGTCATGGTAATGAGCTGGACTGTTATTGTGTCATGGTAATGAGCTATGAATGATGATGATGATGATAACGAACTCTCCATTAGGGCTCCTCTGGTCTTCCCTCGTCATCCCCGGGGACGGCCGGCTCCTCCCAGGCCCAGCGTCACTACCACTCCGGCCTGCCCACCGCCACCCAGAGCCTGCTGCACATCTACCAGCAGGACGCCCCGGAGGACCTGGGGCCCAAAGCCGTGAGTGCAGCTCCTAGTGGCTCCTAGCGCTCCGTTTGTGACTCTCACCGCGGTCGAGGCCATCATGTAGTTCCCCGAACGGCCATAAGGTGGTTGGCGGTAGGCGGTGGCAGTGCCACCCTACCTAAGTCGAGGGGAAGAAATGCCATATTAATTCTTGTCACATTTTCTGAAATTGTTTCACATCTCCGGGGCGTGAGTCAACTTCACGTTCACGTTTTTTTTTTTTTTTTTTTTGCGAGGTCCCGGTTGACAATTATCTTTCATTGAAAAGCTCTGAATGAGTTTTGGGCATCGATACGAGGCGGCCATTCGAGTGCTCGCCGTACACTGTGCCAGATATGGATTGCCTCCTTTGCCGGATGCTCTGTGAACGAGAAATGCACACCCCCGTAGCCGTGCTGCTGAAACCCAACGGGCAACGCCAGGGACGCTGCATGCATATTTGTTTTGTACTCTGGTGGTCCGGGTTACGGTTCGGTTCTAGTCTTTTCACTCAAGGAATGAAACATTGGAGTAGGTTGGCACAGAGCTACCCCGGTGTGGCTGTGATCTTGTTATTGCCGTGCCAACCCTACCGTGACCTCTGTGACCTCTCCTGGACCGGGGATGGAATGTCTTAGTGGCGGTGCTTGAAGGCTCCTCTGAGCTACTTGAGGCCAAGTCGCTTGAGTAATTTGATATTTTAGGAGTTTACTTATAGTACTTCACTTTTTTTGTTCTCTGCTGCAAATGTTTAACTATTCTAAAGTGTAAGGATAGTTTTGATTCAACCGAGACATTCTCCTCTTCCCACAGAACCTCCTGCCAAATGTCCGCTCTTTCATTGAGGTATTATTTAAGTGTTAGCGAGAGGTTAGCTGCCAGTGCTAGCTAATGGTTGGCAGTTAACAGTTAACAGTTAGTAACCATTTGTAGTTGTGTGGTGTCGTTTTTGCCTTGTAGATGTTTTCGGTATCAAACCACTTCCTTAAAAAAAACTGCCGTGCACCAATTTATTATGATGATGAAGGAAAGAAAAAAACAGTTTGAGTCTGTTCAATCACAAGCCTGAGTCTGATGTCTGAGACCTGAGTCTGTAGGCTCACTAAATTTGGAACACGAACCGAAAATGTCTATTCACATTCTCTCGCCCTCTCCCTCTCCCTCTCCCTCCAGGCCAAGGAGAAGATGAAGGAGGAGTCATGGAAGATCCACTTCTTTGAGTTTGGCCGGGGTGTGTGCATGTACCGAACCTCCAAGACCCGGGAGCTGGTCCTCAACGGGCTGCCGGAGACCCTGCGAGGGGAGCTCTGGCTTCTGTTCTCAGGTACACGACCCCTGACCCCTGAGCCCCGAGCCCTCACCACTGGGACAGCGGCTCAAACGTCAGCTTTGGATTCTGTCATTTGTGTCTCCATTTTTATCTGTATTATGATTGACTGAAGTTCAAAGAGGATTGGCCTACTTCTGTAAAACAAAACAGAATTGTAAAAAGCATGGACACACCGCATTGGAATTCAAATCAAAACAACCCAGAGTTAATCCACTTTTACATGTCATGAAACATTAACATTTCATCTGTGTCTTTCAACATACCACATTGTAAAAAAATAAAAATGAAAAAAAATAACACGTGGCTTTGTCCAAACTGGCCGACCAGCCGCAAGCGTTTACAACCCCTTGAACTCTGACACACATCAGAGTGTGACCGCGGTGTCGCGCGTGAACACCGCCAACAGTCGCGCCGAGGGAACGCCCCGATGCCAGACCAAAAGCTCAGACCCGCCGCGGGGCCTCTCACCCCTGCCCAGGCGCGCAGAACGAGATGGCCACCCACCCGGGCTACTACGGCGACCTGGTGGAGCAGGCCATGGGCCGCTGCTCCCTGGCCACGGAGGAGATTGAGCGGGACCTCCACCGCTCCATGCCGGAGCACCGCGCCTTCCAGAACGAGATGGGCATCGCCGCGCTGCGCCGCGTGCTCACCGCCTACGCGCACCGCAACCCGGGCATCGGGTACTGCCAGGTACACGCCCCCCCCCCCCCCCCCCCCGAAGGGAACCAGGTAGAACTGGCTGGAGCCCGGGTGTTCCGCCAGAGCTGGCCAAAGCCAGGTAGTACCAGATTGATGCAGCTGGAACCCGGACAGAACCCGATGGAACCAGATAAAACCAGACAGAACCCGATATAACCAGATAAAACCAGACAGAACCAGATTGATCCGGATAGAACCCGGACAGAACCAGAACAACCAATGAGACCCAGATAAAACCAGGTAGAACCAGATCGATCCAGATAGAACTGGACAGAACCAGATAGAGCCATCTACACAGAGGCGGTTCAGCCGGTATTGACCGCTCTTGTGACATTCGCTGCCCGAGTTGTCTTGTTTATAACATATATGTCGAATATATAGAAATAATAAGAGTTTCATGGAGTCTCCCTCTCCCTCCCTCTCTCTCTCTGCCCACCCTGTCTCTGTCTATGTCTCTCTACCAGGCCATGAACATCGTGGCGTCTGTGCTGCTGCTGTACTGTACAGAGGAGGAGGCCTTCTGGCTGCTGGTGGCACTCTGTGAGAGGATGCTGCCCGACTACTACAACACCAGGGTCGTAGGTCAGCCACTGTGTGTGTGTGTGTGTGTGTGTGTGTGTGTTTCTGTCACCTATCTCTTATATTCATAATGTCATATTGTACTATATAATACAATATAATTGCTATATAATTGCTAACAGTTGCTCCAGAAGGCTGATTATTTAAAAACACCACCACGCTAGTGATGTAATTCTGCCGTGTGCCTGTAGGGGCGCTGGTGGACCAGGGCGTGTTCGAGGAGCTGACCAAGGCCTGCCTGCCGCTGCTGTACGAGCACATGCAGGAGCTGGGCGTGATCTCCACCATCTCCCTGTCCTGGTTCCTCACGCTGTTCCTGTCCGTCATGCCCTTCGACAGCGCCGTGTTGCTGGTCGACTGCTTCTTCTTCGAGGGCATCAAGGTCATCTTCCAGGTCAGCGCCGCCCACTGGCCTGCTGGCCGGCCTGGCAGGGCCTTCTATCACTGGCCGCCGTCCGTCCAAGCGGTTGAATGTCTGTGGTCTGGTCCGTTATTATCTCCCCAGGGAAACAATTTGGTTTCAATCGATGGCCGTTGCAAAATGGCTGACTGAGTAGTTTTTTTTTGTTTTTTTTTACATAGCCAATATATTGTCTTCTTGTGCAGTTACATAGTCCCCTGGCGTGTAAACGGTGTACCGGGGCAGTTCACCAGGATGTCTGAATGCATACATGCATGTATTTTATTCATGAATGCAAAGCAGAACCAATGCGTTGCTAATTGATGGCTGTCCGAGCTAGCATAGCTCCAGCGGCATTGGCAAATCTCTTGCGGATAATTTCTCAATCGATGCTCGATAAATCTACTGTGATGTTATATTACAATAGCCCGTGTCTTACTTACTTCAGGTAAAACATATGAATATATTTCATATATTCCGGAAAGTGTTTCCCTTGTTTCAGCCCAGATAAAACACATGAATGTAGCATTATCAGAGTAATTTAACTTTTTTCAACTAGTATGGAAAATATGATCAATAGACCCCCAAGCAGAGGCTGAAAACTTGACAGGCACACACACCCACAATGCAAAGCTGAATTCTGCCAGATTTGAGTTGAGCTGCAGGGAGACAGCGAGCGACCGGGCGATATCTAGAGACCCCCCCCCCCCCTCGCCTGAGGCATGAGCATAAGCTAACGGTCGCTATGGCTAGCTGACGTCCTATTGGCTCACATCCCCCATCAATATGGGTGCAAGCCTGCCATTGGCTGTTCTGGACCACCCTACTGGACTTCCTGGTCTGCAAACTGTGCTTCTAATCTTCCCCTAGGTGGCGCTAGCTGTCCTCCATGACAACATGGACACCCTGCTGGCCTGCAACGATGAAGGAGAAGCCATGACCATTCTTGGCAGGTAGGGGGCACTCGATGGCGGCATTAAGCGACTGTGAACCTTATTTGGCTTATTGGCTTTTCACTCCCACTGCGTCGCTTGAGCGCGTCAGTTGGCGGAATGACGTGACGTCACTTCCTGCCTCCCGCCCCCAAGGTTCTTGGACAACGTGGTGAACACGCAGACGGTGTCGCCTCCCATCCCCCACCTCCACGCCCTGCTGACCAACGGTGACCAGCCGCCGCCTCAGATCGACGTGTTCGACCTCATCAAGTCCTCCTATGAGGTCAGGCCCCCCCCACACACACACACACACACACACACACAGACACGCACACACACTCGCCTCCTTTGCTAGCTCTCCCACGCTATTGGCTAAAGGCCGCCCCCACTTTGAGCTACTTTCGAGTGTCGCAATATCCCTCCGCTGACGGTGCAGGTCAACTTAATTTAGGTAGCGTCAATTGGTTAAAAGAAATCACTAGCCGATGCTAACGCTCACAGTGATGCCAACTGACACGCTCATAAAATGTTATAATAACAGATATTTTAATTCTAGTCTAAAATCGTTTGCCGGACCCACTGTAGTACCTGCGTATGATAAAAGCAAATCTTATAATTCTATTCTAAAATCATTTGCCTGTGGTGACCCTTAGAGGTCACCAGCCCCTGATTGAAGACCACTGGTCCAGTCTGCCCCTTTAAGTTGATGTTGCCGTCCCTTGCCCATACCTTGTCTTTGTCTCTAAACAGAAGTTTGGCAGTCTACGCTCCGATGTCATCGAGCAAATGAGGTTCAAACTGAGGTTAAAGGTTATCCAATCACTGGAGGACACGGCCAAGAGGAGCGTGGTAAGTGGTCTGATAGCCTCCTAGTACGGCAGGCAAAGCGCTGGTTACCTTTGCTCGTTTACCTTATATATAAGTACTATATTGTGACTTAATACCTTTACTCCATTGCATTCCGATGCAAATAGATTTTGTTTAGTGTATTTTAACTCACTTTTACTGAACCTCACATGTACTTCTATTCAAAGCCCTAGAAATATTACGGTTTCACTTACAGGCTTATTCATACATAAGAGACCAACTCAATAATACTTAAAGCCATTATACACCAACCAAAGCCTTTTGGCTGGTCTGGGCCATTGAGGCTGCGGAGAGCGGTACTTGTGATGATGGATGCTTGTGTTGATGCAGAAGGCCAATCCCTGTACCCTCCACAGGTGCGAGCCATGATGACGGAGTCGGCCTTCAGCATCGAGGAGTTGGAGGAGCTCTACTGCCTGTTCAAGGTGAGAGGATGACATCACACACTCAAGTGGTTTATTCTGTCAGGTCAGTCCCCTGTGATTTAAAGATCCGTTTTTCAAGAGAGACCTGGCCAAGAAGGGCCGCAGTGCAGGAAGTAAAGCACTGCTCAGACGTCAACGGAAAGAGCTCGCATCAAGACGTCATGAAATGCGCAAATAATGGTACAGGGTTTAGTTGCAACACCAGATATGTTTCATTGTGTTTCAAGCCGAGTTTGTTCCCACCGCCAACACATCATTTACATTTATATTTGGGGCTTTTAGCAGACGCTTTTATCCAAAGCGGCTTACAATATGTACATTTGTCGGAAGAAGGTGAAACATTTCAATGCTGTTAATATAGTAAGAAGGTTACCAGCACAAGTTTCAAGCATTCCAATTGCAAGGTTAACCATTGCTAGTATGCAACATCTCTGGCTAAGTGGCTAAGTTACAAAGAGCGATTATAAAGTGCCAAGACGTACAACATACAAAAGCATGAGGGTAGGTTTTTTTTTTTTTTTTTAATTTTATGTTGGGAGACTTTTTTTTTAGATATTAACCTAATATGTTAATATCTGTTGATCTAATAATTTTTCCCATAATGCTTTATCCACATTCATAAGCATTTGTAAACCCTGCTTTTTCAGACACTTTAAGAACCGTTACGCTGTGCCATGTTCCTGTTCCAAGTGAAACCTACACATACACTGTATATATTTATATCCTACATATAACATAGGGGTGGCAGTAGCTCAGTGGGTAGAGCGGGTGGACAGAGCGTATCGTCCACTAACCGTAGGGTCGGCAGTTCGATCCCCTTGATCCCCCTCCTCCAATTGTACACATGTCGAACCCCACAAATGTTACCGAAAACCCCACAAATGGTACCGAAAACCTGGGACTCTCGGACGTGGCTAAACGCTGACCTCTTCCTCATGTGGTGGTCGTGGTTGTTAGGAAAAATATTATCTAGAAATGGTGCGGTTAGGTTGATCTGACGTTCTGAAGAAGGACATAGTGAAGATTGTATTCCTCTTGGCGACTTTAAGTCTGGCTCTCTGGAACTTGGAGACATAACATGAAGTGATTGAAGGATACACCTACGTCATGTCAAATCTGCTTAGTAACATGTAATCTTTATACATTATAAGCCAATCAGAATGGGACACTCCTGTCATGCTGTTCCGATTTGGGACTTGTATATAATGCACTGTGTCTCTGGTAGCAGGCGGAAGCAACTGAGGAAGATTCACGCACAAATCTCTTGCTTGATGAAATCCTCTACTTCTCCTCATAGGCCTATGAGACCAATAAACAACTTCAGCTTAAACTATATAGAGTTCCTGGCACTTCTTGTTCTTCGGCATCAACAACAATCTCCTCACTATCAGTGGTCCCTCACCATCTCCCCCCCCCCCCCCCCCCCCAGGCCAAGCACATCATGAGCTGCTACTGGGGGGCCGGTGGGTCGGCGGCGGCGGACCGCCACGACCCCAGCCTGCCCTACCTGGAGCAGTACCGCATCGACCTGGGCCAGTTCTGCCAGCTGTTCGGGGCGCTGGCGCCGTGGGTGTGTGGCGTGCACACGCCCATCCTGGCCGCGCGCCTCTTCCGCCTGCTGGACCGCAACAAGGACGGCCTGGTCAACTTCAAGGAGTTTGTCACCGGGCTGAGTGAGTGGGGCCCCGGTCTGATACCCTGGAATACGGGTTTGTTCGCCGGGGCTGCGGCCGGTCCGAAATGGGGTTTCTTCACCGGGTTACCGTTTGCCGCCAGGTCGTTTTCATAGCGTTCCGAAACGTCCACGCGAAGGGGAAGGTAGGAGTTTGGGTTTTCTGTTCCTGGAGGATGCCTTCAGTTGGGTTGCGGGTATAGATGGACCACAGCCTGTTCTGTCACAGACTGGTGTCACTATGCTACACTGCCACCTTGTGACTGTGTTGGGTACTTCACCGTTGTGAGACGTGTACAGGTTCCAGGGGGGTTCTTGTCAAGATTCAGGTTTTGCTTTGTTATATGGTACCAAAGAAACGACGACTTAAAAATGTATGATTTTTTTTTTTTCATTTTCATTATATGTTTATTGTTGCTGAACGATAAAGTTAAGACCAGAAATAGAAGTATGCCTCAGCTTCTTTCCATTTTAAACTACAAGGATACATGACAGTCGCACAATTAGAAAGCGGTTAGAAAGAATAGAAAAACTATTTGTGTTTTGGTGTGGGTGAAGGCCTACCAGAGCTGTACTGCTGGGGCCGTGTGCATCAGGCTATAGGGAATCACTTGCATGGGAAATGAAGTGTGTGTGTGTGTGTGTGTGTGTGTGTGTGTGTGTGTGTGTGTGTGTGTGTGTGTGTGTGTGTGTGTGTGTGTGTGTGTGTGTGTGTGTGTGTGTGTGTGTGTGGTGTGTGACGCCACAGGTGGGATGTACCACGGAGACATGACGGAGAAACTGAAGCTTCTGTACAAACTCCACCTGAACCCAGGTGAGCAGACCCCGGGACCAACCACGCCTCTGTGGCCCCACATAGCACCGACTGTCACGTTTGATCCACGTAGCACACACTGTATGTAATGTCTACCTCAACCGTCGTTAGCGTTTCCATATACAATATATTTGCACCTCTCGACCTTTTCCCCAAAAACACATGCAC
>JAXIVH010000031.1:5210733-5294212 GCA_036785325.1 Urophycis tenuis
CAGTGCGACGACATCGCCGACGACACCGTGCTGGTCGGCCGCGGCGAGCGGCGGCGCGGCAGCGTGGTGGACAGCGACTGGTCCATCACGTTCGAGCAGATGCTGGCCTCGGTGCTGACGGAGCCCCCCCTGGTGGACTACTTTGAGAAGAAGGGGGACATTCAGGCCAAGATGGCCGCCTGCAAGGCCCAGCGGAACGTGGAGCGGCAGGCCAGCTCGTCCAGCGACCACGAGCTGGCCCAGAACTCGGTCTGAGAGCTCCCGACCCCCCGCCGAGGGTTGCCGTCGACGCCGGCGCCGGTTCTGGTCCGGTTCTGGTCCTGCTGGCCTGTTGGCCCGCAGGAGGGGGCGGGGGAAGAGGAGGTGTTTGGGGGCGCGGTTTTGCAGGCCTGTCTTGTTGTCTTGTACTGTACTGTATCATCACAACATTCCTCCTGCCTTATAAGACAGTGTACATGACACCCGCCTCCGTGTTGAAATCGAGGGAATCCTTTTTATTGCCATTTTAGAGTGTTAAATTAGCCAGTAAATGATTTTCATTCCTCGTTTACTCTTTCCGTGGACCTCACCCTCGCGTCATTGTACTGAATGTGTCACATGGCATTTCTTTAAGCAACCCATACCTGTACTTTTTAATTTGGATTGTATCAAATTTCACAGCTATGGTTTCTCTGCGCGTTGCGCCCTTGACCACACTGTGTCGTTAAATATGTTTTTTTTGTAATCGGCGTGGATGATGGTCTTTGCTCCTGGAGACATCCGGTGCGTCTTGCTTTTTTTTTTTTTATTCCTGGTCTCTCCGCGCGCCACTCTCTAAACTTGCTGTTTGCACAAATGATGATACTGCAGCAGGAACAGGCCTCTGGGCTCACTGTATGCTCCACACACGCCACTGTTATAGGAAACTCCGGTGGGACTGTGTAGGCACTCGTTCTCCATAACCGACTGGGATGGAGGAGGCCATGTTGATCTGATATGGCCATGTCGGATATAGAGCTGTTGATCAACTACAAACCAACTAACGCTAGTTGCCAAACCAGTAAAGAGATAACAATTCATTTTTTTTAAGTACATGTGGTTAGTTCACCTCTGCCCAGCTGTGAACGTTACAGGTTAAATGTGTGCCCAAGCTGATTCAGCGCAGTGTTAAACCAGGCTCTGCGGCTCGCTATAACAAAAGCCTGTTGCTTCATGGTAAACTCGTTCTATAAGATTTATCGTTGCCTGCCTTCTTCTAATATCTTCAAAGTAACAACTTGCTAATTTGAGACAGAATCTCTTTAAATGTGAACCTATTAACTATTATTCTGTCAGCTTTTTGCCTACTTTGTTGTTTTAACAGCAATGTTGCGTTGTTTATTTTGTGCTGTTGATCTGCGTAATCATACCATTGTTGCTCTAAAGACCCCATTTATTTATTCTGATTATTTAACCAGCTTTTAAATGTCTCTTGATCAACTCTGTATTATAACATGTAATAAATGATGACTTAATCACCCTACGTGTTTGTGTTGTTTGATGCAGGCACAGGGTCAGGGCTTATGGGAAGACATGAATATTCATGAGTTATGAGTTCTGAACAAGCAAGAATCCGGCCCAGAGACATATCTGGTTTTATACGCATGCATGTATTTCTATATGAGGACTAGTTTTGATGGGTAGCCCCTTGCTGCAGCATGGAGAATGGGATGGGGTCAGATATAGGCAACGCTGGTCATCTGATGGCCGAATATATGGACACAAGTCTGTACTCTGTAGATATAATGGAAAGTGTAATTTATTTCAGGGCCTTACTTTTCTTTTGTGTTCAGGAAGATCATGTTGTTCTAGTTGTGAAAAGTGCCCCTGTGCTCACTGCTCATAGACAACTTCCCCTGGACAAAAAATGAATAGTGCGATTTATCAGTAGCATACACTCAGTGGCCCTTCCTCAGGGAACTGAAACCATCACCTCTTTGAACCTCTGAGCACTCACGCAGTCACCATTATCGTATCCTGTTGAGTTGATCACCGTTAGCAGAAGAGAAAATTCACTGGGGAAACTGTGAGTAGGCCTATTATTCTAAAAATCTACTTTTGTTATTCATTATGATGAAAAGTATTCATCATTTGGTAGATAATGGGTGGAGTGACGAGGAGTTCAACACACTGGGTTCGATCCTTTAGGTCCACAGCGGAATGCAATATAGTATCTGAATTCACTGTATTTCACTTTGGTTAAGGCTTAATTAATAAATAGTTAATAAGTAAGAAACAATAACAATAGTAATGATAATAATAATGATAATAATAATAATAATAATAATAATAATAATAATAATAATAATATCAATACTAATATTTTTTTATTATTAGTAGTATTGAAAGTGTGTGTGTGTGTGTGTGTGTGTGTGTGTGTGTGTGTGTGTGTGTGTGTGTGTGTATTAGAGCATCCAATACAAGGATACTCTTTCTTCACCTAAAACCTCATACACCTTGGGGGTGTACTACGAAGCTCGATTAGTGGTTTAGCGAGGTATGTTGCGCTCAAAGCCTGGGTTAGCTGTCATACGAAAGTCGCTCTCTTTTAGCGTCGCTATATCACCATGGTAACTTGTGCTGGCAACCAAACCTGGTCGGGAGGAGGTTTTCAGCTAACT
This sequence comes from Urophycis tenuis, assembly GCA_036785325.1. Taxonomy (NCBI): domain Eukaryota; kingdom Metazoa; phylum Chordata; class Actinopteri; order Gadiformes; family Phycidae; genus Urophycis; species Urophycis tenuis. The sequence continues at coordinate 5,213,373 of JAXIVH010000031.1, forward strand.
TTCCGATTAGATCGGCTACTTAAAGCTGAGCGCCGCATCCTACTGGTGTTTCGAGTTTATTTTCTTATTTGCTACAGGTTATAAACATCAGATGAAAGGTTAGAGCCTTTTGCAAATCATAGGCTACATTCACCTGAAATTATTGAAATGTATGCTTTAAACTTACCACATTGGATTATGTTTTTTTAGAATAGAATAGAATAGAATAGAATACTCGTATACTCGTATATACGTATATACTTGTACCCATGTTCGGACGGTCGTGCTAGCACCCAATCTAGAAGGGGGTAAAAGGCATGATGATGGACAGAAAAGATATGGACACCGGTCGCTGGTGTGCAGTTCACATACCACACCATCGTCACTACCTTCCAGCACATGCAATACTTTTTTACATATAGGATGTATTTTAAATAAATTCCCTAAATTACACAATAAAGCAGGTTGGAGGTTGCTTTTGCATTTTGCAATCATATGCACTCTATTGGGATCAGGGGTGGACTGGGACAAAAATTTAGCCCTGGCATTTTGTGTCCAGACCAGCCCACTACATTATCAGCGGACACTACATAGAAGTCCACAAATCTCACAGCATCTCCTCTCATGCGTACTACAAAGGAGAGTCATATTCCTTGATAGCAGTTAACAAATAAAGCACGTAACTATAAACTCATGGACTAACATTGACAGCTATAGCAATCAATCAATCAGTCTTTATACATTATAGTGTCAAATCACAACAGAAGTTATGTCATGACTAGTGGTGGGACGAGATTAAAGGGAAGAACCCTCATGCTACCTTTTCAGTTTTTAGTCTGTGACTGTGAAAATCTTTTGGTGTAAGCCCAGCATTAGTTAAAACCAGACTCAGACAATAATAACAAAATATTGTGACAAATAATCTAAATAGAAACATATTACAGACAGTAGCAGCATTAGAGCTGAAACTCATTTGTTTTAACAGTGACTCAGTGAGTCATTATGAAACCATAAACAGAGAACTGAAAAGAAAAGTTTTATTTATAGCTGTGTGAAAAAGTATTGACATAAATTACAGGTCTGAATAGATATGCATTCTCATATATGTGTATGTGCACATGTATATTGCCCTACTTCCTCGTCCGCAGCCTGCCAGCTCCACTCCTCACCAAATTCTTGACCTGCAAGAAACAGCAAACAGAACTTGTACTCAGTATCTGTGTACTGATAAGTAGCTATGTAGCCTTTTTGTGATGTAGTGACACTTAGTGAAATGTATCTGTCATGGATGACTTAAGTCTCAAAAGAGCCCTAAGGCCTACCTGCATAACTGTTAATTGAACTTAAAAGATATGCACATGTTTGAAATGGAAATAATCAATATGAAAATCTTCAACCAGGAAATAATCACAATCAAACCTTTTGTTTCAATCTGAGACAAAACAAGTTGCATAATAAACTCACAAAGTCAAGACAAAGCCCTCTCTCTCTCTCAAGCATCATAGAAGAACTTCTTGCAGGTCAGGAAAACCTGTTTGACAGGAGATGATGGTAGCAGAGAATATAAAGAGACATTTATGAATTACCAATTGTCATTTTATCACACATAGCCTATAGTATGTTTCTTCACATATACCTTTAAACATACAAATATTGCATTCCTCTCACCACATGAAATAAGCTTAGGAACCCCAAACCTGTCTGGGCTGGACATAGAGAAAGCATTTATCATTGGATGTGGAAATAACTCAAAACCACAGAATAATGTACAAGATAAAACATTACTTCATATTGAACTAAACGTTCACGAAGACAAGTGTTTTCCAATGCAAAAAAAGTCATTGTTTACTGTTGCTATGGCAACAAGAGACCGCTGACGTTAGCAGCTGTTAGCTAGCTTAGCTAAACCGTCTAACAAAATAACACACAATTCCGCATATTTAAACAAAATCAACCACAACTACCAACAGTCACAGCCCTTCAACTCTGGGCTAATATGTTGTCACAATATGCAGTTAATTAGGTCACATCACATTTAACGTTTTCTACTTTGTTTCGGACATGTCTCAAAATGTAGCGTTACTTACCATGAATGCCTCCACTCGCTCGTCTCCCGGCGCAGCAGCGCCTGCTGAGGTGGTGACCCCGGCACCAAATAGGTCTGTCAATTTAGAGCATTTAGCAGCTTCCACCTCCAGAGACTTCAGCTTTTTAAGTCGCACTTTTTCAGCGCCACCCAGCCGTTTCTTACGCTTATCCATTCAGCTCTGCAGCAGCCCGTCTCGCGACTCCCGCGACACGCCATGAGGTCCCGCCCACCCTGGTTTGTGTTGTGATTGACAGCATTGTCAGCCCATGATTGATGCTGGTAACACACTGCTAGCTGGGGGGAATTTAGAGAAGGAAAAAAAAAAAAACATAGCGGACCGGACCGGCCCACATTGGGTCAACGGCCCACCGGGACGGTGCCCGGTATGCCAGATGGCCAGTCCACCCCTGATTGGGATTAATGGCGAACAATTCTGCATTTGGCATAGTTATTTTTAGACAATTAGGCTATGCAGAATCTTTTCACTTACGCATTCACAGAATCTGCTATTTTTTGCCAGCACGCCTCCCTAGCCTTATTATGGGCAACAGTATTGCCCCCTTGCTGTTATTTTCTTTTTAAACTCCTCGTATGACTTCATAACGACTACTTGCTCCTCCTGAGTGAAGTACATAGCCCGTGTTCGCTCCGTCGGATCCATGACGTCATGGTGAATAACGTTGGGTTACGCCCCTTTTACGGGAACGCGCATTGAAACTAAAGCGAAAAACCTGGCTTGACAAATCGACTCGTAAGTGAGCTTCGTGGTACCGTTTAACTCTGACTGGAGTTTCACATTTGTCGATCCAGGTTATCCAAAGAAAGCCTGGGTATGTTCATCGAGGTTTGTAGTACACCCCACAGAGCACTCTCAACTATCAACAATATTCTGAAACCACCAGATAGATGCCTTACCACCTCACTTACTCACAGTTACACAGTGTGATACCTTCTTGACCTTCTTTGATGCCAAAAATATACATCAGACCCTGCGTCAAATAACCATGCATCCTCTCTGCACTTCTTGCCTACATTCTTCTTCGCCTCTCCACTCACCAGCTTCAAACTTCCAACTGTCTTGGAAATAACTGGTCTCACCTCCAAGTCAAAATCCTCCACATGCCAGTTAGATTCCTTACCTACCCACCTGGTAAAACTCTGCCTACCTGCCCTCTCCTCTTTAATAACTGACATTGCCCATTCTTCACTGATTTCCGGTGTTGTTCCATCGTCACTCAAAACTGCTGCAATAACTCCAACACTCAATAAACCAGGTGCAGATCTGAATGAGTTAAACAACTTTCGTCAAATCTCAAACCTGCCATTTCTCTCCAAAGAGAGAACTGTTGAGAGAACTGTTGCAGCTCAGATAAACACCCATCTGTCTCATAACAATCTCTTCGAACAATTCCAGTCTAGCTTTCGTCCCCTCCACAGTGCTGAGACAGCCCTCGTGAAAATCACCAATGACCTTCTGATGGCATCTGATTCTGGAAAACTTTCCATTCTGGTTCTACTCGACCTGAGTGCAGCATTTGACACCGTCTCTCATGTCATCATGTCATAAAAATGAGCTTATTCCAACTGTGATACACTATCTCAGAGACTGACAGAGTATGCCACTACTGTTATTTGGTTTTTACTGTTCAATGTACTGTTGTTGTTTATGAATGTCTTGTAAGATGTCCTTGAGTGCTATGAAAGGCGCCTTTAAATAAAATGCATTATTATTATTGTTATTATTTTTATTATTATTATTATTATTATTATTATTATTATTATTATTATTATTATTGTTATTATTATTATTATTATTATTATTATTATTATTATTATTGCAATCGAGCGATTTACATTTAGGGAATTTAGCAGACGCTTTTGTGACCAACAATAAATACATTTGTCAGAAGAAGGTGAATAACTTCATTGCTGTTAACAGAGTGAGCAAGTCACAAGTTTCAAGCATTCCAATTGCTAGGTTAACCATTGCTATTTATTCATTAAGAATTTCTCTGTTTGCAGTGTATATTGGACTTGACACCATTCCACTCCACCACACAATTACTACCAAACGGACCTGACTGACAACTTTGAAGAAGACCATGCACCGAGTGGGATGCTGGTGTCCATGGTTTCTACAAAATGTAGCCATCTTACTTCTGTTTTCCATGCTTCACCTTAATCCTTCACTTGCTTACTCGCTAAAACATTGCACCATACCTTTCTCTGAGAATAGGTCCATCTTGGCTGGTCTTAAGGTTGACTGTTCTCAAACAAAACTGTTCGTGGTGCCAGATGACATTCCCAGAGGTGTGACATGGTTAACACTTCAGATAAATGAAATTGCAGCAATTTACAAGAATGACTTCAGGTATTTATCAAACCTTACAGTTTTAAACATCAACTTGAATAACATTTCTCATGTTGAAGACAGGTCTTTTATTGATTTGGTAGAACTGACGGAACTCAACATGGCCATGAACAAACTGACCCAACTTTCAAACCACCTCTTTGATGGACTGCGGAAGCTCACAGTGCTGGATCTCAGGTACAACAAAATCAGATCTATCACCCCCTCCGCTTTTGGGTCAATGCCCAGCTTACAAAAAGTGCAGTTAGCGCGCAACCTGCTGAAAGAAATTACTGACATTCAGTTCATATTACAACTACCACACATTGATGATGTTGATATTCTTAAAAACAGATTCAGCTCTTTTGAAACTAAACATCTGCCCCTGAACATGTCCTCTAGTCTCAAGGGTTTAGCATTGTCTGCAGACCATTTAACAATTTTCAGCATCACAACACCCATATTTCCACAACTTGAGAGGATAAGCCTCGATGGCGTATGCACACATCCTGTCATGGAATTGGACATACCTGAGCCTCGTTTCTTCAGGAATGTAACTTATCTTTTTTCTTCAAATATTTGCATCTCTCTTAAAGATATGACTAAGCTCCTGGAGACTCTGGTCTCACTGGTGCATCTTAAGCTGTTATACACAGAGAAATGGATCAACAGAGGTATCCTAAAGACAGCCTGCAGCATCCCTTCTCTGAGATCACTGGACCTCCATTATAACAATGCTATCAACATTGAGAAGCTGGCCTACTGTTCCCAGATAACTTGGTTGGACCTATCTGACAATCGCATCTTCAATCTCTCCAGCTATTCAATGCAATCAATGAAGCGTTTGAGATACTTGACTTTGGAAGGAAACTATCTCTCCAGTGTGCCCGATGTCCTTAACAGTCTCTTCTCTCTTGAAATCCTGTATCTGTCCCACAACAACATTGCTGAGTTAGGTTGCTTAGATTTATTCAACTTAACAAGACTCAAAGAATTAGCTCTCAACAATAACTACATTGCTAAAATAGATGGGTGTGTTTTTCAAAATCAAAAGGATCTACAAGTTTTGCATTTAAATTGTAACTTTTTGTTGAAACTTGGTGATGCGTTTAAGATAAGTCATAAGAAGCTACAGTTCTTGGATTTGAGTGAGAACCAAATCAAACATTTTGGAACAGATTTTAAAGGTTTGGAAACCCTTAGTACTTTGAAATTAGATGTAATTGAAGATGTAGACAGTAAAGTTTTTGAAGGATTGTACAATCTTACAAGTCTCACTCTGTCTTTGCCACAGCAGATGTACGATATTTTAAGTGGACTGCAGTTGTTAACCAATCTCACAGTATATCTGGATATACCACAAGGCTACAAAGGGGTTGATCCAAACTACTACCAAAACATCATGAATTTATCTTCTTTAAAGAATCTGGAAATAATATGTAGAGGTAGTCATTGTTTAAGGCCTTTTCGTAGTCTTTTACATTTTTTTAACATAATGAAGAATCTAGAGTACTTTACAGCTGAGAATGTCCATCTTGTTGAGGCAGATAAAGACATGTTTATATCCACACCTCACCTGAAGAGTCTTGCCATAAGAGAAAGTGGCCTTTCAGACCTACATTCTGAGTTATTTCAGCCAATCTCAAAGCTAGAGGTTCTGGATCTTTCAATGAATAACATAAAGGATTTGGATTTCCTGGCCAAAGTGATCCTGACGAGCCTCAGATGTTTGAAACTCTGTGAGAACAACTTAACTGTGATCAATCACAATATGTTCCATTTCCTCCCAGCCCTAACATATCTAGATATTTCTGGTAACCCTCTGACCTGTGACTGCTCTAACTCTGGCTTCCTGCTGTGGGCACTGAGTAGTGATCAGACACAGATCGCTCATGCAGACAATCTCGTGTGCATGTACCCTCTTAGCAAAAAGGGAACTATGTTTCTCGACATTGACATGCACTCCTGCTGGATGGACACCAGCTTCCTCTGCTACACTTTCACCACTAGCCTGGTTCTGCTCACCTTGCTCACTTCCTTCGGCTACCACTTCCAGCACTGGCGTCTGGCCTATGCCTACTACCACCTCATGGCCATGCTTTATGACATCAGGGAGAGGAAGAGAAACAAGCCGTACCGCTATGACGCTTTCATCTCCTACAATGTCCATGATGAAGTCTGGGTCCTCAGGGAGATGCTTCCTGTGCTGGAGGAAGAGCGAGGCTGGAGACTCTGCCTGCACCACCGAGACTTCCAGCCAGGTAGGGAAGGCAGGGCCTTCTGTTATTTGCCAGGCACATGCGAGTACCCACTCAAATAATCAAAACTACAAAATTGAGTCAAAAAATATAAGCATATATGAATATATGGCGATGATATATGACATGTTTAACTGTCAGACACCAATTAAGTAATTTAAGTATATAATATACAAACATTCTATGGCCAAATGTATCTATGTACATATTGACATAATGCTCATCTCTGCATTTGGGCTCCATAGGTAGGTCCATCATGGAGAACATTACAGAGGCCATCTATTGCAGTAGGAAGACCATCTGTGTGATCAGCAGACATTACCTGGAGAGCGAGTGGTGCTCCAGGGAGATCCAGATGGCCAGGTGAGCAAATAACTGTGCAGCCTTTGCTTTGGTTTAGTTCAGATGTTCTCACTGTCCTCAACGTTTGTCATGCATGATGGCAGCCTCAACTCCATGCTGAGGCCAAGCTGGGCCTGGGCTCCATGAGGGCTTTATCTCTTCATGATCTAATACTAGCTATAGATTTCCCTACACATGATGACTCCCGTTCCTGTCCAGGTGGCCCCTTGGATGCTGTTTAAAGACCACGTTGTGATGTGTTCCCTTTCCAGCTACCGTCTGCTGGATGAGAAGAACGATGTGTTGATCCTGCTGTTCCTGGAAGAGCTGCCAGAGAAGCAGCTGTCTCCTTACTACCGCATGAGGAAGCTGGTGAGGAGGAGCACCTACCTGAGCTGGCCCCAGGCCGGCCGCCACCCGGCACTCTTCTGGCAGAACGTCAACAGAGCTCTGGAGAGCGAAGACAGCCACCATGATGACACGCACTTTCTGCGTGTACCGGCCATATAGAATGTGGTAGTTACAGTCCGACAGTTCTTTTGTATTTTTACCATGTGTTGTGAGTTATATTTTTTCCTTCTTTTTATAGCTACTGTATACTAATAATTATTATTGTGTTGTAATTTATAATGAAAGAATGTGAAGAATGATAAAGTCAATGTTTTTTTTGTCACGCTGGCCTGAGCATGTTAACTTCAGTCCCTGATTAGTGTTGTAAATGGTTTATAATTTATTCAGAAACTACAAAATACAACATATCCTAGCCAGGAAGTAACCATGTGAAAATCACATCCAGTTATTATCCTTAACTGCTGCTCCTTGATGCTGCATTTATTAATGATGTCCCTGGGGACAAAACTGAGAAAAAGGTGAACTCAGAAAATCAGGAATCAAATGAAAACTCTTTTCTGTTCCCTCTCACTCTTTCTATTTATCTCTCTCTCTCTCCTTCTCTCTCTGTACAACTCTCAAATCTGACCAATAGGAATTTTGGAGTAAAGAAAGACCCAGTGCTGAAGAAAAAAGACCCTCCCCTGTAGGAGGTACCATTACGACTTTGAGTAACGTTATAGTGTGTGAACAATAAATCCACATACACTTGCATTTGTGTGTGCTGTACCGTGAACACTGCAATAGCATCCATTACAAATAAGTCCCAGTGAAAGAAGTCAAACTACAAATTACAACATGATTAAGGAACAAAGGTGTCTTAGTGTTCACATCACACAGCTGAGGGTTATTTGAATGATAGAAGCTAATACATATATTAAAGGTAGAGGGTGAGGAGCCAGGTGTTATCTCAAGGATAATTGAAAATGTTGTTGTATTCATTAAATGATTCCTATACTTCATCATCTGCAGTCCATCAGCATGATTTCTACATTGAGTATTTTCGTCATTGTATGCCTTAAGAAAGCAAGTACGCCTTAAATAACCCCCTGACAATTATAAAACCATGGCTGTATAAGACTATGATAATATTATAACATGTTTTATTTGTATAGCAGCTTTCATACCGAAGAATGCAAAGTGCTGAACAAACAACAAACACATCAGAGTAAGTGCACAAAACAGGCCAAAAGAAAGAAAAAGGAGCAGCAATTTAAAAACGAGACTGAAAACATGACTGATCAATACAACAAAAAAAACAGGCCGCATAGATAAAATGCTGATTAAAAGCGATTGATTTGTTTTATAAAATGCTAATTAAAGCTAAATATTACAGATGGGGGTTTAACTGGCTCTATGTTTACTGAGCTTGCGTCCCTGGTTTTCTGAGTTCACCTTTTTCTCAGTTTTGTCCCCAGGGACATCATCAATAAATGCAGCATCACCAACTTTCTTGAGGTTTTAGTGGTAACCTCCAGTAAGCCAGCAGCAGAGTGCTCCTGATGGTGTATTGGTGGTCAGTGATATAGGCAAGGCTGATAACATGTAATGCTTTAAACACGTATTTTGAAGTCAATTCACGATAGAAGGAGCCAGTCCAGAGCAGTTAAGGATAATAACTAGATGTGATTTTCACATTGTTAGTTCCTGGTTAGGATAATTTGTATTTTGTAGTTCCTGAATGAATTATAAACCATTTACAACACTAATCAGGGACTGAAGTTAACATACTCAGGCCAGCGTGACAAAAAAAAAACCTTGACTTTATAATTGTTCACATTCTTTCATTATAAATTACAGCATAATAATAATTATTAGTATTGCTACAAAAAGAAGGAAAAAACATTACTCACAATACAGGGTAAAAATACAAAAAATATATACATACTGTGTGGAGGCTATCCTATAAACCTCGGTATGGATGGCAAGTGTTCTTAACGCGTAGCAAAGAATCCATGGTCCAGGCATCGGTTCTCTTTTTATTTATGGAGGACTAAAAGTGCCAAAATTAAATAAATAAATAAATACACCATTAAATAATTATTAAATGTGTCATTAATTAATTAAAATTGGAATGAAATAATTAAATGTGTCATTAATTAATTAAAATTGGAATGAAATAATTAAATGTGTCAATAATTAATTAAAATACCGATTAATTTTATGTAAAAAAACAAACGTATATAATCATTTCACTATTTAATTCATTTACATTCACATTTCGTGATTTACATTTACATTTCATGATTTACATTTATATTTCATGATCCTGTGTTGCAGTGCTTCATGAATTGTCTAAACTGTCAAACTCGCTCATCAAAGTTGGTAGGCGGATCCTAATGCCTGATTGGTTACCCTGCGCATCAAGTCAAGGCAAATCAATTCCAGATAATGGATTGACGCAGAGCTCTTTGACACTCCGAACATCGCTGCAATTTGACCAGCGGGTAACCCACTAAGAACTTGATGCTCCAGAACTGCACTCGATATGTCAAACGCCAAACGCCCCGGTCCCTGTGTGTGTTGGGCCTGATGCTCGCTGGTACCAGAGAAGCGGTGGACTACTTCTTCTAAATTTGCAGTCACTCTATAGTCAACATCTTGGTCGGAAAGTGCGGTCCAAGAACTTCAATACATTCCTCGGAGTGTCTCGGTGGACTCTTTGGTCTCATCCACTTCTGTCTCTCCTGGAGTAACGGTAAGTATTCCTTTACCCAGCGCTTCCAAAAGAGGTCAGATAGAAACTGCACCTGCCTCCATCTTCTCTTCATGTACAGGTCATCCTTACAGAAGAGCCCAGGAGGGAGATGTGGCTTTGACTTTAAGAGCAGGATGTGGTTAGGTCTTCAAGGTCATTCGCATCGTCAGAGGACTTTGTAATGGGACGACTATTGAGAATGGCTTCAACTTCGCAAAGAATGGTATGAAAGCCTTCATCGTCCAATGTTTGGAGTCTGAGAGTGGAAGAGAGGACCCTTTTGACAATACGAATTAGCCCCTCCCAAACCCTCCCATGATGAGACCCAGCTGGAGGGTTAAAATACCATGTTAAACAACTCTGCAGGCGTGCTGAATCTTCTGGTGGTCTAACTCAGCAATGGCTTCCCTTAAGTCTGCCCCTATGAAGTTGGTGCCATTGTCTGATGTCAGTCGTGTCACCTGACCTCTGCGACACATAAAACGGCGAATGGCATTTATGCAAGAGTCAGTGTCTAAAGCATAAGCAACTTCAAGATGAACTGCCCTACTCGCCATGCAGGTGAAGAGGACGCCATAGCGCTTTGCTGTGCCACGGCCTTTCTTCACCTCCACTGGCCCAAAGGAGTCGACCCCCACATTTGTGAAAGCAGGCAAGTCTGGCACATTTCTCTCCACTGGCAGGTCGGCCATTTTCTGTTCCCCCGTCTTTCCTTGGAGGCGGCGACAGACTACGCACTCAGAGATGACCTTCCTGCAGGCAGAATTGGCATGAGTAATCCAGTATAGCTTCCTGAGAGAAGAGAGCATGTGATTTCTACCTGTGTGACCCAGCTGTTGATGGATATGCTTCAAGAGGAGTTTGGACACATGTTGCTCTTTGGAAATAATGACAGGATGTTTTTCAACTTCAGGCATGGCAGCCCTACTGAGCCTTCTTCCCACCCGCAGCAATCCATCCTGCAACACTGGGTCCAGCTTGTAGAGAGAGGTACGCTGTCTTGCTTGACAGCTCCCCCATCTCCCAAAACAGCAATCTCTTAGAGGGACAAACATGGCCGCAGTTCCCCGCTGTGTCTTAAGAGGGCGCTGTCAAAAAAAACAACTGGAAACGAAGGCTGGCGACATTTACTTCCTCCACGCTTCAAACTAGTTTTGGGTGGATTGGGAACAGTCAAGCTGGAAAACTTGGTTTAACTAAGTTGTCCCATAGTTCTGTGGTTCCACTGCCACCCACCCCTCCCTGTTTTTTTGTTCTGCCCACAGTGGATATCATTTTAGTCAAAATGCGTGATGAGGCTGAGGAGGATATGGATATGGTATTTTTTGCTAATGTGCATATATGCACCGAATATCCTGACGCAGTTCAAATTTTTACAGATGGGTCTAAAGACCCTGATACAGGGAAGACTGCAGCTGCAGTGTTTATCCCTAGGTATGGGAAAAAAATTCAAAAGAGACTCTCTGACCACCTTGCAGTTTATTCAGTAGAGCTATTTGCAATCTGCCTTGCACTAGTGTAACAAGTGTGTATGTTGTGTTATAGATTCCGCCTCAATTCATTTATTGGTTTAGTTTTTCTGTATTACCCGTTGTGGTGTTTGTTTTTTATTTTGAAAAGTCTTGGGAGTTCGCGCTGTGTCTTTTACGCCGGTTGACACAACGTCCGGTTGTCTGATTTCAACCGGCTAACTGGTGAGTCGCACTCCTCGTGGCTCCTGTGTAATATGTTGATATTATTCTGTTTAATAGTAGATATTGCCGCCATACTGTCATAGAAATGTGTTCTATATGATGGATGACAATGTACATTGCGAGGGTGGGGGGTAGCATCAGCTGATGTGTGGGATGCCCGTTGATATATTACTTATCCGACCACGTTGTGTTCAGGTTTCCATGTGTGAATCTGACGGTGGCTGCGCCCCCTACTGTTTGTATGTGACACAGGTGGGTCACTGACGGTGTTAATGTACATTTCCCATCAGAGGTTGTTTTGTATGTTTTATTTCTGTGTTTTTTATTGAGATTTTGTAAACATTTACATTGTTAATATGTCCGGTGGTCTGATTTCAACCGGCTAACTGGTTTCCATGTGTGAATCTGACGGTGGCTGCGCCCCCTACTGTTTGTATGTGAAACAGGAGAGAATAAAAGTGCTTGTGTGGAGATCAACCCTGTGTCCTGCTTCACCGTTGTCACACGATGGAGGCTACTAGCATGAGGCCGGTTACAGTGGTGCCGTGACCCGGATCGTCGCTGCTCTTCTGCATCATCATCGCAAGAGTGGTGGACTGACGCCATTCGGTCACAGGAGGTTGTACAATAGAAAGAAAAGGGGTGCAAACTTGAATCCCAAATGGGTCATTTGTGTGATTCGTGTAGATCCACAATATTTTTTTTTTTTGGGGGGGGGGGGGGGGGGGCGGCGGGGCTAGGCGAGGCGATGCACCTGTCTCTTTAACCCTACGCTCACACTGGCGTTTTTTTTTGCAGAGGCTTGGCGACGCGTTTCCATTCATTTCCAATGGCAGTGAGCGACGGGCGACAAAGCAAGCGTGTGGGCTGCAAAACGCGAGGATGGCGGGGCAAAAAATAGAAACTAGTCCTATTCTATGCAAATGATGAGCGAAAAAACGCAGCGTTTTTTTGCGAAAGCCAATCCGAGCGAAGGAGGCGTGGCGGCCGCGCAACTAGAACATAATCCAACATGGTGGACCACGTCGGCGAGAGATAGGATTATGGATATATCTAACGAATGTGACTGTACCCTGGTATGTGCTTCGAAATCTATCGAGAAATAAATGTCGTTAAACCAGAAAACGTCATGGGTATGGCTGGATATTATCAATGGCTGAATATTATAAATTGTTTTCGATCTGATACAGGTTTCAATACTATCGCTACAGACACTCCCCCGGAACGCCCACCAGGCGAAAATCGCCGAGCACAAAAACGCTTGGTCGCTCGTCAGTGTGAGCGTAGGGTTAAGGCCGGCGCACACCTTTACGATTCGTGTACGATTTTGTCGGCCCGATGACTTCGCATGGGAATCGTAAAGGTGTGCGGTAGCAGCCGACAAACGATTTTGTCGTTTGTCGTTTCATCGGATCAAATCAAACATGTTTGATATTTCCGTACGGATTTTCCTCGTGCCGAATACAATCGTATGTGTGTGCGGTCTCTCTTCCGATGTCATCGCGCAGGATTATTTAAACAGCCAATGGGAATAGCGCACTTAATCACGTTGCAAGCCGGGGGAAATCGATTGCCATTTTCAGTTTGAAAGTCACATGATTTCTGGCTTCCTATTTCGGTCATATTATAACATTCCGTCAGAAAAATCGTAGGTTCGCAAGTGTGTGCGGTGGACGAGCGAGCGTGTCGAAACGATGAAACGATGACATCGTAAAGGTGTGCGCCGGCCTTTACCCTACGCTCACACTGAAAAAAAAAAGATCCTAGACCACTTTTCCTGCTTGAATAAGACTGAGCCTGAGCTGGTACCTTTGGGATGCCTCAACAATTGATTTCCAAAACCACTTTTTTGCAAGGTTCATCTGATGGAAATCTAGGGACAGATTCACTAAGGTTTGCACAGCTTTTGCTCATGCTAAACCTGCACAGGCTGAGCAATCTGCCCCTCTGTTTGTTTTTGAAGACCCTCCTCACATGTTTCAAAACCAAACACAGAGAGACAGATTGTGCAGGTTTAGCATGAGCAAAAGCTGTGCAAACCTAAGTAAATCTGGACCCTATAGTCTCATGCTAAAATTGACTGTAAATTCACCTTTACAGTTGTTGTTTTTTTTAAATTCCCGGGGGAGCATGCCCCCAGACCCCCCTAGGGGGTCGGTATCTTGTCACCTTTTTTACCCCTGATGAGTTTGCACCCCTGAAAGAAGAAGAAAAAAAAACGCAGATAAGAAGTAGGACTCTTAAAGGGATACTATAGATAATTTTTATTTGATCTCCAGGTGTGGTAACATTCAGGAAACATTGTTGTGATACGTGGTTTATTTATTTGATTATTATCATTGATCTTGGAATATATCCAAATGAGTGTTTCAATTGACATGGACGGCAACAGTAGCCCAAGTGATGTCGGCTGGGACAGAGAGCTCGATAAGAGTGGTGGGGCTCCTCAGGGTCGTAGGGGCGTGTCTACATATGATGTGGGGACGCCAGCTTTTTGTTCAACGCGCGCTATAGACCAGTTGCCAACCGGTAATCCACCAACATTGTCATGTGTTCCAAACGCAGGGGACCCGGCCATGGGTGTGTTGACTTCAAATATTGCGCAGCAAGTAGGCCAGGGAATCAGAGACCAGTTGAGCGGTGCGGGGGTGGGAGGAGCTAGTGGCGCCCGGGTGCAATATGGGGCGGACCAAACAGCCGGTGAGCCCACCTATGTTAACCTAACTGGCGCTCGGTTGGTCATGCAGGCGGATGTGAAAGAACCACCCGTGTTCCGGGGAGATGGGTCAGATAAATTCACAGTTGATGATTGGCAGGAGATGATGGAGGTATATCTCCAGAGACGAGCAGTACCCTTGTCCGAGCAGCACACTGAAGTAATGTGCAGGTTGATGGGTAAAGCTAGGGATGCTGTAAAAAATAACCCTGCGGAGCAGCGTGGGGTTACAAACACAAAGCGACCCGAAATTAATTTTTAATGTGCTTAAGCGACATTTCGGCGGGTACTCATCATCCGCTATGCCTATGGCCGATTTTTACAACACAATTCCGGTTGCCAGCGAAACTCCAATGGCTTACTGGTTGAGATTGAACAAAGCAGCTGATGCTGCCGCAGAGGCTCTTGAGCGATCGGGCCGACGTATTCACGACCCATGTCAGGAGTTACCAATGATGTTTGTCAAATACTGCCCAGACCCCGCGCTCTCCACTGTGTTTAAATTTAAAGCGCCCCAGCAATGGACAGCCGGTGAAATACAAGAGCACCTCGACCGCCATCACATTGAGATGGGGACCACACACACTAGGCATGTGGGGATTCACACCCAGGCGCCGGCGTTCAATGGCTCGGATGCTCAGCAGGACAGGAATGGCAACATGAAAAAGGAAAGTGGGGTGATGGAAAAGTCCCAATGTGATGAGGGCTGTATGGAAATGCTGGTCAACATTTTAGACCGAGTTCTTTCTCAAAACAAACAAGAAACCAACAGGCCCATAAACACACAGACACATGGACCTGGTGCCCAAAATCAGATGCGGGCTCAGTTATGTAAAGTCTGCCAGTCCGCTGAGCATACCACCACCGAGCACTGCAGGAAAGAACGCTTGTGCTTGTCCTGTTTTCGGCCAACCCACATGATTCGAAACTGTCCAAACCGTCCCGCTCGCCGCGGTCAGAATACCTTGCCTCAACATAACTCGGCTGAGTTAAACTAGTAGGCCCGTGCCTCGGGGGTACAGGTGCGGGTGGTGTCAGCGAGAACCCCATCAATGATATTAGACAACATTACCTGGAGGCATGCGCCGGGGCTCCGGCGGGTGCACACATTATCGCACAGAACACACAGAGGGTTGGGCCTTATGATGAGCTGTTTTATACCCCAGTCAGGATCAACCAATATCAGGTCAAGGGTATGATAGACTCAGGTTCCATGGCGTGTACTCTCAGTGAGCAAGTGGAACAGCAGATGTTGGGCAACAAGTTGCTGCCCGCGGAGACTGCAATGAAAGAGGAGGTAGTGCTGGTAGGCTGTGGGGGAGTAAAGACTACTGCAAAGTGCATGTATGAGGTAGAGATGGAACTCTATGGTGTAAAATGCATTGTGCCCATTCTTGTAGTACCAGGCCAGCGTGACGAGTTGATAATCGGATCAAACGTTATCCGGTTCCTTACCCACCAGCTGAAGTCGACCGATGACTACTGGCGCATGGTGTCCCAAGGCGATGTACCCAAGCAGTGTGAGCAGTTCCTCGACCTACTGACTAGCTCATGTCGTTGGAGGGGTGGGAATGCTCCGGAGAAAATAGGGACCTTAAAGTTGGGACAGGCAGTCACGTTATTGGCTAGGACCGAGCATTTGGTTTGGGGGAGGTTACCCAAAAATGTTCCGATGTCGCCGGGTAGCGCAGTCATTGTGGAGCCGACCACGTCCAAGTCTATGCCTCGTAACAATCTGGTTGCCCGCACTCTCATGTCCATGTGGGGGGATGGATGGGTGGCTATGAAGGTTACCAACTTAGCTGACAAACCCGTAGTGCTGAGAAGGAACTGCAAACTAGCGGATGTGTCCCCCTGCTTAGCAGTGGAAGATTTTGATGTTGTCCAGGGCATTGGCAGGGTTGAAAAAGGGAGTTCCGAGGGTGGAGTTGTTGAGAGCCAGGTTGGGGAACTCAAGGAGCGTCTGCAGCAGGCCGGACTCACTGGTGTTGATATAGACGGATGTGACGCAAGTCCCGAAGGCAGGGAGAAGTTAGTTAAACTGCTCGAACAGTACAATGATGTCTTTTCAAAACACACTTTGGATTGTGGCCAGGCCAAGGATTTTACCCACAGAATACGGCTGACGGATGACAGGCCGTTCCGATTGCCGTACCGCCGGGTGCCCCCGGCCCAGTACCAAAAGCTGCGGCAGGTACTCTCGGAGATGGAGGAGCAGGAGATTATCCAAAAGTCGACTAGTGAGTATGCGTCTCCGCTAGTGTTGGTTTGGAAAAAAAATGGAAGTTTGAGGTTGTGCACGGATTTTAGGTGGCTAAACGCGCGCACCCTTAAGGATGCACATCAGCTCCCGCATCAAGCCGACTGTTTAGCTGCACTGGGCGGCAATGCCTACTTTAGTACAATGGACCTGACCTCCGGGTTTTACAATATTCCCGTTGAGGAGGGTGACAAAAAGTACACAGCATTCACGACTCCAATGGGGCTCTATGAGTACAACAGGATGCCCATGGGGCTTTGCAACAGCCCTGCATCATTTATGCGTATGATGCTGAGCATCTTTGGGGATTTGAACTTCAGCAGTCTGTTGTTTTACCTTGATGACCTGCTTGTGTTTGCCCCGACAGAGAAGGAAGCATTAGACAGACTGGAAGTGGTTTTTCAATGACTAAGGCAGTACCATTTGAAGTTGAGCCCCAAAAAGTGCTATTCACTGCGGTCTTCCATTAAGTTCCTAGGACATATTGTAGATGGAAATGGAGTGTCCGTAGACCCAGCAAAGGTGGAGGCCATTCAAAAAATGAACAAGGCACATTTGATGGAGAATGACGGTTTCACACCCTCGGTGAAGAGAATAAAGTCATTTCTAGGCATGGTATTTTACTACCAACATTTCATCCCAAATTGCTCGGCCGTAGCCAAACCACTTTTCGCACTTACGGGTGGACAAAAGAGGCGGGGAAGGACAAAGAAGAACTCGAAGGTGGGGTCATATCGCCGGCTTGTCCCAGCTGATTGGACTGATGAGTGTGACAGGGCTGTGGAGAGTTTGAAGGACAGTTTGCAAAACTGTGTTGTTCTGTCGCACCCAGATTTCAACCGACCCCTTATTTTGTCAATTGACGCGTCGTTAGATGGCCTAGGAGCCGTATTCGCGAGTAAAACCCTCAGTAGTTCGCAAAAGAATTACCCGGCCCATCGGCTCGAATTTTTGGCACTCAAGTGGAGCGTGTGTGACAAGTTTAGTCACTGGTTGAGGGGAACCCATTTTACAGTATGGACAGACAACAACCCTCTCACCTATATCTTGACCAAACCCAAACTTGACGCATGCGAGCAACGGTGGGTGTCCAAACTAGCCCCGTACACATTCAACTTGAAACACATTGCGGGCACGAAAAATGTTGTCGCGGACACGCTGAGCAGGGACCCTTTCACTAGGCCAGTGAGTCATAGGCTCATCACAGAACAGTATCACCATTTACTGACCGAGGCAGAGAATGTCGATTATGATGGCATCCAAGATACTTTCCGGTTGAAAGCCCTGTGCCAGCAGGCGGGGGAACCAGAATGTAGTCAAGTGTCTAGCCGGCATGGGTCACCTGGGAGTTGGGACAGCGGCGCCGTTAGGGCGGTCTTAGAGTGTCATGATCAATGGGATGTGGCTGTGGGGTCAAGGGCGGTGGAGTTGGTACAGTCAGTACAAGGACTAGCACCGCCAGGACAGGACTCCCTGCCAGTATTCACACTTGAGGAGCTCCAGCGTTGCCAGGAGCATGATGATACAATCTCTAGGATTGTGCCGTTTGTCGTCCGCAGGAGGCGCCCATCGAGGCGGGAGAGAGCCAGGTTTAGTGCTAGGGACCTAGCGCTAATGAAGCAGTGGGACAGGCTCAAAGTGCACGATGGTGTTCTGTACCGGGTCATTAAGGACCAGTTTACCAAGCAAAGAAGGCAACAGTTTGTTCTACCTGAGAGTTTGAAAGAAAAGGCGTTGCATGGTTTGCACAACACAGCAGGGCATCAGGGACAGGCTAGAACGTTACACCTGGCCAGGCAACGTTTCTTTTGGCCCAAAATGGAGCCGGATGTTAAAGAATACGTTAAGTGTTGCCCAAGGTGTATCCTAGCTAAGACCCCTGAGCCTTCAGCTCGCGCCCCGCTTGAAAGTATCAGGACCTCTGCCCCTATGGAGCTAGTCTGTTTAGACTTCTGGAGTGCGGAGGACAACAGCGATCAGTAGATGTTCTGGTAGTCACGGATCATTTTACTAAGTTGGCACACGCATTCCCATGCATGAATCAGACAGCAAAGCAAGTGGCTAAGAAACTGTGGGACCATGTCTTCTGTGTGTATGGGTTTCCTGAGCGTATACATACTGACCAAGGGGCTAATTTTGAAAGTGAGCTTATCGCAGAGCTACTTAGGCTTGCAGGGGTCACAAAGTCTCGTACTACTGCTTACCATCCCATGGGTAACGGGGGGACAGAACGCTTCAACCGCACGTTGGGCTCAATGCTGCGGTCTCTTCCCTTGAGGGAGAAGGACAAGTGGTGGCAGCAGATACAAACACTGACGTTTGCGTATAATGCCACGGTGCACGAAACGACAGGGTATGCCCCATTCCAGCTCATGTTTGGCCGAGTCCCAAGGCTCCCTGTGGATGTCATGTTCAAACGAGTACTGCATGACCCAGTAGTTGTAGACTACAAGAACTATGTGCGTACTCGAGTTTCACATCTTCATGAGGCGGCTGGTATTGCACAAGAACACGCAGTGAAAGAACAGGACAGACAGGCCAGGGGCTACAATAGGAAAGTCAAAGGAACTTGTATTGACGTGGGCGCTAGGGTGCTTATTGCCAATAAGGGAGTGTTGGGAAAGAGGAAATTGGCCGATAAGTGGAGCCCCAGGGTGTACACGGTCAGGGACAGGAATTTGCATACCCACACGTACCAGGTAGAGAATGACGAAGGCGATGTCAGAGTAGTGCATCGCAATTTGATTTTGGACATCAGTTTTCTTCCTGTGGGGGAAGATGTGGAGCAAGGGGACACAAGTGTCGATCTGGGCGGGGACGAATCAGAGTCTGGACCATTAGATCAGGGACACAGTTATTTCTCTAGTGTAAATGATGTGGATTTGACAGTGAGCCAAGAGAGTCAGGTTGAGGACTCCTCTGTGGAGACTGACTCAGAGTCATCTATCATGTCTGAGGCGCTGGTGGGAGTGGTTGGTGGTCGCTTGCACACGTCGGACATGGGTAGCGATGAAGAGTCAGGGTTGCAACAGGCAGAGCAGAGTGGTTTAAATGTTCATGCCCCTCATTTTGTGTCCAGTTCTATGCCCTCATTTGGGGGTGACGGTTGTGATATTTCCACAACGTTGCAGGATGTTGCTAGTTCCCGTAGGGGGAGGGTTAGAAAACCAGTTCACCGACTGATAGAATCAATGGGGCAGGTTATGGTTGCGTAATACCATAGGATTTTTTTTTTCCTTTGTCCTTTTTAATGTTTGTGTGATCCACTCTCAGTGGGGGGCAGTGGGCCTGGCATGGGATACAGCACCCTAGGCGGGGTGGGACATTTTGTGTGGTGTAACAGGCAGCACATTATTTCACAGGTGGGGTAGTGACTGGTTATAGTCTTCCCCTGGTCTACTGGTGTAGGCGGCTTCGGGCTTGAGGGTGGGACCAGTGGTTCCTCCGTATGTCCTCTCCAGGTGGGTGCGGGTGTCCGTGGGTCTGCTGTGGTGTGATGTGATTTTGGCGGAATCTAGGAGGGGTGAATGTAACAAGTGTGTATGTTGTGTTATAGATTCCGCCTCAATTCATTTATTGGTTTAGTTTTACTGTATTACCCGTTGTGGTGTTTGTTTTTTATTTTGAAAAGTCTTGGGAGTTCGCGCTGTGTCTTTTACGCCGGTTGACACAACGTCCGGTTGTCTGATTTCAACCGGCTAACTGGTGAGTCGCGCTCCTCGTGGCTCCTGTGTAATATGTTGATATTATTCTGTTTAATTGTAGATATTGCCGCCATACTGTCATAGAAATGTGTTCCATATGATGGATGACAATGTACATTGCGAGGGTGGGGGGTAGCATCAGCTGATGTGTGGGATGCCCGTTGATATATTACTTATCCGACCACGTTGTGTTCAGGTTTCCATGTGTGAATCTGACGGTGGCTGCGCCCCCTACTGTTTGTATGTGACACAGGTGGGTCACTGACGGTGTTAATGTACATTTCCCATCAGAGGTTGTTTTGTATGTTTTATTTCTGTGTTTTTTATTGAGATTTTGAAAACATTTACATTGTTAATATGTCCGGTGGTCTGATTTCAACCGGCTAACTGGTTTCCATGTGTGAATCTGACGGTGGCTGCGCCCCCTACTGTTTGTATGTGACACAGGAGAGAATAAAAGTGCCTGTGTGGAGATCAACCCTGTGTCCTGCTTCACCGTTGTCACACGATGGAGGCTACTAGCATGAGGCCGGTTACACTAGAATGGATTGAAGAGGTAAAGACCCGGTGTAATGTTATTTGCTCTGACTCATTGTCAGCATTGACTAGTATTCTACACGGCAAATCAGTGTGCAGACCTGATCTACTGAATGATGTTCTTCAAAGTCTTCTTAGACTGCATCAGCAAGACATTCTAGTTAATTTTGTATGGATTCCATCTCATTCAGGTATTGAAGGAAATGAGGTAGACCAGCTTGCTAAAGATGCTTTAAAATCTGAGATTCAGATTAACATTCCACTTAGTAAAGCAGAAGTTAAGCACATCATAGTAACTAAGATGGTAGGCGAATGGCAGGGACAGTGGGACAGGGAGAGTAAGGGTAGCTTCCTTCGCACCATACAAAAACGGGTGCCCACCAGAAGACAGTGCAGCTGGAGCAAATAGTAACAAGACTTAGGATAGGCCACAGTAGGCTGAACCATCATCTTCATGTTATTGGCAAACATGCCACGGGCCAGTGTGATAACTGCAGGGAAATTGAAACAGTACAACATGTTTTACTGGTCTGCCCAGCGTACAGCATAGAAAGAGGTATACTGCTAGAAGAGGTTAGAGAACTGGGGCAGGCCAGGCTCTCTCTGGAGGGTTTACTCTCCTTCTCAATGCCATCTGCCTGGAGATCAGTATTTAAGTTTCTCAAGAACACAGGACTTTTTGTTAGGATTTAGCTAACGCTTTTTACTTATTTATTTATTTTGTATTTTCTTTATTTTCTTTAATTATTATTATTCCTTTTCTTTGTCACTCCTCCGTTGAAACTCCATACCTGTAGTTACATAAATGCCCAGTAGGTGGCGGTAAATGCAACCGTGTGTATGCCAAACGCCAATAAACCCCACAAGAAGAAGAAGACGAAAGAAGAAGCACGCTTCAAACTTTACCTATGATCTCGTATTAGTTTTAACAATGGTCCAAGAATTTCATGTCCTGAGATGCTTTTCGTGCCAAACCTTTCAAGTACAGCAGGTGAGTAGACGGCAGTCGCATCAGGCATCTGCTCTATTACTACCATGAGCTTAAGTGCTTCTTTTATTGTGCTAGATTCCTATTTTATCGGGGCTTTCTTGTTATATTGAATGGATATCAACGAGGCTCGTTTGTAACAGGTGAAAAAGGCAAAGAAATGGAGCTGTAAGATGTGCGGCGAGAAACAGTCCGTTATTAAGGTAACGTTAGGCTATGCATTTTACGACACCTTAAATATAAAACAGTTGCTACTTAAAGGTAACCTGACGTGGCAGATGTTTCGTTAAACCGAACCGTCTGGTCTGTCAATCATTTACATTTAGGGCATTTAGCAGACGCTTTTTTTATCCAAAGCGACTTACAAAGAGCACATTTGTCACAGGAAGGTGAAGCATTTCATTGCTGCTAATACAGTAAGAAAGTCACCAGAACAAGTTTCAAGCATTTCAATTGCTAGGTTAACCATTGCTAGTGTACAACGCCTCTGACTCGGTGCCAAAGAGCATATAAAGTGCCATCCTGTGCAAATCATGTGTGTCAATCACAGGGATTGACACTCCTGATTGACGATCGAGATTGATTGCCCAACCCAATCAGGGAGAAACATGCCCTGATTGGCCACAAATTGCTGGCAGGCACAATCAACTCGACACGTATATTCTATCACAGCATTTCACTCCCTAATACACTGTTTCCTCCATGATATGCACATTGGGTCCCAGGAGATTTCTGACATAAGGTATAGATCTTTATGATCCATTGTACCAATTTCTTTTTTGGTCTTTTAGTTATCTGGTATATGACCTATGACCAATGATTAACAATCACAGCCATGGAAGGCAATGCACAGAGGTTATTGGGGTTGCAAATGTTTCCAATTTTTCCATCACCACTGCACTAATAGCTTGTGGATGACGAACAGACATTTCTAACAGATAACACTCAAATTATAGCTCATCAAGCTTTCATACAGCACCTGTGTTAGTAGCGAGTCACAGGACTACTTTTTCTGCTCTTCCGTTGTCATCGTTCCTAACTTTAAGGATACATGTGGTGAATTTGACCCTGCTGTTGATCGGTCTCTCTCCAAGGAGTTTGGGCGTGGCACCGGGGCCGACTGCAGATGCCATGTCCAGATGCTGAACGCCAAGCGAGGAGAGATGGAGTTGGAGCAGGTGACCTGGTCACTAAGGTAATCACAACTTGACCTTGCGCTTAACGGGAGGTCACCAACTTGGGACTCGTCGGCTCAAAGAGTATTGACCTTCGTCTGATGGGCGGTTCTGACAGGGAGAAGGACAAGGAGGCGGGACAATCGTTGGGAGGTGGAGCTCAGATTGTCGGCTGTCACAAAGTGAGACGGAGCGACCCTGAGCCAGTTAGTATCACAATGCTACATCAGTTTAACCAGGAGGGGTTCTTGATGTCTACTACGTCAGTTAATCAGGGTTAGATTGTTGCTGTTAATTGTGGCTCTTGCTATTGGCTATTGTGTCCCGTAGGCAGAGGAGAGCCGTTGGGGCAAATACCTGCTGAACATGTCACAAGTAGGGGAGGAGCAAGGGGAGGAACCTGAGGACATCCTTCACCTGCGCATCAGCCGTCTCCATGGCGAGGGGAATGGCAGGTTTGTTTGAGCCACAATCCACCAGAAACAAATTAGGAAGTCCGTTAACAAGTTTCCCCTCTTAAAGCAAAACGCCAGCGTTTGTCCATACTGAACTACGTTCTTCCCTGATCTTAGATGAGTTGATACATACCTCTCTCACTTTCGTGCGTGCACTCGATGGCTATGGCGTGCAGCGCTACTTCGATAGCATGTAGCTTGGCCCAGTATAGGATCCAAACGGGGGTGAAGTTAGAAGCAACCAAGCACTTCCACGTTTTCCCTATTTAAATACGGTTACATGAGTAGTTGCACGACCCAAGTATGGTTACACAAAAAAAAAAAAACGTGACTTTTTACTTCAACTACTACAGGTAGTGCAGGCGATGGCGTGCAGGTCACGTTGGTTCTATTGACGGAAGTAACAGGGGGAGGGGAAGAGGATCTTTTAGGAGTGATGATATTACTGCGCCGACATCAAAGTGCTCCCAGGTGTTATTTCGCCATACATTATAGTTATCCTTTTTTATCCGCTTAGAAAATTGCCATGTTTCATTTTGTGTAACCATACTTGGGTCGTGTAACTACTCATGTAACCGTATTTAAAAAGGGAAAACGTGAAAGTGCTTGGTTGCTTCTAACGTCACCCCCGTTTGGATCCTCAGGAATATACTGGGCCAAGCTACATGCTATCGAAGTAGCGCTACGCACCAGAGTGATCGAGTGCACGCACAAAGGTGAGAGAGGTATGTATCATATCGTCTAAGATCAGGGAAGAACGTAGTTCAGTATGGACAAACGGAGGCATTTTCCTTTTAATGGGCAGTTGCATAGGACCCTGCCTGAAACAAGCTCAAATGCCGCCAAGTGCCAAAGCCTCTTCCCTCTCATCGGTGCTTGTTCTCCTCGACCTGTCTGCGGCGTCTGACACCGTGAACCACCAGACCCTCCTCACCACCACAGCACACCTCGTGTTCAACCCACACAAATTCTCCCACGTGACCCCCCCCCCCCCCCTCTACCACGACCTCCACTGGCTCCCTGTAGTGGCTTGCATAAAATTTGTGCCGATGGTACTGGCCTACAAAGCCGTTAATGGAGCTGCCCCTACCTACCTCCAAGCGTTAGTAAAACCCCACGCTCCTGCTCGAGCACTCAACTACCTCAGCTGGTCGACTGGTACTTCATCACTAAAATGAGAAAAAAGGTTGGACGGTGAAATCACAACTCTTCTCCGTTTTGGCACTGCAGTGGCACTTTATAATTGTAATTATAATATAATAGTAATTATAGCCAGAGATGTTGTACACTAGCAATGGTTAACCTAGCAATTGGAATGCTTGAAACTTGTTCTGGTGACTTTCTTACTGTATTAACAGAAATTAAATGTTTCACCTTCTGACAAATGTACTTTGGATAAAAGCGTCTGCTAAATGTAAATGTAAAAGCACTTCAAAATTAACGTTCGATGTTGACTAATTATTAGCGTCGCATTTCACAGATGAGTCGCTCTACAGAAATATAGAGATTGAATAACAGTTGGACGTGTGAAAGTTCAGGCCACCGGTTAGAATAAGGCCTTGTGTTTGGTTGAGGCTCTGGCTAATGTTGGTTCATGTGTTAATTCTAACATGTTTTGCTAGTCCAGCAGATATTATGTAGTTAGTTGTGTGCTGAAGCAACCTTTCCGTTTTTGCACGTGCAGGAAGAGGAAAAGAGCTGCGTGCAGAGCGGACGAAGGCTCCTTAAGCGAAGATGTACTCCACCACACAGAGGGAAAGGTAGAAGTGCTGTCATTACATTAAATATATCATTTAGACTCATTCTATCATTTAAGTTCTGTTCTTTTAGATTAGTTCTATTGTCTAAGTTCTGTCGGTCAGAGATGGTTCTGTCAATAGGAGAGGATTCCATCGTAGGGTTGGTTCTGTTATGAGATGGTACCTTCTCTCATTAGGAGATGGTTCTTCCACTAAGAGGGTTCTGTGATTAGGCCAATATCTTGTACAGTCTTTCACAAAAATCGGTTTCTCTCTCCTGCGTTAGCTACCAGCATCGGCCATCAGCAAGTCAGACACTGTACAGCATACACACATCTCAGTCGGTTCAAGCTCCAACCAAACCAGGCGTGGTTTTACCAGAGGAACCATCAACACAGACTATAACCAGGCTGATCCAGGTTGGACCAGGGGAACCATCAACACAGACTATAACCAGGCTGATCCAGGTTTTGCGATACAAACTATAACCAAAGACTACAGCAAAGCCATGCCGGGTTTTACCATGACGACCAACTCCACAGAATCAAACCAAACCGAGCCTGACGTCCACAACACTGACAGCGTTTATCACCACAACAAACCCTGTTCATTGGGGCATTCTGCAACTCCCTCTATCTCGAGGTGGACCCAGTTCCTCCCAGTTTCTCATCCACAGGAGGAGGAGGTAGAGGATGATGACAACGACAAAGCAGAATGGGAGACCCGCCCGGTCAACAACACAGAGAGCAAGCCTCTAGATCTGCTGGGATCTTCAGCCACTCCCGGTCGTGTCGGTAACATCAGAGAACCGGGCCACACCTCAGAGCACCCTGAGGCACTGTCATCAGCGATTCTGCCCCCTCATCATCAGCCATGCCCCTCCCTCCCTGTCAATTCCCTGTTCAACACCTGTGATGACTTTGAAGACTTTAACTTTGATGACATGTTTTAATCCCTCACAATTCACTGTTTCAGACGTCAAGAAATGAACCGCATCCAGCAATGCAAACGAAAGACATAGTTTTTTGTATTTTGCAAGAGTTTTATTGTTACATAGTTAAAGCATTTGCCATAAAGTGTAGCATGAGAAAAGATATCTTGTGAACAGAAGTGCACTTACTTACTTATTCCAAAAACACGTCATGTATGGCTGTATTAAACTTTGAATTCACCTGTGAATATTCGTCATGGGAGTCCTTATCCTAGAACTAATTCAAATTTTCTATGGCTTTATTTGTTACATCAAAGTGTCTTGTTAATATAATTAATTCCAATTAATCAACGCTGATTATTTGCAAACACGATAGACCACCACATTTTGATGGTGTTTGAATGAGCTCCTTTTTATAAACACACCAACCAATTAGAAAAATCTTAGTTTCAGGTAAAAGATTGCGACACAGTCAAATGGACGTCAGCCGGCAGTAGCGCGCACAGAGAGGAAAGAAACGGTTAAAACGGATGCTCTTGCTACATTCTGTAAGGGAGGAGGTGGTGGCACAGCAGCTACTTCTTGGGGGGCCCCGAGTAGTGGATGGTGTCCAGCACGGCCCCGATGTCGAAGGCCTTGGTCTGCAGGAGACGGGTGAGCCAGCCTCCCTCGTCGCTGAAGCCCATGGAGAGCATCTGGGACAGGGACTCCACCAGTCTGGGGTCGGCCTCTGCAAGACATTAGCAATTAGCTTCGTCGAGACCATGCGTCAAATACTGTGAATCGACATTTACATTTCAGTGCATTGCGTTAGCCTATGTATCTTGTACCACGTAACGTTGCTCCTTAACCAGGCTTCAAGGTACATGCAGCATTGACACTGAGCTTTTAAAAACGGGTACCGCAGTCCAAAATGGCAATATTGGAGAGTTGTCTCGGCCCACCCAAGACTCGAAGCTTATGTGGGCCACCAGATTGAGGACACTAAAAAGCTAGAGCCATAGAGCCGAGCTCAATTTTATGTCGAGCAACGATGAGTCCTACACAGTAAGTTGATCAGCTCATGTGTTTCGCAATGTATTTACTATGTGCAAATTATAAACCAGCTCATGTGGCATCCATCTTGAAATCCTTCTGGGTCCCCATCTTTCAAATGCAACTCTGTATTAGTAGGGCTCTGGTCATGGAGCCTTTTTGAAAGAACGAGGCTCTTTCAATCAGGTAGAATCAAGGACAATGTCAGTTAATCCAGTGACTTGTGACTTTAAACCCGTCTTAACGAAGCTGGGTGTGCAGGAGACTTAAGCCAGGTACAACCAGGCAGGATGTGAGAAAGGGGCGGGTACCTTGTGGGAGGTGTGGGTAGAGGGCGGCCTCGCGCAGCCCTGTGGGGCCCTCCTGGCCCTCAGAAGGGGTGGCTATCAGGGACTGCAGCTCTCCGGTGGATGGATCCACTTCCTTTGGAGTCAGGTGGGTCCACTCTTCTTCTGTGTCCTTGGTGCCCAGAGAAGAGGAAAAAAAAGCATCAAGCCATTGATCAGCCATAAAGCTTCACAAATCTCAAAGTCAACAAAACATTCTGACCCATGACATGAAACACACATTTATGGTAGAAGAAAAAGTACTTTGTCGCCGGGTGTTCTTCCAAGGCTGTTTGGCTCGTCGACCTCCATCTCACCACTCCTGGGCCCCGGTCCACCTGGGCCCGCGGTGGCACCGTCAACTTGGACCGTCGGAGATGCAGGGGGCCCCCCGGACTGGGCTGGGGTTGCTGGCGGGGTCACCTTGGTCCTAACGCCACCGTGCTCCACGTCAATGTCCACGTCGATGCCTGGACCAGAGGACAAGATGAACAAATGAGCAGGATTAAAAAAAAAAAAAAAAAGGTGCCAATGTTGACGCTTCTAGGGCAGATGTTTAATCCTTAGCATCTTTCGCTGCCACTGTTAATGCCTCCATTAGAACGACGGCTAATGCTTTTCTCCAGCGAAGACGCTAGTAAAAATAGTAATGTCGACGCCAGTGAGGTTGCCAAGAATTTGCGTCTTCACTGGTATCTTCACTCGCATTAGCAGCTAATGGGTGTGAAGATGCTAGTAAAGAAGGGAGGGAGCCTGAACTGGACAGACAGGTTGTTTCTACATGCGATTATCTAGACAGTCCCGGCATGGGTAACGGGTACAACTGACGATGGGTTTGAATAGCAGGCATGCCTTCATTCCTAACAGAAAAGGGTCAGGTTACTAGGGAGACGGGTGTGTGTACAGCTGTACATATTTGTACTGCACGAATTGTGAGATGCTGTTTTAAAGAGCCGGAGGGCGTGTCGGTTTACCTAGTGGGCTCAACATGGCCGCCACTCCCTCGCCAATATTCTTCAGGAATTCAGTGTTGGACTGAGAAGATCCTACAGGGGGCGACAGATACAGATACATCAGTACTTCAATCAGGTTAACAGCAACTCTCTCATACCCCTTTTTTGGAATGGATGCCGCTAATATTGCACCGTCATACTGTAAAAACAAATTGGACCGCGGGCTGGTTCGCTGGGTAGCACCAAAGTTACAAGAATCCCAAATGGAACTGGTTCTGCTGGTTCTGTTCTTGGACTGGTATGTCCCTGCGTTGACAGTCACCTGTTACGCAAATAACAAACCTTGGATCACCAAGGACATCAAAGCCATACTGAACGCTAAGAAAAGGGCGTTCAGAGAGGGCAACCAGGCTGAGCTGAGGAGAGTACAGGGGGTACTCAAGGTTAGAATTAAGGAGGAAAAGGATAGATACAGGAGGAAGCTGGAGAAGAAGCTCCAGCAAAACAACACAAGGGATGTGTGGAGTGGTATGAGAACCATCACGGGCTTCCAGAAGACTGGTGGCGTGGGGCTGGAGGGTGGAGTGGCTATGGCCAATGAATTTAACCTTTAATTCAATAGGTTTGATACTGTGGCCCCTGCCCCTCCCCCTCATGACCCTGCTGCTACTGCTGCTGCCAGCCCAACAACCAGTGCCACTCCGCCTCCCCCTCCTTCTCCTTCTCCCCCTCCTTATAGATCACCCTCCTGCCTCTCACCAGCTCTATTCACTACCGGACACTTCACACCTACACCCTGCCCCACCCCTCCTCCCTGCTCTGCATACTGTCCTCCACTACCTGAGGACCCTATCCCTCCCCCCACTGACACCTCTACAGTGTCCTTCACGCCTGAACTGGTGAGAAGACAACTGATTAGACTCCACTCCAACAAAGCGGCGGGCCCTGATGGTGTGTTCCCCAGGGTACTGAAAGCCTGTGCCCCCCAGCTGTTTGGAGTTCTTAATCATGTCTTCAACCTGAGCCTGCACCTCCAGAAGGTCCCTCTGATGTGGAAGACGTCCTGCCTCGTTCCTGTCCCAAAGACGCTGCGCCCCAGCAGCCCTAAGGACTACAGACCGGTGGCTCTGACGTCACATATCATGAAGACCATGGAGAGGCTTGTCTTGGAGCAGCTCAGGCCTATGGTCAGACCCTTCTCGGACCAGCTGCAGTTTGCCTACCAGCCCCGCCTGGGAGTCGAGGACTGCATCATCTACCTGCTGAACAAAGTCTACTCTCATCTGGACAAGCCGGCGAGCACTGTGAGAGTCATGCTCTTTGACTTCTCCAGTGCTTTCAACACCTTACGGCCGGGTCTCCTAGGTGAGAAGATGGCGGCGATGCAGGTGGAAGCCCCCTTGGTGTCCTGGATTGTTGACTACCTGATGGGCAGACCACAGTTTGTACGCCTACAGAACTGTGTATCTGACAGGGTGGTTAGCAACACCGGGTCCCTCAGGGGACGGTCCTTTCTCCCTTCCTCTTCACCCTCTACACCTCAGACTTCAGCTATTGCACTGAGTCTTGCCACCTTCAGAAGTTTTCTGATGACTCTGCAGTAGTTGGCTGTATTGAGGGGGGTGATGAGGGTGAGTATAGGACTGTTGTGGGCAACTTTGTCTCTTGGTGTGAGCTGAACCATCTACAGCCCAATGCTACCAAGACAAAGGAGCTCATTGTGGACCTAAGGAGGGTCAAAACACCGGTGGGCCCTGTG
This sequence comes from Urophycis tenuis, assembly GCA_036785325.1. Lineage (NCBI taxonomy): Eukaryota > Metazoa > Chordata > Actinopteri > Gadiformes > Phycidae > Urophycis > Urophycis tenuis. Next base: position 5,243,751 of record JAXIVH010000031.1, read on the forward strand.
TTCATCCAGGGGGTTCCTGTCGACATTGTTGAGGAGTACAAGTACTTGGGGTTGTACTTCAACAACAAGTTGGACTGGACCAGGAACACAGAGGCTATCTATAAGAAGGGCCAAAGCCGACTATTTTTTCTTAGGAGGCTAAGGTCCTTCAACATCTGTAGGACAATGCTGAGGATGTTCTACGAGTCTGTGGTTGCCAGTGCGATCTTCTTCGCTGTCACATGCTGGGGCAGTGGGATGAGGGTCGCGGACACCAATAGACTCAATAGACTCATCAAGAGGGCTGGTGATGTTGTGGGTGAGGAATTGGACACTCTGACTACCGTGGCAGATAGGAGGATGCTGTCCAGGCTACGGACTACCATGGACAATGCCTCTCACCCTCTCTTTCCCACCCTAGCTCAGCGGAGGAGTACCTTCAGCAGAAGACTCCTCTCACCGAGATGCACCACAGAGCGACATAGGAAATCATTCCTGCCTGTGGTCATCAAACTTTACAATTTGTCACTGTCATCTGCATAATTGGTCCACTACACTATATCTTATTACATGACTGTCATTTCATTTCACTGTAATATCACTACATAACTGGTCATTTCACTGCATTACTGTGATTTCCTACACAACTGGTCATCTGGTCATCTCTGCACAACTGGTTTTTACAAAAATCCGACATGCTACATCCTAGTGTATGCTATTTCCTTGTAATGTATGCCTGGATGTATGTACATTTATGTATATTATCATTTCTTTATGTACATTTTTTTTTAAATATATTTTATTACATAGGTTACATTATATTTGTACATAGGTTTATACTTTTATTTTTACATAGGTTTTATATTTTTACATAGGTTTCCTATATATTTATATTTATATTTTCTAACACTCTACTATACATAGAGTGTCCTCTTTTTTCTACTGGAGTTTTGTCACGAAGACAATTTCCCTCATGGATCAATAAAGTATGTCTGTCTGTCTGTCTGTCTGTCTGTCTGTTCAAGAACAGAGATAATTTGGTGGAAAAGGGCAATTAGTGTAGGCCTACCCCACAAATCTCCACGAAAGTTTATTATCTTATAACATAACAAACAAAATAAAAGGTGACCATCAACACATAATTCGTATTGAGATACTAAGGAGCTTTGTGTAGGATGTAAAAGATGTTCTACTAATGATATATAATATAATGTTATGTTGTGGTCATGGGGGAAATATTATTTTGGTATGTTCTCAGTTGAGTGATGATGATGATGATGATGATGATGATGATGATGATGACGATGATGATAAACAACCCTGTATCCTCTTCTGTAATGCCCAAGAGTGCATACACTCTGGTTGGAGTTTTTAGTGATGCGGTGTGAGAACATTCTAGATGTTGCGAATGGTGCATATCCAAGTGGTCCACTCTATCTGGAGGGAGTTACCATCCGTGGTAAACAATGCATTCTTGATCAGATGTATGTTCAAGGGCTGCATTAAATGCCTGAGTTATCCAAGGAGTCAACCTAGGCTGAAGTTGTGTGTTTTTTTTTTCCGGGGGGTTGGAGCTGAACAAACGACAAGACTCACCAGAGGCGCTGGGGGTGTCGGCGGATGGCGGGCTTGTCGAATGACCAGGGGCGGCGGTGGACTGGGCCCCACAGGTGGACTGGCCGCCAGGGGCCCCTGGCTTAGTCGGCTGCTGAGCTCCATTCCACATGCAATGTCTCATCTTCCTCATCAACTTACCCCTAGGAAACCACTGGAGCCGTGACAGAAAAACATGCAAGAATGATTGTTATTATCACGGATTGCTTGGATATATGAATAAGCCATCTCAACAAACTAGCTACTTATTTATCATTAATGCCAGCAGGCAGGGCCAAGGCGTCTTTTTTCCTAGGATGCCTACAGGGAGACTGGAGACTGGGATTGAACCCAGTGCGCTTTGGCTGGGAGTCGAATACCAAATTCACTGCTCAACACACTAGCGAAACAAACTAGTTCATTGCTACTAGCTAAACAGATCATCTCAACCAGGGTAACAAACTAGACAAAAAAGGTTATCAAAGGTTATCAAACTAGTGAAATGGTGTCATGTAACAGATGCTAACTGGCCAAACAGGCTAGTTAGCATCTAAAGAAGCTAGCTGAGCCGTAGGTGTTGTGCTGACCTCCATCAGGTTGGCCAGGGGGAGCCAGATGGGCAGGAGCGGGTGCTCGCGGTGGAGACCCTTGGCCTGGCAGGTGGAGCAAAGGTCATAGTCGGGGCACACCGTGCACTTGAAGCGCGTGCCGGCCACGGGGCCCTGGCAGCCGTCGCACGTGACGTTGGGATGCAGCAGGGGTGGGCCGTGGTGGGGAGGGGGTGGGGCGTGAGGCGCCCCCGGCGCGGGGGGAGGGGGAAAGGTGAAGGGTGGGATGCCGCCGGGAAAGGCGTGGAGTGGGAAGTCACGGCGGTGTTCCTTCTTCTCTGGAATAGGATTCAAAAGGAAACTTTGTTACATTTAGCGGACGCTCCTGTCCAAAGTGACTTTACAATCAGTATATTTGTCATACATTTGTGGGTTATGTGGACAGTTGGAGGTGGGGATCGAACCGCCAACCCTGCGGTTGGCGCTCTACCCACTGAGCTACTGCCGCCCCTTCTTTAGTAGACTGCTGCAGTGCATTTTCAAAAAAAAAACACAAATTGTTGACCAATGCAAATAGCAGGCAGCAGTGGTTGGTGTGTCCACGTGTTTGTGTGTTACCTTTAATGAACAGACGGAAGGTGTTGTCCTGCACAAAGGTGAGCGCCATCATCAGCTCATCATCTGAGGAGAAGGCGATCATGTCGCCGTCTTCATCTACAACCAGACAATCAGGTGTCATTAACACATCCGATCGCTTACCTGCACACACTGACATGCCCCTCACTCTCCCCCTCGGCAACTGCTGTGTTTTGAGACTATCGTGTGGATTAGATGGTTTAGTGTAATAACAGGATTACTGACGAGTTTCAATTCCTATTCACAGTGATTCGGTCTGCTGTTAGTCTTAACTATCTTCTACACGAATCTCCTCATTAATAAACTAATGGACTCAGGACGGCCTCGTCAACATGCGTGGAGCTGCACAATAGGGAAGTAATAAGTCGCATGTTACTAACTAGACTACACGGGGCCGGGAATGATCCATACTAAGAACTAAAGGAAGACACACAACGGATCAAGTTTTAAACTGCTTAGAATAAACAAACCAACAGACATCATGTAAGGTACACATGCCAATGCGATCTCGAAACACCATTTCCTACATTATTTAGGTGGGCTATTTCTGACGGCATACTGCATTTCTGAACAAAAACACATTTTTTTAGACACGACAAAAAGGCTCAACTCACCTCGATAGTACATCTGGAAGCCGATGTTACGGAGATTGGAGAACACGTCTACCACCTTATTGGTCAGATACTCAAAACTGGTAGAAACCCCTTCATCCACAGCAAATCGACGGATCTCTTTGTGGACGTCGTCTTTGCCGAGCAGATAGGCTTTTATTGTCACTGACATGACGGCGGTTCCTCGATCGCCGCTCGCTTGTTGCGCAGTAGAAATTTTGCAAGGGCCTCGGCTGTTGTCGCACTTAGCACTATTCAGACCTCCTTCTGCTGTTGGTACACAGTGATCCCTCCCCTGTGATGGGAAACATTTATAGTGCAGAAACTTTAGGGGGCGGGACTTCCCAACAGAGCCGATATGTAAACAAATGGGCGTGTTCCCGAGCACTGGACCAATGGGAGCATGAGGAATGACAATGCACTTTACGAAGGGGAATTTCCTCCACGCCATGTCACCGCATGTCACATGATGGGGGGCTGGTTATTACGCGAGTAATATTATTATTTGAAGAAAAAAAAACAGGATGGACAACACTCTGGCTGTGTTATTGAACATGTCTCCTCCCTCTCACCGCCTGACGATGACTCACACTTTGTTTGTCAAGGTTATGGTGGTGATTCATCGAAGAAACGCCGCGATAACCCCAGAACCGTCTAGAAGGTGGCAGAAGGTTTCCACAGGTAGAAGCGCATTTAAGATAGGGCGCTAAAACGTCTCTCGTGCCCGCACAGCTGAGGGATAAACAGCGTCAGCCTCTGTGTGGATTAACAAATGTTATGTGTTGAATAATGTCAATAAAAACCCGTCGTTTTACCCAAACCGTCGTCATGTGTTGATGAACATTTATAAACATATAAACATTTGATTTATTTGTGTACTGTATTGAGAAAACGTTATATGTAATGTTTATATCAGTGAGCGATATAAACTAGTGGTGAACCTTGAAACTTGAGCGTGGTGGAATTCAACATTGTATTTTAAAATTTCGCTACAAAAGTCTTATTCAATTCACCCATTCGCTATACTGTTTCCACTGTCACGTTGGCATGCGGCGGTGCCGGTTGTTCAAAGTGTCAGTGGTGTTCACTGACACTTTGAACAACCGGCACCGCCGCATGCCAACGTGCTCGTGTTTGACATCCCACAGTGTTCGAAGCTGTCACTTCGAACACTGTGGGATGTCAAAAAAACGCATCAGGGGCTGACGTCTCCATGGTTACGACCCACGGCAATACGGGACACCTCTTCCATAACAGCTGTCGTGCCGAGTGGTGCACCGCTGTCGTGAAATGCACCCTCTCGCAAGTCATTGTGAAATGAAAAGAAGTGAAGCGCGCCAGTCCTTTCAACTATGTAGAATAGTTAAGTTTTAAAGAATAAATAAACGATGATTTTCTCAGTACATAATCCTTTCTCTTACCTTACCAGACTCTGCCTCTTACCAGACACACATCGCCATCATTGAAAATATACCCAGTAGTACTTGTTATTGATTTTACATTTAGGGCATTTAGCAGACGCTTTTTATCCAAAGCAACTTACAAAGAGTACATTTGTCATAAGAAGGTGAAACATTTAATTGCTGCTGATACAGTAAGAATGTCACCAGAACAAGTTTCAAGCATTTAAATTACTAGGTTAACCATTTATGGTATACAACACCTGAGTGCCAGGTTACTAAGAGCGATTATGTGCCAAGCCGTACAACATATAAGAGCATGAGGGTAGGTTGTTTTTTATTAAAAGGTAGAGGATGGATGTTATGCAGGGTTCAAGTGAACTCTGAAAAAGTGAGTCTTGAGTCTCTTCGGGAAGATGGGGAGTGAATCTGCAGTCCTCATTTAACAATGACTCGACGTTATTCATATCAATCAACAACATAAACCTCAGTAATTTCCGTTCACCCAACAATTAGGGACCGAGCCAGTTAAACTGGAAGGTCCCTCTTGAAATTGGTCTGTTTATTATTATTTATTCCTATTATTATTTATAGGAACTTTGCAGGCGATTTGCACTGTCTCAACATATTCGTATATGTTAAAAAAAAAAAAAGTTAAAAAATAAAAATAAAAATAAAAAGCCAAATAAAAAGTATTTTATTTGGCAAAGTCGTCAGGTCTGGTGAACAATTATATATTCTATGCGTCACGTTCATGTCGCACGCTAGAAGACCACTAGGTGGCGCTGTTTCCAAGCAAAATCCGTAACGCTAATTAAAGGTCCCATATTATGCCCCTTTTCCACAAATTAAAATAGTTCCCAGGTGTGTTAAAGACATGTCTGTGACATGCTTTGGTCAAAATTGCCTTTGGATCAAATATTGTAGGTCTCTCTTCATCACCTAAAAACAGCTCTGTTCAAAACGGTCTGTTTCAGGGCCTGTCTCTTTTATGTAAATGAGCTACACCAGACCACGCCCACCTCTCTGCTAGGGGCTGCGGCTCGGCTCCGTAGCCATGTGCTAATGTTTACAGACTGACTCGGCCAATGGCTGGCAGAAACTCGGTGGTTCAACCTAAAGTCCTTTAGAGAGACTCTAGTCTCTCTAAAGGACTCTAGTTCAACCCTACCAGTTTGAGCCTGAATCTGACCAAGAGGGTGAGACGCCGGCTGAAATTCTTACTCTGCGGCTGCAGCAGGTTTCTGAATGGTAAGTTACATATATCATGCGACTTTATATATTTAATTTTTTACGTTCTATTACACTGTTACATACATGTTAGCTCCTGCTAACGGTTACGTCTTCGCTGTATCTTTGTTACTTCAAGCTTTTTTGGTGAATGAGCAATTTTGTAAATAGTGTAGTAACATTATACTTATCTATCTTTACTGTATTCTTGCTATCTACGGATAAATGTATAATGTAGAAACCAGTAGGCTATCAAACGATGCTTGCATAGTAGGCCTAACCTAAATTCTATATTTTGCAAAGTTTGTGATAGTTTTAGCAGAGGTGTTTCATCGTAACAGCGCCCTGACGTTTGTTGTTCTAGGTCTTTAGGATTTACTTTTGTATTTCAGCATAAATATGTCTGTCTGTATCAGTAATGTGTCATTCTGGTAGAAAATCGAGGCAGTGTAATGTTGATTAAAATGCCACTGTTCTCCATCTCAACATTATTCAAATGTCACAAGTTTTATGCACAGACATGGTTATGAAAATCTTACTTCTTATCCAACTATGCTTGTGTACTTGCATTCAAGTGAAATTCTAACTAATTTTCTTTTGACAGGTGTTTGTGTGGAAACTGCAACACCATGCCCACAGAGCAGGAAAATGTCTGCTGTCTTCAGATAGCACAGGTAGTATCTACATATTCAAAGAGAAAACTAGTTTGTCTTGATTATGGTTTATTTCATACTTATGAAACACAATGGCATTTATTGTTTGCAGTACCTTGTTTGCAGGTTACCAGACGGCTGCAGGAGGTTGAGGGGAACCTGAAATGCATGGTGGACCATCCTGGATTGGAGCCTGTATGCCTCAATGTATACTCGCTCCAGAATGCAAGCCAAATTTACAGGGCACAGTGTAGACACTTTTTAAACATTTATTGACATTGCATTACTAACAAAGTAAGTAATGTTATAACTGTGCTAATCAAAACACAGTAGCATAGCAAAATAATCTATATATATATAATAGATGTGTATAGACAAGAAAAAAATGTACAACTCCACATAAACACATTAAATGTTCAAAGCAACTAAGCTTCTGGTGGGAGAAGGGGCAGGAGGAAACATGTCAGCCCGATGGGATGGATGGCAGGCCGGTGTTAGAGCAGGTTGACGGGTACCACGCAGGTGTAGACTCAGGGATGGAGAATCTGTAGAAACACAGAGTGTGTGAAAATAGTTTAGTGGTAGTAGAGGGGAGGAGACGAGAGGAGGGATAGTGCTCTTAGTAGCCATATGTTTTAGCAGGCAATCCATAAAAATAAAATGGGATACAAAACAAAAAAGTAATTGCTATATCTTGTCCAATTGCTTGAAGTCGTTACAGGTACCTTGCATATCGCTCTTTTGTGAGCTGGTGTTGGGGCTGTCTGGGACGCAGAATCCGGGTCGTCATCCCAGCTTGTGTGGTCCTTCGAATCCAAACGGAGTTTCCTGATGCCACAGGTCACTACGTGGGATTCAAACAGCTGCTTGATTGAAGCGGGACACATAACCAGCAATGACCTCCTCCTTGTCTGGCCGCTCAAACTGTGCAGCAAGGTCTTCAGGAACAGGGATTTCCAGGACTGCATCAGTGTAGGGTGCCGGGTCCATAAACACCTTCTCGAAGATGAGGTCCATCATGTCCACTACATACCCTGTTTTATACAAGAAATGCACAGAAATTGTTTACTTTTTTCAGAGACTAAAAGTGTTTTGCTCATTACCTCCTGACACTTTATCTAATTTATTATTTTTCATAAGGTTTTTGTGTGTGTGCGTGTGTGTATTACTTTGTAGAGTTATTTATTGTTGAAATGTTTATAGTTTGTAAGTGCAACAAGGGAAAAGAAATCCTTTAGTTTTGGTATAAAAAAAAAGAAGTAAACTCTTACTGTATGTCTTTACGGGTTTTGCTCTACACTCTCCCTTCAATGCCTTCGGGAAGTGCACCTTGAAGAGGGGTACACCTTGGTCCGTCTTTGCTTGTGGTTGGTTGGCGTTTTCGTTGTAGTACATTGCCGCCAAGTAGAGTCTGTAATAACAAAAGAAAAAAATCAAAAATGTCAGAAACTTTATTATATTTATGATAAAATGTAACTCCTTACTAACTTCTTCCCAAGTAAATGCAGCCTAATGAATCTGGCTGTATACCTGCACTCCTGTAAGAAGCCCGTAGAGTCTTGAAGGACAGCTGTGTGCCTACACAACGTGTTTCCATCTCTGTCTGGCATGCAACATCTCTTGATGCAGGAATCTGTGCCGTTGATGTTTGTGATGAGCTGGTCTATAACAAGCACACAGGGGTTAGAAAAAAACATCTTCTCATAACAAATGTAATCATCCCTCCCCCCACTATGTATCTGAGAACAGTGAGAAACATTTTTTTCACATGCATTTTAATATACCATTGAATAATGACTGAATACATAAGGTAAGCAACAAAACATAGTTTGTTTGTATAATAATAATAATAATAATAATAATAGATTTTATTTATAATGCACTTAATATCAAATAAATGATCTCAAAGTGCTACAATGCACACATACACACACAAAAAAGGATAAAAGTGACATCATAGAAAAATTTAAAACTAGCATATAAAAATAAGCTAAAACCAGCATATAAAAACAGATGAAAGTATTTTAGCTAAAAGCTTTTCTAAAAAGATGTGTTTTTAGGCCTTTTTTTAAAAGAGTCCACAGTCTGTGGTGCCCTTAGATGGTCAGGGAGAGCATTCCACAGACTGGGTGCAGCAGCGCTGAAGGCTCGGTCGCCCATAGTCCTGAGTTTTGTCCTGGTTTGTGTGATGTGGTTTGCATGCTCAGACCGGAGATGACGTGAAGATGAGTGGGGGGGGATGAGTTCTTTGAGGTAGGGGGGGGGGGGGGGCAGAGCCATGGAGACACTGGTGGGATAAAAGGGAAACCTTGAATTGAATTCTGAACTGAACCGGAAGCCAATGGAGGGATTTGAGGATGGGTGTGATGTGCTGGTACTTCCGCACCCTCATCAGGATCCTGGCAGCGCAGTTTTGAATGTACTGGAGCTGCTGGATGTTCTTGCTGGGGATCCCGATGAGGAGTGCGTTGCAGTAGTCCAGCCTGGAGGAGATGAAGGCGTGGACAAGTTTCTCGGCGTCGGGGAGAGTGAGTGAGGGGCGGAGTTTAGAGATGTTTCTCAGGTGGAAAAAGGAAGTTTTGGACAGATGTTTGATGTGGGCCTCAAAAGTCATGTGAGGGTCCATTTTGACACCAAGATTTGTGACTGAGGGTGAAAAGTGGATGTCGTGACCGGAGAAGGTGATGCTGGTGATAGTGGATGACCGGATCTGGTGTGGGGTGCCAACAAGAATGGCTTCTGTCTTAGAACTGTTCAGTTGCAGGAAATTTGCCGTCATCCACGCCTTTATCTCCTCCAGGCAGGTGGAAACTGTGGATAGGGCTGCAGAGGGTGTTGGGTTTGTTTTAATATATAGTTGGGTGTCATCAGCATAGCAATGGAAAGACATTCCATGCCGGCTGATGACACCACCAAGGGGGAGCATGTACAGGGTGAAGAGGGTGGGGCCTAGGACTGAGCCTTGAGGGACCCCACAGGTGACGGAGTGTGTGACTGAATTTGCACCTCCCAGGGATACAAATTCTGTTCTGTCAGTGAGGTATGATGTAAACCAAGCCAGGGTGGAGCCAGAAAGTCTGATGGAAGAGTGGAGGTGGTGTAGAAGGATGTGGTGGTCAACGGTGTCGAATGCTGCTGTGAGGTCCAGGAGGATGAGAAGTGATGGAGAGCCAGCATCAGCTGCCAGCAGCAGGTCATTGGTGACCCTGACCAGAGCAGTTTCTGTACTGTGACCAGAGCGGAAACCAGACTGAAACTTCTCATATAGACTGTTTGTAGTGGGGTAGTTGTGGAGTTGGGCAGAGACCACCTTTTCCAACACTTTTGAAATGAAAGGGAGATTGGAGATGGGGCGGTAGTTGGCAAGTGGTTCTGGGTCAAGAGTGGGCTTTTTGAGTAGTGGCTTGATGACAGCAGTTTTCAGGGATGTGGGGACATGGCCGGACTGGAGGGACTGATTGATGATTTTGGGGATCAAGGGACTCAAGTGACTTTTTATGAGGGCAGAGGGAAATGGGTCCAGGGCACAGGTGGAGGGCTTCATCTGTCTCAGGATGTCTTCAGTGTCATGCTGTGTGATGTTGGTGAAACAGCAGAGCAGCTGAGAGGACTGACGGCCTGCCGAATTGACTGAGGATGGAGGGGGGGCAGAGGGAGGGGGGGGCATGGAGGTGGGGGGGGGCAGAGAGAGTGGAGCGGATGTTGTCTACCTTAGTTTTAAAAAAGGAGATGAAGCTGTTGCACCGCTCCTGCGTATTAACTGAGTGTAGGGGGGTCCGGGGGTTGAGGAGGTGATTTATGGTTGAGAAAAGCTGCTTGGAGTTACCGGGGTTATTGTTGATTAAGTTGGAGTAGAACCGTGAGCGTGCTTCGCTGAGGGACTTGCTGTAGGCCCTCTGATGTTCCCAGTAGGCTAGCTTGTGAATCACAAGCCCAGAGTCCTTGAATCGCCGTTCAAGGACACGGCCCGTTCTTTTGAGCAAGCGTAGCTCACCAGTGTACCAGGGGGCTGAGCGTGCGAAGGTTACAGTTCTAGACTTGAGTGGGGCGTGGCGGTCCAGAAGGGTGGTGAGTGAAGAGTTGTAGAGATCCACAGACTCGGTGACTGAAGAGGGGTTGGCAGTGGAGAGATGTTGGAGATCAGCAGTCAGGGTGGCTTGGTTGATGTTTTTAAGGTTCCTGAACTTAATTTGTCTGCTGGGCTTATTGAGAGGGGACAAGGTGGGTAGCTCCATTGAGACGGCCTTGTGGTCGGATACGCCCAAATCGTGCACCGAGAGATTGCTGATGGAGGAGCAATTTGAGATCACCAAATCAAGGGTGTGGCCTCTGGAGTGTGTTGGGACATTGACGTGTTGGGTGAGGTTGAGATTGTCAATGAGATTGAGGAATTCAGCTACAGAGTAAGATGGGGTGTTGTTAACATGAATGTTGAAATCACCAAGTATGATGATTTTCCCTGGGTTTGTGCACAGTGTTGTGAGGAGGTCATGTATTTCGGGGATGAAGGCTGGGTTTGGTTTGGGGGGGCGGTAAATCAGGAGAACTGTGAAGGAATGTGGCGGCTTGCATTTAAACGCAAGGCATTCAAATGATGAGTGCACAGGCAGGGACAGGGTGGACAATTCAAAATCTTCCCGGTGCACTACGGCAAGGCCACCACCACGGCCTATGGTGCGGGCCTTGCTGAGGTAGGTGTAGCCAGGGGGGGCAGGATTCATTTAGACTGGAGTAAACCTCTGGTTGTTGCCAGGTCTCAACTAAGCACATGACGTGTATTTCTTCATTTATAATGTGGTCGTGAATAAAAGATGCCTTATTATTTAGTGATTGTGCATTTAAAAGTTTGATTTTAATGGATGGGGCTGGGGAGGTGGTGGAGGAATGTCTCTGTAGGGGCCGGAGTAGGCTGTGATCCACTCCACGTTTTCCAACCAGTTTAGAAATAAGTAGTCTCTGGGTGGCAGCGCTCTGATGACGCGTAAGTTGTGCGACGGGCGTCCAGATGGACGGACTGCACTGTCCAGGCTGCTGGTGGTAAACAAAGTTTCTGCGTGTACTACGATGGGTGTACCGAGTGCGACGCAGAAGTCCAAGTTCATTTACGATGGGGATGTTAAGTCCAGGAGTGACTACGAGGTTAAGGTTGTGGAGTTGTGAGAAGGAACAACTGAACGCCATGCCGACCAAGGACGCTCTCCCGTGAATCTGCGCCGCTAACAAGCCCCGTGCGAGGGTCCCACAGATGAACAGCAGACAGACATAGGAGGACAAACCAGACCATGGAGCAGACGCCAGAAAACCTCCCTCGGTGAACTCCAGTCAAGTGCGTGAAGACGGTGAAAAAGCGCCTCAGGTTGGTCAAACTTTGATTGGTACAAACAATCCAAACGAAGGGCAGTAATCCAGAGCTTGTCCAACTCGATGGGTATAAACAATCCAAGCGACAATGCAATGGTCGGTCTTTGGCTTCGATCAGCCGACTGAGAAGCAGATCCAAAAGTAGGCAGCTACTGGAAGCAGAGACGAAAAAGATAACAAAAAAATAACAAAAAAACAGCAGCAAAGAGAGAGCTTTCAGAGGGAGAAGCGGCAGCCTCCTCACAGTGTTCTCAGATCTCTGAGGAGTAGTGGCTCCACAGGACAGGCCAGGACAGTCTGGTGACATAGAGTTCAGAGGTTGAAGTCCTATAATAACAAAATGCACCCGAGACAGTGACATGTCTGTAGCTACGACATGTCCGCTATTCTGCTGCAGCAGAGGAAACTCTGCTGTTCTCAGCTCCACGGCCACGACCGCTAAAATGCGGGACGATACTGTAAACCGGTGCGTGTTTATCAAAGCTTGGTCGCCGTGCAGAGGCACCAGTCGGTTTGAGCTGCGTTCAAAACGCCTCAGGCAGTGATCACTGCTCCAGTATAACCAGTACATCCAGTGATAAACGTTCCGCGGTGCAAAAATAAGGGCATTTAAAATGCGTTATTTTTGTGTCATTCATTCATCTTAATGAACGCGTTAAAGTCCCGGCCCTAGTTTTAACGTATCTTTAGTATAAGGAGACTATGTCGCGGCCCAACAGTACTTTATGCTAGCTGCCATGCTAACAGGGGCCGCCAAGCCGGCTAAACAGTAAATCAGAATAAAATGTTCAAACTTACAGCTTCCACGTTCATAGTTGGATCGCGGACAGTTGGTACCGATCCATTTTTAATCCGCAGGGATTTAGCAAATCCAGTTTTATACTGTCCCTCATTGATGAAGCAGTCCGACGTGAAATGGTTAGCACACACATACAGCACTTTGGGAACTGCTGTAGGGACATCACCATCAAAAATGAAATTCACCCATTGAGTCCTCAGAACCTCCGAAGAGGGAGGTTTATGAAGAGTTGTGTGCTCATTTGTGCAGCCAACAACAGAGCAACCACTTCTTCCAGCTCGTACCTTCGCCATTGTGCCAACCGGAGCAATGCTAGCGAGCGGAATAATGGCGGTGTTTAGAAACTTTGTTAGGGGCGTGGCAAACCTTCACCGGAGGCGTTGCCACCAGCCTGAGGGGAGCGGCCGAGTCTGTTGCTGACGTCATTTGCAGACCATTTCTCAAACAGCCCGTTGTTGTAGCGCACATTAAAGCAAAAAAAGGAGAGGATGAACTTTTTTCATATCAGGAGGTATTGTAGACAGGCAGGGGATGCAAATTATTGATAGAAAACCGCTCTAAAGTGCATTTTGCATAATATGGGACCTTTAACTCCCGCATAGTTTGTCGCACATTCAAAAACCTATATCCACGCATGCGGGAATTATTGCTGCACCTCCTAATATAGGCCACGCCCACTTCTGCCGACATTTTTTGGGGGCTAGAGTGCAAAAACTCCAAAATACTATCTGCAGCTTCCATCTATGCGCCTTTCTCTGATTCACACAAAACTCTACAAGTAGTATCTCTGTACACTGTACACTGAAAAAAAAGTAATTGGAAGTATTTTGACATTTAAAAAAAAAAGCGTGTTATAAAAACTTTAATTTGTGTAAATATTAAGTCAAAAAAGTAAATGGACCATTTCTCTACTTTGCTATATCCGTTCGACACCAAACTTTAGTCAGTAGTTCCTTATACCTCCTTTATGCATCGTACAAAATTTCTGGTCATCAGGTGGCGCTCTTTAAAATTAAGAAGTTTATATCTCCACATCAGCAAGTGCGATAAAAACGAAACTTGGTATGCAGATAGCCCATGGCTCCTTGGGGCTCACGTCAAAAGGAGAAAAAAATCCCGCCACTAGGTGGCGCTCTAACACGGTAAATCACTGTGCAAACACCATAAAGTTATGAATATGAAATTCACAAGACACGTGCTGCCCAGAGCTCACATACCAAAAATCAAAAAAGTGTTTGTCGGGGTTGTAGCGCCCCCTACAGGCTTAAAAAAAACAGCCCGACACCACGTTTCATGGAAATGTATGAAACTCGGTAGACACGTTTAACAGGTCAAGACCTAAAAAAAGCCTCACCCATACCCCAAAACCCATGGGAAGTCAGATATTTTAATTTAAATTTTTGTCATTTTTCAATTTTCACCTCCTATTTGAACAAACTCCTCCCCGGGGATATGCCGTTCTGCTTCAAAATTGATCAGTACAGTCAGAAGATGGTGCTGAACAAACGTTTTGCTCTTTGCAACTCTACGACGAGGGGCGTGGCCGTGGCGTGCCGTCGAAATTGGCCATTTTGTATTCTGTGATCCTCCCAGGGAATTTGTCAGTTGTGCTTCAAAATTGGTCAGTACAGTCAGAAAATGGTGCTGAAGAAACTTTGTGCTCTTTCAGACTCTATGTTGAAGGGCATGTCCGTGGCGTGTTGTCAAAGTGGCCATTTTTAATCGTATATCAAACTCTGATGCAATTTGTGGCATCTCCTAACTCTAATGTTTGTTAAAGTTTGTACCATAATAATTTAGTTATATGTTGTCTTACATGTAAATGCCAAACCTATCAGCAGGACACCACAACTTGTGGTTAATGTTTGTTAAAGTTTCCTATGTGGTATTACATGTATATGCCAAAGCAATCAGCACATCACATTTTCAATCAAAATATCAAATTGCCTTGTGGAACAGCTGGGAGGTCAGGGCTCGGAAAACGTGCTGGAACCCACAGCATCCATCGCCGTGAACATGGAACTGCTGAACCGGACAGGATTCAGCGGGATGAAACACTCCCTCAGCACAATTGGACGTCCATCCACCTATGAAATAAACATAAAAAACGCCATATTACTCACAATTGCCATCGCCTAAAATCCATGTACATAGACATATCTTAACCATCAAAGTATACTACAAACCTGATGCCAAACCACACACCGTTTGGATGGAGTACAGGGCTGTTCGTCTGATTGGATCCTCTGCAATGTGTGCATGGTGGCAGTATGCCACAGCAACCAGGCAAGGATGCCCATCCCCTCGACATCACTCAGGTGAACCTGGAGTGTTATGGGAATACATTTACTAAACATAACATTCAAAATTCAACAACAAATAACTGTAAATGAAAGTTCCTCATGTGCACACAGCAACTCCGTCCTAAGATGGCACGCACTATAGCCTCTGGGGTTGTCATGATGCCAAAGGAAAGATTTCCCTTCGGCATCATGACAGTCTCATCTGCAACAGTGCGCAGATGGGAGTCCCCAACGACAAGAACGAACTGGAAAAATAGAAGAACCTATTTAGAAATCACGTTTTGACTAAGAACATTTGTTGATAAATTCTTAAACAATTGTAGCGTCTGAGTTAGGGCTTTCTTAAGAACACACACTGAGAAGTATTACTCTTTGGATGAGACTGAAACTCTCCGTTTAATGGCGCATCATCACACTTCGCTAGAACAACATTACCTCCTCACCGGAACCACACACACATCCCCCCGCCAATCACCATGGCAACTCCATAAACAAATCCCATTTACACTAGTCCCCTAGCTACTAGTCCCCACTGGAGTGTTACACAATAAACAATAAATTATCTTCTTATCAACGGAATGAGCTGGAACAACCAGTTTGTGTGTCTTTCCAGACACAGAAACAGGGTAGGTGGTACAGCCCAGTACCACATCCTATTCACAGACAGACAAAAGTTACTCATCAAAAACCAACATTTATCTAATTTACAATATTCCAAACTTCACTGTACACATAGAACTTGATGAAAATTTGACAAATCGACTGGCTACATACGTGGAACAAACTCGGGACTTGGTGGCAGATGCTTCTCAGCCGCCCAAACTGCCTCTCTCCTCAGCAGCCATAGAACGACGAAACAACTTGAGATGTGGCATCTGAAAGCATACATAAACATACATATATAGAGATATACAGTGGACTTTAGTTATGTAAATGGTTGTTTACAGCACCCATTGAAACAGTTGGTTTCTTTATAACTGCTTTACTTACTATTTGTGCTGTTTACATTACACATTACATTACACTTAATCCTTTTCCTCAGAAGAAAACTCACATTACTCATTAGCTGTAAAAACACAAAATAATTCAACTGAAACATGTCCATTTGTAGTTAAAAAATAATGGCAATGGCCATTAACTAATATATAACTGCATATATATATACACACCCAACTTATTTTTATACCTGTTAGGTTTCAGCTTATTAATCAGTGTGTGGTGTACATACAGTGGTAGTAACCACCATTGTAGTCACAATATGGCAAAAAATGCTGCTGTTCATTATTTACAAAAAGACAGTTCACATATGATCAACTATTGACAACAATTTAGACCCCAGCAGCGACACAATGCACCCCCCACCATGTCTATCACCATCCCAATTCCACCACCTCCTACAGACCTACAGACCACCCCCAACCTCCACACCTATAAACATTTTAACCCCGACCCCCCTCCCTACCACCATCACCACCAAGAATCAAGTGATCTGGTTGAGGACTTCTAAGATGGTGCAGGTCAAACCATCTGCAGCTGAACACCTCCACTGTGTACTGTAGCTACATATAATATTATACATGTATATTTAGGGACCGAGCCTGTGAAACAGGACGAGGTCCCTGTCCCTTTTGAAATTGGTCCGTTTATTATTATTTCAGGGATCTTTGACGTTGATTTGCACTATCTGAACATATACGAAAAGTCAATTTTTTTTGGCAGTTTTCAGACCTGGTGAAAAATTATATATTCTATGCGACACGTTAATGTCTCACCTATAGGTGGCGCTATTAAAAAAAAAACCCGTAATTCTAATAACTCCTGCATACTTTGTCGCACACTCAAAATCTTTATATCCACACATGGACCACCAAGCCGCTAGTCCTCCGACTCGATCACAGCCACTTCACCCGCAAGCTGGTGGTTGACCTGCACTCATACAAACAAAATAAACGATTCTGAGATTTATGACAATAATGATTAATTCCCTCTAACGTCTTGCTCACAAAAACAATCACAACAACACATTTTTCAAACCTAACAAACATACTGCCTCTCTTAATAGCGGGCTCCAATTCAAGGCTGTCCTTTAGGCGCTGTAGCCGGTGGTTGGTTGCGGCCTGCTCCGCCCGCGTGACCTCCAGCTTCGCCACCGTGACCTCCAGCTCCGCCCGCGTGACCTCCAGCTCCGCCGCCGTGACCTCCAGCTCCGCCGCCGTGACCTCCAGCTCCGCCGCCCTGACCCGCAATGCAGAAAGCTGCTGGCGCGCCAACGCCACCTCTTCCTCCGCTTCGGTCGTGCTCCTGGACATGCGGGTCAGGGTTTCCAACAACGACCCGTGTGCCTTCTCTAGGATGCCTTGGAGCTCCTCCCGCGGCACCTCGAGATCTAGCACAGCATAGCCTACTAAAAAACAAACAAACACAACTAGATATTAATCATACCACAACATACATAAAACAAGTCATACATAGCCGCAACCACACTGAATAAACTAATGAAACTGAATTTATCCAACTCTTTCACATTTAACTACTATTATATTTTCAACTATAGTGTTTAACCAAATACAAATCTAAGCACATAATTCAATACACGTTTATCAATGTAGCACCAAACTATTTATTACTGCCTGTTAAAGGAGTTCTGTTCTTATACAGGACTACTGAGGTGTCACTGACGCAGGTAGTGGCTAGGCTGACGCGCTAGATGTTACCTGAAGTTAATTGATTGCTACACTGTTGACTCAACTGTGCATCCAAGAAAAACGCCTGTAAACAGTCCCCTAAGTCAAATCAAGGTGAATGATCCATTTATTCCATTGAGTTCATTGTAACAGGTAGGCACAGTATTCACTAGTCAGACCACCAGCGGTAGTGTAGCGTAGCTTTAGCGGTCAAAACCCTTTGCCCTTCCGGGTCGGACACCTGACCAACAACACCTTAGTTCCTACCTATATACCGGGTAAATTAACGGTAAATTAACGCGCGACATGCGCCACCCCTTGGAAAACAAAAACATTGCACCCAAAAAATGAACCATACATTTTGGCGCCTACACTGCCCATACTTCTCATACACCTCATACTGTTTATACTATTTATATCATTTGTATATATTCGCGACCCCTTTTTATTTAGATTTTTTGTATTATTATGTTTATATATTTATATTTATATTTTTGCATGCGTGTCTCCCGAGTCCCGCACCAGGGATCGAGGGAAACGGCATTTCGGTTTTTCTGTATGTCCTGTACATTAATGAAAACTGACAATAAAGTTTACTTGACTTGACTAAACAGCTAGCGGGAACAAACAGTTACATTTACACATTTACATTTACATCTACACTACATTTTAATTTTAATGCAATTTCCCTCAGGGATCATTAAAGTATGTCTGTCTGTCTGTCTGTCTGTCTATTAGAACTCGTAATCACAACAGGGCCACTATTTAAGGTTTACATGACTGAGGCACAATAGAACAACATAATTCCACACATTACAGTTGAAACAACAAATACAAATTCTCAATATATTTGCTTAAACGCTGTCCTGATTAAACTCCTATTAACCGATAAATGTAATATAAAACATACTCAGGCCAGCGTGACAAAAAAAACCTTGACTTTATAATTGTTCACATTCTTTCATTATAAATTACAGCATAATAATAATTATTAGTATAGCTATAAAAAGAAGGAAAAAACATTACTCACAATACAGGGTAAAAATACAAAAAATATATACATACTATGAATATATATAGCCCCACTAACTAACTCCACGGCAGCAGGTGAAAGCGGACTGTAACTACCACATTCTATATGGCCGGTACACGCAGAAAGTGCGTGTCATCATGGTGGCTGTCTTCGCTCTCCAGAGCTCTGTTGACGTTCTGCCAGAAGAGTGCCGGGTGGCGGCCGGCCTGGGGCCAGCTCAGGTAGGTGCTCCTCCTCACCAGCTTCCTCATGCGGTAGTAAGGAGACAGCTGCTTCTCTGGCAGCTCTTCCAGGAACAGCAGGATCAACACATCGTTCTTCTCATCCAGCAGACGGTAGCTGGAAAGGGAACACATCACAACGTGGTCTTTAAACAGCATCCAAGGGGCCACCTGGACAGGAACGGGAGTCATCATGTGTAGGGAAATCTATAGCTAGTAT
Organism: Urophycis tenuis; assembly: GCA_036785325.1. NCBI lineage: Eukaryota > Metazoa > Chordata > Actinopteri > Gadiformes > Phycidae > Urophycis > Urophycis tenuis. The sequence goes on from JAXIVH010000031.1 coordinate 5,263,022, forward strand.
TAGATCATGAAGGGATAAAGCCCTCATGGAGCCCAGGCCCAGCTTGGCCTCAGCATGGAGTTGAGGCTGCCATTATGCATGACAAACGTTGAGGACAGTGAGAACATCTGAACTAAACCAAAGCAAAGGCTGCACAGTTATTTGCTCACCTGGCCATCTGGATCTCCCTGGAGCACCACTCGCTCTCCAGGTAATGTCTGCTGATCACACAGATGGTCTTCCTACTGCAATAGATGGCCTCTGTAATGTTCTCCATGATGGACCTACCTATGGAGCCCAAATGCAGAGATGAGCATTATGTCAATATGTACATACATTTGGCCATAGAATGTTTGTATATTATAGACTTAAATTACTTAATTGGTGTCTGACAGTTAAACATGTCATATATTATCCTCATGTCATATCGTGTCATATCATATCATATCGTGTCATATCATGTCATATCGTGATATCGTCATATCATGTCATATCATCGTCATACATATATATGCTTATATTTCTTGACTCAATTTTGTAGTTTTTATTATTTGAGTGGGTACTCGCATGTGCCTGGCAAATAACAGAAGGCCCTGCCTTCCCTACCTGGCTGGAAGTCTCGGTGGTGCAGGCAGAGTCTCCAGCCTCGCTCTTCCTCCAGCACAGGAAGCATCTCTCTGAGGACCCAGACTTCGTCATGGACATTGTAGGAGATGAAAGCATCATAGCGGTACGGCTTGTTTCTCTTCCTCTCCCTGATGTCATAAAGCATGGCCATGAGGTGGTAGTAGGCATAGGCCAGACGCCAGTGCTGGAAGTGGTAGCCGAAGGAAGTGAGCAAGGTGAGCAGAACCAGGCTAGTGGTGAAAGTGTAGCAGAGGAAGCTGGTGTCCATCCAGCAGGAGTGCATGTCAATGTCGAGAAACATAGTTCCCTTTTTGCTAAGAGGGTACATGCACACGAGTTTGTCTGCATGAGCGATCTGTGTCTGATCACTGCTCAGTGCCCACAGCAGGAAGCCAGAGTTAGAGCAGTCACAGGTCAGAGGGTTACCAGAAATATCTAGATATGTTAGGGCTGGGAGGAAATGGAACATATTGTGATTGATCACAGTTAAGTTGTTCTCACAGAGTTTCAAACATCTGAGGCTCGTCAGGTTCACTTTGGCCAGGAAATCCAAATCCTTTATGTTATTCATTGAAAGATCCAGAACCTCTAGCTTTGAGATTGGCTGAAATAACTCAGAATGTAGGTCTGAAAGGCCACTTTCTCTTATGGCAAGACTCTTCAGGTGAGGTGTGGATATAAACATGTCTTTATCTGCCTCCACAAGATGGACATTCTCAGCTGTAAAGTACTCTAGATTCTTCATTATGTTAAAAAAATGTATAAGACTACGAAAAGGCCTTAAACAATGACTACCTCTACATATTATTTCCAGATTCTTTAAAGAAGATAAATTCATGATGTTTTGGTAGTAGTTTGGATCAACCCCTTTGTAGCCTTGTGGTATATCCAGATATACTGTGAGATTGGTTAACAACTGCAGTCCACTTAAAATATCGTACATCTGCTGTGGCAAAGACAGAGTGAGACTTGTAAGATTGTACAATCCTTCAAAAACTTTACTGTCTACATCTTCAATTACATCTAATTTCAAAGTACTAAGGGTTTCCAAACCTTTAAAATCTGTTCCAAAATGTTTGATTTGGTTCTCACTCAAATCCAAGAACTGTAGCTTCTTATGACTTATCTTAAACGCATCACCAAGTTTCAACAAAAAGTTACAATTTAAATGCAAAACTTGTAGATCCTTTTGATTTTGAAAAACACACCCATCTATTTTGGCAATGTAGTTATTGTTGAGAGCTAATTCTTTGAGTCTTGTTAAGTTGAATAAATCTAAGCAACCTAACTCAGCAATGTTGTTGTGGGACAGATACAGGATTTCAAGAGAGAAGAGACTGTTAAGGACATCGGGCACACTGGAGAGATAGTTTCCTTCCAAAGTCAAGTATCTCAAACGCTTCATTGATTGCATTGAATAGCTGGAGAGATTGAAGATGCGATTGTCAGATAGGTCCAACCAAGTTATCTGGGAACAGTAGGCCTACTGTTCCCAGATAACTTGGTAGCTTCTCAATGTTGATAGCATTGTTATAATGGAGGTCCAGTGATCTCAGAGAAGGGATGCTGCAGGCTGTCTTTAGGATACCTCTGTTGATCCATTCCTCTGTGTATAACAGCTTAAGATGCACCAGTGAGACCAGAGTCTCCAGGAGCTTAGTCATATCTTTAAGAGAGATGCAAATATTTGAAGAAAAAAGATAAGTTACATTCCTGAAGAAACGAGGCTCAGGTATGTCCAATTCCATGACAGGATGTGTGCATACGCCATCGAGGCTTATCCTCTCAAGTTGTGGAAATATGGGTGTTGTGATGCTGAAAATTGTTAAATGGTCTGCAGACAATGCTAAACCCTTGAGACTAGAGGACATGTTCAGGGGCAGATGTTTAGTTTCAAAAGAGCTGAATCTGTTTTCAAGAATATCAACATCATCAATGTGTGGTAGTTGTAATATGACCTGAATGTCAGTAATTTCTTTCAGCAGGTTGCCCGCTAACTGCACTTTCTGTAAGCTGGGCATTGACCCAAAAGCGGAGGGGGTGATAGATCTGATTTTGTTGTTACTGAGATCCAGCACTGTGAGCTTCCGCAGTCCATCAAAGAGGTGGTTTGAAAGTTGGGTCAGTTTGTTAGCGGCCATTTTGAGTTCCGTCAGTTCTACCAAATCAATAAAAGACCTGTCTTCAACATGAGAAATGTTATTCAAGTTGATGTTTAAAACTGTAAGGTTTGATAAATACCTGAAGTCATTCTTGTAAATTGCTGCAATTTCATTTATCTGAAGTGTTAACCATGTCACACCTCTGGGAATGTCATCTGGCACCACTAACAGTTTTGTTTGAGAACAGTCAACCTTAAGACCAGCCAAGATGGACCTATTCTCAGAGAAAGGTATGGTGCAATGTTTTAGCGAGTAAGCAAGTGAAGGATTAAGGTGAAGCATGGAAAACAGAAGTAAGATGGCTACATTTTGTAGAAACCATGGACACCAGCATCCCACTCGGTGCATGGTCTTCTTCAATCATACAGGTCCTTTTGGTAGTAATTGTGTGGTGGAGTGGAATGGTGTCAAGTCCTACAGATACTGGAAACAGATAAATTATGGATTAAGGACTCAATAGTTTGATTATTATTACTATTATTAGCATGTCAAATAGTCTTAATATTGTTAATAATGGTCTACAGCAGACCTCAGTGGTTGAACCCCATGTGTTGAACCCCTCGCCACTCATTGGGCCTCATTTATCAAACGAGCGTACGACAGAAAACGGGCGTAAAATTGACGTACGCTCATTTCCACGTTGAGCTTGGCATTTATCAATTTGAACGTGAGCGCAGGCTGCGATGAAATCTCACGTCAGGTCTGAGCCCGTGTTACGTTAATTACGATCGATCTCAGCCGCCGTATTTATCAACACCAAGCTCCTTCGTACGCTGGGATTGGTGTGATACGAAAGTTTCGTAAATCTCACGTGGGTCTTATCGTAAGATGAATCATGCGTTCAGAATTGCGCCCATTTCTACGTTCGTTTGATAAATGAGGGCCATTATCTGGTAAATGGTGAATACTTTTCAACATAATAAATGACAGAATTAGATGTTTAGTTTAATACTCACAGTTTTCACACAAAAGTTCCTCTTGACAGTGATCAACTCAACATAATATGATCATAATGGTGACTGTCTGTTTGAGGTTTCAGAGGTTTTAGCAGGTGATGGTTTCACTTCCCTAAGGAAGGGCCACTGACTGTATGCTACTGATACATCTGTGTAGACAGATGCACACAGGTGCACTTTCCACAACTAGAACAATATGATCTTCATGAACATAAAATAAAAACAAGTAAGCACCTATGTAAAAAGAAATGGCAATTAAAAAAAACAATTATGCTGCTATTCCTACCTCATATTACAATAGATTCCGACATTGCACATTGCATATTTATTTTTACTACGTGTATTGTGTGTGTTTTTTTTTAATCTTTAATCTTTTGTCTTATCTGTATGTATGTTTACTTTAGTTTTCGTATTAGGAATGTCTTGTCCTGCATGTTGTGCCTGTGCACTTTATCTGTTTCACCATGAGAGGGTGAGAAACGTTCTCTATTCCTTTGTTTGTCTTGCCGTGTGATGGAATGAACAAGCTACTTTGACTTTTGACTTTGACTTTGAACTATAAATAATACTTCATTTTTTAAAAAGAAATTAATAGAAATCACGATACGCAATTGATAACAGTGTCATCAACAATGTCCTTTAAAATGGTTCTGCATTTCTGAAAATAAACTCTTCATATAAGTATACTGGTACTGGTAATATACTTAGAGCGACTTAGAGGGACAAACGTGGCCGCAGTTCCCCGCTGTGTCTTAAGAGGGCGATGTCAAAATAACAACTGGAAACGAAGGCTGGCGACATTTACTTCCTCCACGCTTCAAACTTTACCGGGAAGGGCGAACCCATGATCTCGTATTAATTTTAACAATGGTCCAAGAATTTCATGTCCTGAGATGCTTTTTGTGCCAAACCTTTCAAGTACAGCAGGTGAGTAGACGGCAGTCGCATCAGGCATCTGCTCTATTACGACCATGAGCTTTAGTGCTTCTTTGATTGTGCTAGATTCCTATTTTATCGGGGCTTTCTTAAATATTGAATGGATCAACGAGGCTCGTTTGTAACAGGTGAAAAGGCAAATAAATGGAGCTGTAAGATGTGCGGCGAGAAACAGTCCGTTATTAAGGTAACGTTAGGCTATGCATTTTACGACACCTTAAATATAAAACAGTTGCTACTTAAAGGTAACCTGACGTGGCAGATGTTTCGGTAAACAGAACCGTCTGGTCTGTCAATCATTTACATTTACATTTAGGGCATTTAGCAGACGCTTTTTTATCCAAAGCGACTTACAACGAGTACATTTGTCACAGGAAGGTGAAGCATTTCATTGCTGCTAAAGCCTAGTTTATACTCCTGGGTAAAGTGCCGTACGTCGGTTACGGAGAGCCTCTAGGCTCATTTCCACTGGATGCGGAACGGCTGCAAATTCGCTCCGCTACGGCGGCGGAGCCGATACGTATCAATTATAATCAACGTGTGAGCGTCCACCGACTCTGGGTCCGCTGCGTCGTGGGTGCGGAACGGCTCCGTCATCCGCCAGCCCTCGCAAACAATACGCAGAGCTTCTATTTTTGACGGACGCCGGAGCACGGCGCATCAAATTCGACTCGTTCGAGCAGGAAGTCGTGCACAGATACAAAATAAAACATCCGACTTATTTTCGAAATAAAATACCTCTGGTTCTCAGCGGATCATATTTCACCAATTTAATACGTCATAATGAGCGGGGACAGACCTGAAGTCAACAGGTCAGGTTCGAGGCGGCTTTTCACCTCGACATCATGGATGAAGAGTGTTTAATTATGGGTGTTCAAAATCACCCAGTGATTTTTGACCAGTCAAATCCTTTTTACAAGGATTACGATCTTCTACTCCTGCAGGGCTCTCAAGTCTCACGCATTTGGCGTGAGACACACGCATTTCAACTCTTTCACACGCTCACACGCCACACATTGAATTTCTCACGCAGAAAAATTACCAGGATACGCCCTCCAAGTTCCGCCGCTGTTTTTTTATAACAGTAGAACAGTTAGATCAGGGGTGCTCATTACGTCGATCGCCAAGCTACTACTGGTCGATCGCATGACATTAAAAAAAAAAAAAACTATTTATTTTTTCTATAGGCTAGAATCCATCCCATCGCTTGATTGACATACAGGTAAGCCTGTCGGGAGGCAATCACAGTGAACCGCACATGCGCAATAGACAGTGTAGATCATTCCGTAAATGATTCTTTGCATTGTTTGTTTAACACTGGCCACCGTACCTGTGTGACATTGGCCAATCGGAATGCTTATCTACCCGGTGCCTTCCTGTTATGTACCCGGCGCGAGCTGGGTGTTTTGGCAGTTGAAGTAAACGACAGTAACGGTAAACCTTGTGTCGGGTTTTCTTTGATTCATACGCTGAGAGTAAACTTTCTACATGGTGTCAGAAGCGGGATGAACCTTCTCGCCTGCGAGTTTATTTTCTTTACCGTGTACGGGTAGTAGTGTTTGTTTGTTACGTTACGTTTTGTTTCAGTTAGCCACCACAACAAGAACGTCAACGGGTTTTTTTTTCTCCCCGTGATGGCGGATGGTTTTCGCAGACCCGACCCCCTCGTCTTCAACGAAAACATCGCCGAGAATTGGCGAGTTTTTGAAAGGGAATATGACATCTTCATTGCCGCGGCACACTACGACAAGCCAGCCAAGACCCAGGCTTACATTCTCCTCAACATCGCCGGACCAGAGGCCATCGAGCGGGAGCGTTCATTCGTCTATGCCCCAGAGGTACGCGTTCCTCACGGTGAAGGACAGTTCAGGAGTCTCACTCCCGCCGAGTCCAAAGAGGATCCCGTGTGCCTAAAAAGAAAGTTCGCCGAAATCTGCAACCCTCAAAACAACAGGACACTGGACAGACACAAGTTTCACACAAGAAACCAGAAGCAAGGTGAGACAATCGAATCATTTATTAGCGATCTGAGGATCAAGGCCAAGTGTTGTCGTTTCGGAGATATAACTGATGAGCTAATCTGTGACCGCATCGTCTGCGGCGTCACCAGTGACACTCTGAGGAAAGCCTTGTTGAGGGATAGCGAGCTCGCTCTGGCCAAAGCCATTTCAATCGCCCGAATTCACGAGATGACAGAAGAAAGCAATAAAACATTAGCAACAGCAGCTACCAGCGTTGACTCGGTCAGGCAGTTTAGCCAAAGCAGCTCAGCCAAAACCAAGCCACTATACGCTCCACAAACTGCAAATTGCTCGAACTGTGGAGGTAGCCATGCAGCTAGGCGGGAAAATTGCCCTGCATTCGGAAGGCAGTGCCACAGCTGCGGGAAGCTTAATCACTACAAACAGTGTTGTAAGTCTAAACCGCGCAGCCAGCTCGGTAGAGCCACAAGACGATCGGTGAACGAAATCGAAGTGGATGAATCGACATGCGATGACGGGACATTTTATGTGGATGGCGTTGAGGTAGACAACCAGGTGGATTGTGTTAACTCTGAAACAGCTGAGAAAGATGAGGGATTTGTCACTATGAACATAAACAACAAATGCCTTGAAATGAAAGTTGACACGGGAGCGAGATGCAACGTGATGTCACTGAAGACTTACAGAAAAGTGACAAATGGAGAACACCTAATTAAGCAAGGGAAAGCTGTCAGCCTCGTCGCTTATGGAGGCACCAGGATCGAGACCAGCGGCACAGTCACACTGCCATGTCGCCTACAGGAGCAGTACCACCTCTTGCCTTTCTTTGTGGTGGACAGGGAGGTGCAACCACTGCTAGGTTTTAGGGCATGCAACATGGGCATAGTCAAAACGAGCCCTGATGTCCACCAGGTCAGCGTAGAAAGCGACACAGATTTCAGCTCCCAGGTATTAGCTCAGTACAAGGACCTGTTCAGCGACGAGCTGGGAGAACTTCCTGTCGTGTACTCCATGAAGCTGGATCCCAATGTGCAGCCTGTGGTCCACCCTGCCCACCGCGTCCCTGTTGCAATGCGAGAGAGAGTCAGGGATGAGCTTGAGCGCATGCAGCGCATCGGCGTCATAACACCAGTCACAGAGCCAACAGACTGGGTCCCATCCATGGTAGCCGCACACAAGAAGGACAAGAATGAAATCAGGCTGTGCATCAATCCAAAAGACCTCAATACAGCGTTGAAGAGGCCCCACCACCCAATGCGCAGCGTAGAGGAGGTAGCAGCACAGATGTCGGGAGCAACGGTGTTTTCTGTCTTGGATGCCAAGAATTCTTTCTGGCAGATACGTCACCACGTTCAGCACCTCGTTTGGGCGTTTCAGATTCCTGCGCATGCCTTTCGGCATCAACTCGGCAAGTGAAGTGTTTCAGCGCTCAATGGAACAGCTATTCACGGGCTACCCATGTTCGGTCATCGTCGACGACATCATCATTGGAGGACGCACTGTTGCTGAGCACGATGCCAACCTACACAAAGTGCTCGCACGTACAAGAGAGGTCAACCTCCGGCTAAACCCTGCTAAGTGCAAGTTCCGGCTAGACCAGGACTATGTGGGACACATCTTCACCCGTGATGGCCTCAAAGCAGACCCCGCGAAAACAGCCGCTATCAACGCCATGCCAGTTCCCACGGACGTCACATCCCTGCAGCGTTTCCTCGGCATGGTCAACTACCTTGGAAAGTACATTCAGAACCTCAGTGAGATCGCAGCACCCCTGAGACAGCTCACACACAAAGAGACGGCATGGTGTTGGTTCCAGCAGCACCAGGAGGCTTTTGACCGCCTGAAAGCCTGCCTGTCCAGCCCTCCAGTCCTGGCATACTACAACGTTGAGGAGCCAGTCATACTCACCTGTGACGCATCGTCCCATGGTCTAGGTGCAGCATGTGTACAAAACGGCAGACCAATAGCCTTCGCCTCACGTGCCCTCACAGACACCGAAACACGGTATGCCCAAATCGAAAAGGAGTTACTGGCCGTCGTTTTTGCCTGCACTAGGTTCAGAGACTATGTTTACGGAAAGCCCATCATCGTGGAAACAGACCACCAGCCCTTGGTCACCATCATAAAGAAGCCCATCCACGTCGCCCCTGCCCGTCTCCAGAGGATGCTACTACGCCTGCAGAGCTACAACATCAGCCTGGTCTACAAAAAGGGTAAGCACATGTATCTTGCAGACACTCTCTCCAGAGCTCCATGCAAAAAGACCCCACAGAGCCGGTCTGAGGCCACAGAGTTTGAGGTCATTACTGTGGAGTGCATCTCCACGGCCCGTCTGGAGGAGCTGAAAAGGCACACAGCACAGGATGATGTGTTACAAGCCCTCCGCTCAGTCATCCACAGAGGGTGGCCATCCAGAGAGAGGCAGCTCCAGGCCGCCATCGCGCCGTTCTTTCCCTACAGAGACGAGCTCAGCGGGGAGGACGGCGTCATCATGAAAGGCCACAAAGCAGTCATTCCCCGTTCCCTGCACAGAGAGTACATCAACATCGTTCACAAAGGTCACCCGGGTATCGACGCGACCAAGCGCAGAGCCAGGAGTGTCATCTTCTGGCCGGACATGTCAAAGGACATCGCGGAGGAGTTGCTCTCATGCACGGTATGCAACAGCACCACACCACATCAGCAAAAGGAACCACTCAAGCTCCACCCCGTCCCGGACCTCCCATGGTCTACAGTAGCGGCCGACATTTTCGATTGGCACGGGAAACACTACCAAGTCCTCGTTGATTCCTACTCAGGCTGGTTTGAGGTGGACCTTCTCCGCGACATGACATCGACAGCAGTCATCTCGAAGTTCAAGAGACATTTCTCTGTGCATGGTGTGCCACACACACTTATCACTGATAATGGTCGACAATACACAAGCCAGCAGTTCCAGGAGTTTGCCAAACAATGGGACTTTACTCACTCCACAAGCAGCCCTGAGTTCCCACAATCGAACGGGCTTGCAGAGAGGGCCGTACGCAGTGCCAAGCAGCTCATGGAGAAGTCTCACAGAGATGGGACTGATGTTTTCCTCAACCTGCTGAACCTGAGAAACGTCCCCCGTGACACGACACTGGGATCCCCTGCTGAACGCCTCATGTCCAGACAGACTCGCGCTGACATTCCTGTGAGCAGCAAACTGTTGCAGCCTTCCGCAAGACACAGCAGGCACATCCACGACCAACTCCTTCACAAGAGACTGACAGTGAAACGTCACTACGACAAGTCAAGCCGCCCACTACAGCCTCTCCAGGAGGGGCAAGTTGTCCGCATGCAGACAGAAAGGGGTTACGACAAACTTGGCACTCTGACGGAGGTGCGCAAGGAGCCACGGTCCTACGTCATCCAGGCCAACGGCAAGACCTACAGGAGAAACCGTCGCCACATCCTTCCTGTGGCAGAGCCCCCACCGCCTCCGTTTCAGCCCCACGACCCAGAGTGGCAGGATGCCAGCTCTCCTCCAGCAGGAGGCACGACACACACAAACCACGCACCAGAGCCCAACACCCCCAGCCCACCGCCCCCTTCCCCTCTCACTCCCCACCTACCTCCGCAGTTCCCCATCCAGCACGGCAGACCATACACTATGCGTTCAGGTCGCACTTGCAAGCCCAATCCAAAATACATGTGAAGAGACTTACTTGTTGAAAAAAAAAAAAAAAAAAAAAAAGTCATGTTCATTATTTCAGTCTTTGTGTATTGCCTGTAATATAATATACTGTTTATTGCCTGATATGTTTATGACCCTATTGTTGAATCTCAATAGGTTATCAGTTCTTGGTAATGCAAAAAAAGAAACATTCTGTTTTCTTGTGTTCATAAAGTTTTATATACGTATTATTGGCTAAAAGGAGAGGATGTAGATCATTCCGTAAATGATTCTTTGCATTGTTTGTTTAACACTGGCCACCGTACCTGTGTGACATTGGCCAATCGGAATGCTTATCTACCCGGTGCCTTCCTGTTATGTACCCGGCGCGAGCTGGGTGTTTTGGCAGTTGAAGTAAACGACAGTAACGGTAAACCTTGTGTCGGGTTTTCTTTGATTCATACGCTGAGAGTAAACTTTCTACAGACAGTGATCAACGCATTATGAATCAACACACCGATTGTGTTGTCGATCATCAAATACGTTCAATACTAAACTAAATATTTAGCCTGCATTGGTCTATGAATGTGGGTGATTCATATTGTATCTAAACAAAAGCTTCTCCTTCAGTCCACGAAATCCGTGTAGCCGCAGCAGCTTCTCCAGTCCCGGAGAAGTGCCGCGTCAGAGCGCAGTGCCGTTACGCACGGCCATTCACTGTATGGTATTGGGAGGATTTTAGCACGCATTCGCCAGTGTGTTTATCATGTCCTCATTGTTTAAAATTGCTGCAACGAGATAGCGAGCGGCCTGACTCATTGTCACTCAGTTTTAGCTGCAGCATCCATAAGTTACACAAGACGGCCGCAAGCACTCCCCTGAAGTCTGACGTCAGTCAAGTTTCATTCAATACAGTGTATTCAAAGTAGGAGCTATTTTTAAAATGACCAAGTCACAAAGATCTACCCACTACAAAAAAACATTACATATATATATCTATATCTAAAAAGATATATATATATATATATATATATATATATATATATATATATATATATATATATATCCATCACTAATGGATATCCCCATGCCCCAAGACCCCACCACCTTTGATGCTGAGGAGTTTTGGGGGAATATGTTCTTAATCAAGAGCAAGGTAAGAAATATCTTGCACCACATGGCATACACATAATCAATTGAACTCATAAAAGCAAAGCAGTAATAGAGGCTCTTGGTTCCTTTTTTCAAAGGTGACTGGTTTGAGCCAGTTTGGAAGGCTTTCCAAAATAGCGGCATTAGTCCTAGTCCTCCCTCACTCAAATGCTGATGCTGAGAGGGTTTTTTCCAAGGTCGGCCTGAACAAAACCAAAACCCGAAACAGCCTGGAACTTGATGGAACGTTGTCATACATCATGACAGTCAAAATGGCTGACCTGGAACCACTATGTTACAAATGGGAACCACCAACCTCCGTGCTCAAGGCCTCAAAATCTGCCACCAACAACTACAACACACAACACAAGGCCTAACCATTATCTCTCTCTCACACACACACACACACACACACACACACACACACACACACACACACACAAACACACACACCTCCACTAAGACATGCTGAATTAAATAAACATTTCTTTATTTGTACGAAGCTATGTGTCATTTATAAGATCAGACCCCCATCCCCACCCTAACCCCCGCCGCCGCCAAAATCTCACTCTGAACTTTTTTCAAAACTTGAGAGCCCTGCTCCTGACTATGGAATGGACTCAAAAACATTGTAAATGCTTTGTGGTTCTCGACCGGTTATATCGCGTGATTATGCGTCAATTCGCGAGATCTCATGCGCCCTCGGACAGCTGTCACAACAGGCGGACCCGCAACGGAGCGGAGCACGGACGGAGTTGAAGTACGCAGCCGTTTCGCATCCAGTGTTATTTTATAGGTGCGTGTTACGTTAATTACGATCGATCTCAGCCGCCGTATTTATCAACACCAAGCTCCTTCGTACGCTGGGATTGGTGTGATACGAAAGTTAAAGTTTCGTAAATCTCACGTGGGTCCTATCGTAAGATGAATCATATGCGTTCAATAAATATCAAGTTCCAAAAGATATATTGTGTAGTCTCACATTCCCACAGCAATGTTAAAATTGTTTAGATTTGTGCACTGTGGATTTCTGTTTGTAATGTATTGAGTATTCATTTCATTATTATACTCAGATTTATCATAAATAATTGAACACACATGTTTTTTTAAAGTTATTTAAGATAAGATAAGATAAGATATTTCTTTATTAATCCCCCGTAGGAGAAATTCGCAGAGACCAGCAGTGCAGGGGATAGATGAGCAGTAAAGAGCCTGGCTAAATTCTATACACAATACACAATACACAACACACATTTCAAAGAGGGATGGAGATGGGGTCCAAATTATTTGACACTTCAGTATTTAAAAATTATTTGAAAGTAACGCAATAGTTACTTTCCAAAGTAACTAGTTACTTTTAGAGTTTGTAACTCAGTTACAACACAGCGCGGGGCAGAAAGGATGCGGGGCACCAACACAAACACCTGCAACAACAACAACCTGTTTTCCTATAGATGTGATATTCCAACTCCAATAACCAGCAACTTCCCACTTCACCCCCCCCACTATGTCCATCACCTCCCCAAGTGTACCACCTCAGACTACAAACCAACCCCCAATCCCCACACTCAGGAACAGTTCAACCCACCCTCCCCACCACCATTACCAACGATCAGGTGACCAGAAAGCAATAAAAAGGTTAAAGGTGTGTTTGGTGTGCCATCAACGTTGGGCAGGTTGAATCGAATGTCATACTGTGATACGATTTGTGCCATTCCCTAACCTTAATGTTAGCTACAGTGAACGCCCCAGTCTACCGCACACTGCATGGACAGCGACGGATGAGAACCTGTCGCGACACAATCCACGACACGACCCATGACACCCCGACGGACTCGGCAAGGTCCCGCCCAACGCTCCTTGGAGCTTTACATTAAATTATGTTTTGTGTTGTCCTTTTAATGTCATGTTCCTGTCTGACTTTAGCGACATGTTTACATTTCACAAATGGTGTTGGCCTGTCGTACTTTTGTCTTCTTATCATAAAAACTTCATTGACCTTGTTAATTTATTTTGACTAAACATCCAAGACAATATTTTTCAAGGGGACGCATTTCCCAAAAGGCACTGCGTCACAACACCTGTGTCCCTTGGTGGTGACGTCATAGAGCAAACTGGTTGAAGAGAAATTACTCTAAATGAAGGTCTTATTTGTTAGTGATAACGACATTGACGATCATCTGACATATTTCCACGTTTTAGTCAAAACGTGATGGGGTTCACTGGCTCTTTAAGTGGTAATTTCATACAATGTGTTAAATGTAAATATATTTAAAAATAGTTTGGTGTCAGACAATACTTTATTTTACATTCATTGGAATATTGGCTTTCTAGGCTTTTGTGAATTAAGTATATATATACAATATTTATACCTTACCCAAGCATGAGATCAGGTGTAGGCAGCAAGTTTTAGGACCAGTAGGCTACAATTATCGATCACCTTGTGTAAGCTGAAAGACTTAACACACATCAAGTGTTGTATGTGGCAAATGAGAAAAAGATAGTGTTTCTGAAACATGTTAAGATGCGTAACATTTGGCATAGTGGATACTGGTAGCCACATTTGTCAGATTTTGCACAGCAAGGAGATCTTCAGGTGAAACCAGAAAATACTTTCAAAGTACATTTCATGAGCGAATCAGAATGGAGTGTCGCTTCCTAAGCAGAAAGTAAATGCCTATGGCAACTAGATTCTGTTTACATGTGTTTAGTGGAAAACACACAGCCCAAAGGACCACTCACAAACCAGCCTGTATCAGAGGATGCATCTGAATAAGGACACCTCCCAACAACAAACCACATCTGGAAGGTGTCAATGGGCAAAAGGCTAAACAGAGTCCAACTAAAACCACTTGAAACAGGAAGTCAAAGATGTGTTGTTAAAGAGCCAAGCATTGCTAAACATAATGCTTGACACAATCACTACTGACCAGACACCAACAAGACCTATCTGGATTTTAATATAACACAAAACATACATTACAAAAAGAAAAGAGAACAAACGTAAATTAATAGTCAGAAGAGCTTGAGGAACACAAACTGATTTTCCATCTTTAAAAAAAGAAAAGAAAAAAATCAACAGAAAATTGACTTCAATCCAGGACCACCTCAACCTCAGGTCAGATATCAAGTGCTAAGCGGCTACAGTCTCTGATGCCTCAGCCAATCAGATGTTTTATGTATGCAAATGTAAAGCAGAACAACACAGTGCAAGAGTGGTGGTGCGGTTCCTAGAGTGGGGGGGGGAAAGGACTTTGGCAGCCGCAGGGCGCCGAATGGCCTTGGGAGTCAAGAGGTCAGGGGTCCGGTCAGATGTAGATGGGGTGGTACTGCCGGGGGGTCAGTTTTTTCCTGCAGGTGGGGCACGTGTGCGAGCGGGCCAGCGAGTCCCGGATGCACTGGCTGCAGAAGATGTGGCCGCACTTGGTGGAGACCACCAGCCTGCGGGTGTCCACGATCTGAGAGTGAGGGAGAGTGAGTCTATTAATCATGTGTTATATGAAGGAGTGTTCCTTCATTACGGGATGACATCATCATCACGGGAAAGTCACACCTATCCTATTTACCCCTTTTTAGGGTTCACAACATACTTTCTGAACACACTGCAGGTTGAAAGAGTGAACATGTTTTCTCCTCTCCTCATACAGAGCCCTACCTCTATATATGAGTCCATACACACAGGACAGCTGATGATCCCTGGAGTCGCCCTGGACATGAAACAGAGAGTTACAACTGTGGCGGTATTAAAGATGACATACCCAAAGCTAATCTCTCAGCCATTTTAGTTTTTAAGAGAGCAGCCCTTAACTTCACCGAAGCAAACACCATCAATATCCTCCTACAATCACCAAAACACTCCATACACCTTATTCAACTGGCGGCCATTTTGTTTAGTTAGGATCTTTGAAACCATGACAACTCAATGCATTCTTTTTAATTTTTTAGTTCTGCATTCATCTACCCCAACCAAGAAACATGATGATTTAGCTGTCACCTTTCTCCCAAGAGTCTAGGTTTACCCGACCCCTCCCGCTAACCAATATGGCCGCTCGGTGAATGAGGTCCATTGCCGTCCCGTCTGGTTCCCTTGGGGGATTGAGCCGTGCCCTGTCCTGAGCCGGGGGCTCTTGCTACCTGGCTTGACTGCTGGCCTGCAGTGTGGACAGCA
The DNA here is from genome assembly GCA_036785325.1 of Urophycis tenuis. Classification (NCBI taxonomy): domain Eukaryota; kingdom Metazoa; phylum Chordata; class Actinopteri; order Gadiformes; family Phycidae; genus Urophycis; species Urophycis tenuis. The sequence goes on from JAXIVH010000031.1 coordinate 5,278,618, forward strand.
AAGCCGTGTTGGGCAGGGTCGGCAAATCCGCCTCCTCCTCGTCACTGCTGACCACGTAACTCTCGCCGGTCGACTCCCTGCCCTCGGGCCCTTGGAGGGAGAGACAGAGGGGTATGTTAGGGAGGGTATGGATGGATGCGTGTTGTCGTTTGAGGGACAGCAGAGACTGACAGACCTATTGAGAGTGTAATAAGACTTGAGACGGAAGGAGAGAAAGACAGAAAGAGACACAGAGAGGGAGAGGTATAAAATGGACAGAGCGATGTAGCGAGTGACTTAAGACAGATTGAAAGACATCAGGCAGCCAGAGCAATAAGTAGCTATTCATCGGGAGGGAAAGGAAAACAGCGATGGATAAATTAATATAAAAAAGGAAATACATTGAAATCACTTTGGTCATAGTGAGCCATATGACTTTGTAATTGCCGGGTTTCATTTCCCATGCAGTCGCCCTTTCATAAATAAACATCTCACCTTCATCCAACACCTAGTCTCCGTTTGGTCAACAGGAAGACATGGAAAAAAAAAAACATTTAGTCACAAACTGCATCTCCCCACTAGTGCACTAAGAAGTAGTGGTCGTTTTTTTTGTTTTTTTGTTTTTTGCCTGGCTTCCACAAACTGCTCCCCTGTTCCCTCTAATCCTGCTAGTGGCCATGACTTGAGCTTCCACAGTGGTCCAAAGAGATGACACTCACCACAACCGAGTCGTTGTTGGTGAGATCGACGACGGCCGCCGGCTCCGTTCCCTCACATGTAAGGTCTACTACGTCCTCTTCCCCTAAAGGGACGGACACACGGACACACACACACAGCTGTGATATGGCTCAACGTTACAAAGCACATTTTGCAGGCAAACACCAACTCCAAGCCCCGGAGGAGGGATCCCATTGGCCATTAAAGCGTATGCGGGGGTGACCAGGTGTTGAGTCACACAATGCACCCACCAGCTAACACGCTGTCAAACACGTTGATGGTTTCTGTGGGTGCGGCAGGGAGTGCAGGCTGGCTTGCAGAGCTAGCGCTAGCATCGCTGCTATTGGCGTCTCCACTGGTGTTAGCATCTCCCCTGGTGTTGGCGTCTCCCCTGGTGTTGGCGTCTCCACTGCTCGCAGACCTGGTGTTGGCGGTTCTGCTGGTCTTTGCACTGCATCCAGAGCACTTTCTTTTCCTGGGATTCTGACAGCAAAATAACATCGTTAGCTTGTTTATGTTTGTTTTAGGCGGCACGGTGGTGCAGTGGTTAGCACTGTCGCCTCACAGCAAGAGGGTTCTGGGTTCAAATCCACCTGGGACCCGGGACCTTTCTGTGTGGAGTTTGCATGTTCTCCCCGTGCTTGTGTGGGTTCTCTCCGGGTACTCAGGCTTCCTCCCACAGACCAAAAACATGCAGGTTGGGGATTAGTTTAATTGGTGTCTCTAAATTGACCATAGGTGTGTATGTGAGTGTGAATGGTTGTTTGTCTATATGTTAGCCCTGTGATAGGCTGGCGACCTGTCCAGGGTGTACCCCGCCTCTCGCCCGTTGCAGCTGGGATTGGCTCCAGCCCCCCCGTGACCCTCGTAGAGGATAAGCGGTTACGACAATGGATGGATGGATGTTTGTTTTACTTCTGCATGTCCTGTGTAGACCGCTGCATACTTTGTGGGAAGTTTAAGATGGTAGGGCTGCTGATATTAGTCCATTGCCCGAGTCTACCAATGGATGCCGTTGATCCAGCTTACTGCCAATAAAAATGTCTGAATATAAGCACCTTGTGTGTTGATAAGAAAATGTATATAATGTACAGCATAGCATCCAGGAAAAACATGACACAAGTCCCACAATGTTCGATAATGTGATCATCTTGCCACTTGGTATTAGTAGTTGTAATCAGTCTAGGCTACCTCATTTTATTTGCTTTCCCGACACGAACAGGATAGTAAACTATGGACCCTACATCTGTGTTTGAGCTCTTCTCGCACAACGCCACTCCAGCCAATCACGCTTGCGGTGATGACTGTGACTCATGAGCATGGCTCGCATAAACATTCACCAAAGCCTTGTTATAAATCAGAAACTGTAGGTACTTTATATTGCATGCTAAAGTGCAACGCAGTTACCGCTTATTTGAAGTTTGAACGAGATACAGATAAATGCTTAGGCAGTCATTGTTGGAACAGCCAAACAGTAAGCATCACCAGAAAACAGGCAGGAATGAGTGGGAAAGTGACCCCAATTTTACTGGATGGCTGAAAACCTGCTGCAGGCTGTGAAAGTAGAGCTTACTCCAGTGTTAAAATAACCCTGCAAAGTCTAAAGAAACACCAGGAGAAAAGAAGATAACTGGCCCCGATGCCTAGGTCACTAGACCCCTGGGGATAAAGGACACCTAATATTTGAAAACGGCAGAAGGCATCGAGGATGTAACCGGGGACAAATTCGGCACTTTAATTAACGAGTCAGACACCGAAAATGTAATTACCATTCGTTGTTTTTGCATAAACAGGGTTCAGATTCTTTTTTTTGGTAACTAGTGTAGCGAGTGAGACATACAGAAGTGTTAGTGAGGCGTGAAAATCAGCTTCCCCGCCATTGCAAAAATGAAGCTCGACGTGTTTTGTTTTTTTAACCGCGCTAAATGTGTCACCCGGTGGGATGCCCTCTGGCTTTTTCCCCACTGTGGCTTGAGGCCAGAGACATCTAAAAAAGAGCCTACACCAGTTTACACATCGAAGTAGTCTTAACCAGTGATATCACCAGATGTTAAAACCAGTTTCCACCTACAGTGCTGCTCATGACGCCTGAACCGTCCACATCCATTCCTGGTCGGATGCTGCCAGATCCACTCTGGTTTGTGGAAGGAGACTGGAGGCCCATGAAGAAGATACAAGCAACAGTAACAATCAGCATCGACTTCACTCGTCCTCCTCTTAGTAAATTGTTCTCTGTTGTCTTTAGCTTTACAATGTGTAGCGTTAGCTGGCTAATGATACCAGCCCCAAACATCACAAACATCACGTAGCAGTATATTAGGCGACGAATGACTACATGTTACAAACCAGTATTGTTGTAGGCCCTGTATGCGTAACATTGACCATAACAGCATGAAACAAATACATGTATAACACGTATTAACTTACCTGCTGCTAGTCAAGCTGTTAGCCCACTGCTAGCTGCAGTCTGTGCTTTCTCTTTCTCTTTCTCTTCAGTGTGAATTAGCCCTACGTAGTCCTTATCCGTAGTTGCTATACGACGCACACTTTCAAGTTTCAACAAATTACTCTTAAGTAACAACGAGAGTGTTGTATAATACCCATGCAAAGCAGCATTCTAACTAACATCAACCAGCTACATGTGAGTTCTGCGCACCCGTTCTGCGCATAGTCGGTTCGAAACTGCTGATCGTAAACGTGTTTAATGTGCCGTGTTGTGGGCGTGGCCAGGAACAGCTCACAGGTCTCTCCTCTCCTCTCTACATGCTCCGACAGTCATCGTCTCAGTGTGATTGCTACTGATATACAGGTGGAAAAGTTTCATTGCCCCATCTATTGGATAACACGTTTAGGTGTTGCAAAATTGTCTTTTCAGAAAGGTGTCATCTTAGTTTCTGCTGCATAACAGGCTATTCTTATTGCATAAAGTATTTTCACTACATGACTGGTCATCTCACTGTATACCTGTTCTTTTTTTATCACATAAAATCCGACATGCTACATCTTGTGTATGCTATTACCTCTTAGTGTATGCCGGATGTATGTACATTTATGTATATTTTTATATTTCTTTATATATATATATATATATATATATATATATAGTACATTGTATAACATAGGTTTATATTATATATTTATATTAACTCTACTATATGTAGAGTGTCTGTCTCTTCTTTCTTTTTTTTCCCCTGGAGTATTGTAACGAATGCAATTTCTCTCAGGGATCATTAAAGTATGTCTGTCTGTCATAGCAAATCTATTCCATAAAGGCCTACTGTATATGTATAAAGTGAACCCCCAACCCCACAATAAAAAAAACGATAATTTCGGTAAAACTAGGCCTATCCTTCATACCAGTGGTTCTTGATTTTTTTTTTAAATGAATATGCCCCCTATAAGGTAGAGAACCTCAAGGAAGATGGAGATGGTCCACTGTAAAGATCAAAGTGCTGACCCGATCCATGTGCTTCAGAGTGGGGAACTCAAACTGAAGTACATTCTGTCTCATGGATGGAAAAGCGAAAACCCTGGCTGAGAGCGTGACTGAGAACAGTGTGCATACTTTAACCTCAGGATAGGACTGTGTGGGTTTCATAGTCATAGCCAATTATAATTAAGAGTTCGTGAGTCAAAGTCATTGAGTTTCAAGTAAAAAAACAAAAAGCCAAAAAATAACAAGTCACAAGTTCATTTTGTGACTTTGTTATAAAGAGGACAGGCCTGTTCAGTGTTGTTGGGTCTCAGGTTGGCTGATTCTTATTTTGCTCAAAATAAGTACAATTTCATTTTATTTATATATTCTAACACTACTATACCTAGAGTGTCTGTCTTTTTTCCCTGGAGTATTGTAACAAATGCAATTTCCCTCAGGGATCATTAAAGTATTTCTGTTTGTCTGTTGTATAAACTGAAAATAGACTTAACACAGCTTCATGAATTACACAAATAATAAAACCCCTAACAGCACATTTGAGAGCCATGCCAAATATATATATATATATATATATATATATATATATATATATACAGTATATATTTTCCAAATCAACATTGTACATCTTTTGAATGTCATCTCAGCAGATGTACAATCCACATGTTCCTTTGGTTGGGAGCCAAACCCCACCCACACTACAGACTATTGATGATGTGACCTGTGGCTTTGGCATGTTTACTCAGCCTTGACCTCGCGATTCAATTGTAATCATGTATAGTTCCTTTTGGACCATGAAGTTACCAATAATAAATATGACACATAGCATTTTCACTGTACTGGAAGCATCATTTTTCAATTTCCGTCTTTATTTCTGATGAACAAACAATGACCAAAATGCCATAAACACCTATAAATAAATGTACAATATTTCATAGGGGTGATGTGTTCGGTAAGGCTCTTGTCGTCCATCACTCGTTAGAGTAACCAAATAAAATCCTTGAAACAGCACCACCTCCGGCTTGACAAAAGTACTGCCACTCCACAAAAAAACAATTAGCTCAAATTTGCTACGCTTAATCACTCATAAACCATAATTGCATAGCTCATGTCTGGTGCTGTCACTGTTGTCCGCTTACTCTCATCCATCTCTTGCAGCAGAAAAGAAGAAATGTGATGGAATACAAATAAATGAATAGGACTGGGAGAACAGAACACAGTAACAATTCCTGATAGATTAAGATGTCACTTTAAGACGAGAGAGCGTGTGAAGGATTTTAACACAAGGGCCACAAACTCAAACACTGTCCTTTCTGACATCGACGATTTCAGAAAGGAGAGCGTTGAGCTATGGTATTATTAAAAAGTAACTTAACATCCTAAACTAACCCCGTTACCAGAAGAGAGAACACCATGGCAGAGCAAAATAAGCGATAGTGTTTCATTACTTAGTCAATGACCAAGTTATCATTTTGAGTCTAAATAGGAAACACCCATTTCTGTAATTCTACATAAGAAAGAAAAGCATATCTGTGCAAATCCAGTGCAATAAAACCCCATTTATACACAGACACAAAATCACCCGTCTAAACAATGCAGCAACAGAACAAAAAATGGCTCAATAACAGTAATAATAGTCTAGGAAAGAAGAAGGTAAAATAAAAATAAAATTTGGTAGTTGTAAACAAACATGTAAATGACTGAAGATGTTCCACACGGGAGTGTGTGTGTGTGTGTGTGTGTGTGTGTGACCCACATTACACACCGTCTCAGAAGAATCCCGGCAAACCTGAAATATTGAACTGCACACCAAAGCGAGGGTTTGGAGCCACTCACAAGAGATGAATATGCTACTGCAATTGTGACTTTCTTCCACAACGGCAGCGTTGCCATGGAGAGGCCTCCTGGGGCCGACGGACCGCTGGTTCTACGGCGAGGGGGGGGCGGGGGGCATCCAGCCGGGCCACACAGAGGACTGCTTTAAGGCCAGGCCTTCATTAACGCCAGTAGGGCAGGCGAACCACCGGGACCAGGAACCCACTACACAGCGCTGCTGGGGCCAGAGGAACACAACGTCAGGACGGTTTATCAAACAGAAGCGCGTGGCGGGAAAATACTTGTGACTCAGGAGCAACAAGCGCCGCAGAACTTCCGTTTAGAACGCCTGCGGCTCCCGATTACAAGGCAAGGGCCTATAAAGGAGAATAATGGCCCTATGAGGCAGGGGGATAAACACAACGTACATGTTGTAGGATGACTCGGCAGTCTGCCATTTTAGGAAGGACTACACTAACCCATAAATCAGCTATGAACCAGATTATGACTAGATTCACGGTTTTATTACTTGTTTTTATCTTTAAAAGAAAATCACACACATCAAAAACATCCAGCAAGGCTCCTGGACCTTCCTCTTTGTATTCTCTTTGTGCTGCCTTTGACTTTGAGAGTGCCTTGTTTTTCCACCAGGTGTGGTGTTGACAAGCCAAATCTACCCGACAGTGATGTCCGCCTCCCAGTTGGTGTAGTCCACTGGGTAGGCTGGTGGGTGGATCCATCCATAATATACCTGGGTGGACACTACCATGCGTGATGTCACTATAGGGTAAAATTGGAAATGGCTGGCCAATATCTCGCATGGTGGTAACAGAGGCGGCCCTATGATTTCATTCGTTCCCAACCATAAGTCGTAGAAGTTGGCGGTTGCAGGTTGTTGTTCACCTTGCGGTTGAGGCTTTATTTCCAGCACTACGGGGATGAGAAGGGCATCTGATCCACCTGATTCATCTTAATGTGGTTGTCTAGGATCTGGAAGACCTCCTGGATATTGGGCACGTATCCAGACTGCAGCTTGGACCAGATGGGAACATCTGCACACAATGAATGGCAACAAATACAACTTCTCAGAAACCAGGCCAAAAAAACAACAACAACGCAATCCTTTCCTGTTGGACTTACTTAAGCACGGTTTGCTGATTTGATTCAACTCTAGATAACTTCCATGCACTATAGAGTGTAACATTAAAACAACACACAAGATAATACAGCACATAAAAGCTGTAGTGCAATGAGGAATAAGGGAAAGATGAAGTTTCATTTAGCTTCTATTAGGAAAGTAACTACTTGCATCCATTTTAAAGACAATAAGGTCTCTTGTGTTGTAGTGTGTTGCAGGATCTCCAGAGTCCTCGGGTTGAACGTACCATTGAGTGTGATCTCAAACGCCCCAGTGGACAGGAAGTGGGTCTCCAACATGTTGCTGAGAAAGTACGCCATCAAGCACGAGAAGATCTGTAGCACACACAACAGCAAAAACAATGAGTGATCTGATGAGCATAACGCATGCAAGTTCTCCCACCATGCTAGTGTTAAGGACCAAGAGGTCCGAGAAGAAGCTGGCTGCTAGGGAAACAAGACCCATTTAGCAGGATCATATACTTAAAGTCGCAATGTGCATGATTGATCGCCTCCCAGCTTGTATGCAGGGGAATTCTGAATTCAAAAAACGCAAAAGTGCCATCTTAATCTATTAGGGATCATCATTCATAAATTTTAATTTTTGCTGTAAAAGATGAATGAGAGTAAGCGAACATCAGGGACAGCAGCAGAAATGGGCAATGTCATTATAGTTTCTGATTAACTGGCCGTGCAACTGTGTGACACAAACCAGTGTAGCTAGCTGAGTGGGAGGAGTTTGGAGAGTGTCAATAGCAAGATTCATGTAAATAAAGAGAGGTACGGCTGGCCAGCAGTTGTAGAATCCATCAGTTATGGAATGTGCTTTTAATGATCACATTATTGAAATCTATCCATCAGCATTGACTACAAATGCATCCAGGTTATTTTTTTTTAACTTGTTCTGGTGACTTCCTTACTGTATTAGCAGCAATGAAATGTTTCACCTTCATATGACAAATGTACCCTTTGTAAGTCGCTTTGGATAAAAGCGTCTGCTAAATGCCCTAAATGTAAATGTAAGCTAAGAGCTAGGTTGTCGTCGCTAAATGCTGAGGGTTTAGACTGTGTAATGTGAACAGTGGTGCAATCTCAGAAAGATCTGGACATGATAATTCACCTTGTTCTCCTGACTCCAGACCCAGGCCCGCGGGGTGGCCAGGCCCAGGATGGGAAAGGGGTTCTGCCCACTCACTACCAGGGTGATGGCAAGCAGCTTGAAGTAGGAGAAGAAGTTACCTAAATACCTGGACAGGTGACCCAGAGCATATGGATGGATAATGATTATTGGGTTGATTAGAGAGGCAATGATCATACACCCCTAATCCCCCAAACATACTGAATCTATTCTCTTTATATTAAGATTACGGTGTGTTTTTGAACTTTTTTTTTTAATCCAAGGGGAAAGCCAACACTAATGACCAAGGCAGTAGGCGGAGTCAAAAGGCTCAATGTTATGTCTATGGGAGTTTTTTGCATGCTTAATCGCAAGTATCTCAAAAAATATAAGTTGACGAAAATAAAAAATGACATAGCACAGATATACGGAAGAAGACTTTTGTAACATGGTTTGAATGAAATCTCGAGGTTCAGTCGTTTAGCCTCCATTAATCGCAGAAATTTGGTGTGAAGAAGAAGAATATGACCGAAAGCGATATCTAGATTTTGCATTCCTATGCGCAATAACTAGTGTGTGTGTTTGATGGGTTGTGAGCGTCACCTACTTGTTGATGGGGCTTGGGGGGTAGTTATCCCCCTCGATACGGATGTCCGGGTACAACTGGCTGATGGCCCGAGAGTACTCCTGGAACACCTTGCTGTACCCTCAGGAAATACTGGAAACAACCAAGATAACAGACAATGTCATTTTCACTTTATTTATGATGTATTGGATTACTGTACTTTACTTTGAATATTACCAGTCATTATATAGACATTTTGGTGTGTCGCGAGGCAACGACCGTAGATTGCTGATTTTGATTAGCAATACAGCTAGCTGGTTGAAGCTAATGCGCTGTTGAGTTTGTAGCCGCATAGCTTTCCTATCCGTGCATACACCCTATGCATTTGTGGCTCAGTGAAATAAAAGGATCACGGAAATGTATCGATCAGCTCACCAGTATTGAAATTTCAACACAGGCCCAGTGTACAGGGTCGGCTTCCCTGGCTTCATATTGCCGGCGTCCGGCAGGCTGTCGGACGCCATGCCGAGGCTTTCGGAGGCCTGCGGGCCATGCTGCTGCTGCTGACTCTGGCTTCTCCCGACGTAGATGTCTCGTAAAGTGACGGCAGAAAACAGCAGCAAAGCCGTCAATATACCCGTATGGGTATACTCGGCCATCTCAACACGGCCTGTGGGACTAAAAGCCCCAAGAACAACGTCCCCTTGTTGGAGAGTAGCAGCGAACCCCGAATGCTTCTGTAAAGCTCGCGAATTACTAGGCCGGGTTTTCTCTGCAGATTAACAGGCGGCAGTGAGAGGCCACAACAGCGACACCTCGTGGCGCACACACAACATACACCCAAAATAAACTGAAAAAATAAATAAATACATGAATAAACAACATATAACAACATAAGGAGTGAGTTGGCATAATAAAAAATGAATAATGGACATAAAATAAACACAATTGTTACGTCCAATCTATGTTCAGTATTTGGCGTACGACGTCATATGTGCGCGACGTCCCAATGAGCAGAGGAGGTGTGCGAGCGTTACAAGCAATACATCTATGTTTAAGGGCTCTAAAGCGGCTATAACATGTCCAAATACAGTGTCTAGACACATAACCATCATAATCAGACTGTCTATATCGCGGCAAAGTAAGTATAGAAAATGCCTGCATGCACGTAACAGACAACGAAGCTCTTTGGTAATATACATTTCAGCTATTATCTGTAGTTATTTTGCAAGGACGTCTTGGTACTGGGAACTCAAAGTAGGATGATTATAAGATAAGAGAGAAAGTAAGATGTTGTGAAACGTATGGGGTCTTTTGACCAGGGGACATCTTCCCAAAGGTATGAATCGGGACATCATCTGAAGTTATCTCCTTTTTGCTTTTCAGGTATCCCGAGTAAAAATGCTGTGCATTCATGTCGCTGCACGGATTAGACACGTCTCGATTAAGTCACTCGTCAGAAACGCAAACGGCTCTTCTCTGCCCACCTGCTACCACCATGCACCACAACAAATCAGGAGCAGACCATGCATCCCCCCACCTGGACGTATCTCATTGTCGCCATTGACTGTACATGTGAGACACGCTTCGAGCCACAGCGGTGGCGACGGAGCCGGGTCTTCTGATTGGTACGGGGGCATAGCGGACTCATACATCGTTCACCTGACGGAACAGCTATTGATCAGTAGTCATGGGGCTACTGGGCTGCCTTGGTGGGCCAGTATCATGTGCACCACGCTGGCTCTTCGGACTGTCATCACACTCCCGCTGGGAGCCTATCAGATGGTCATCATCGGAAAGGTTCGTCCTCGTCGTGTCCCGAGCATGTTGCAACTTTAATATACAAAAGTTATTGTCATTGACATCTCATTTAGGGACATGATGAGCCGACGCTATTACCCCCAGGCAACTCGATGTCTATGCAATTGCTATGTGTTTCCAGTCTCTGGTCAATGTTGTCATCTGTGGCGTTGGTATTAATTTGAGACTCATTAACTTGGGGTTTGCCATGATCAAGGTCAGCAGGGTGGATTGGAGGCGCGCCGCCTCATGGGGGTAATGCTATATTATCACCAACAGGGGGAGGAATAGGGCCATTTTTACGCTCTGTTTCAAATAATGAAATGTTGGCAACATGATGACGAATTCAACAACAAACTAGGAATTGCACAGCAAATATATGATTACAGTGTTACCCTATTGACAAGAGAACAATGACAATTGATATTTCCATGAATATTGAAAATCCTAATCTTCCCTAAAGAACTCATGGTCTAACAACTTGCCGTGATTATAAGACCATACAAAAAATGACCCTTTCTTCTCTGGCACAGTCTGTGAAACTATGTCAAGCATCTAGCCTGGCTGTCTGTTGACAAACCTCCCATGGGGTGGATCCCTCGCAAGTCCCATATCTGTGTCCAACTGGATGAATTTACTAAGTCTCCTGCTGCCAGTTAGCGTATTAATACAGCCCCCGTTTCTCCCACGGTCTCTCTCTCTCTCTCTCTCTCTCTCTCTCTCTCTCTCTCTCTCTCTCTCTCTCTCTCTCTCTCTCTCTCTCTCTCTCTCTCACAAAAACCAAACAACATAGCTCATGATGCTGTCTCTTGGTTTTGGACAAAACAAACAACACAATAGCACAAACATACAGTATTTACATGAGTAAAAGATGGAAATCAATGAAAAAAAAATTGTTCAGAACTATATGGCCCAATGATGACCCATGATTTGCACTTCTGGTTAGAACGCCAACTGCATTTCGTTGTCCCTGTACTTGTACTCTGCACAATGACAATAAAGTTGAATCTAATCTAATCTAATCTAATAGCCAAGGGCCATGAGATGTGAGACCCCAATCGTTTTGGGTTTTGTTTTTAGTAAAAGGCGCCGTTGGTCCCGGTTGCCAGGGTAACTCTGAGCCCTGTCTCCAGCCAGGTCGAGGCGCTTCAGTCCGAGATATCGGAGCTCGCCAAGAGGCTGCGCCACGAGGTGTCCGTCCGAGCCCAGGAGCGCCGCTGGACCGAGCAACACTGCCGGTGAGTCCGACGGTCCCACTTGCTGAGCTGAGCTGACGTTGTCATCGGTGGGACTATGGGATATGGGGTTCAGCAGCAGATCTCTTGAATGAAACCCAGGGGAAGTTGTTGCTGTCTCAAACTGTTTACAATTGGTATGATGTTAAACACAAGTATGGTAAGCCTACTGGTTAGGGCTTCGGATTTGTAACCGGAGGGTGGCCGGTTCGAACCCCGACCAGTGCGAACGGCAGAAGTGCCCTTGAGCAAGGCACCTAACCCCTCACTGCTCCCCGAGCGCCGCTGTTGCAGGCAGCTCACTGCATCGGGTTTAAGTGTGTGCTTCACCTCACTGTATGCTTCACCATCACTGTGTGCTGAGTGTATTCCACTAATTCACGATTGGGTTAAATGCAGAAGACCAAATTTCCCTCACGGGATCAAATGAGTAATTCCTCTTCTTCTTTCTTCTTCTTCTTCTTCTTCAATACGAATCTAAAACTCTATAAATACATAACATGTGCATCGCTAGAATGTTAAAGTTAAGCACTGAAGTCCTGGGGCAAATATATCCCTACCTAACATTTTCATCAATGCTGAAGGAATGAAGCTTGAGGTCCAACCCTAAAGTCTGGTCTTTTTCATGTTAATTTTGCACGCCGGCGCCAGCTATCAATTCAAGAAGAACCTGCGGCGCATCGTGTCTGAGCTGTACGTCAGGGACAACTGCCATCCCTTCAAGGCCAGCCTGCTGGTCTGGGTGCAGCTGCCCCTGTGGGTCTGTCTCTCCCTGGCCCTACGCAACCTCAGCACGGCCTCTTCGGCGGCTGGATCTGGTGAGGGGGATGGGGTGGGTGGCTGGATCTGGTGAGGGGGATGGGGTGGGTGGCTGGATCTGGTGAGGGGGATGGGGTGGGTGGCTGGATCTGGTGAGGGGGATGGGGTGAGTGGCTGGATCTGGTGAGGGGGATGGGGTGAGTGGCTGGATCTGGTGAGGGGGATTGGGTGAGTGGCTGGATCTGGTGAGGGGGATGGGGTGGGTGGCTGGATCTGGTGAGGGGGATGGGGTGAGTGGCTGGATCTGGTGAGGGGGATGGGGTGGGTGGCTGGATCTGGTGAGGGGGATGGGGTGAGTGGCTGGATCTGGTGAGGGGGATGGGGTGGGTGGCTGGATCTGGTGAGGGGGATGGGGTGAGTGGCTGGATCTGGTGAGGGGGATGGGGTGAGTGGCTGGATCTGGTGAGGGGGATGGGGTGGGCGGCGGCGGCGGGGTAACTATGCACCGGATTAGTTTTCAATCCATCCAAGCTATACAAGCAAGACAAGTTGAGACGTGTGGCGATTAGTTAACGGCATTAGTTGTAAAAAAAAATAGTTGACAAACTTCAGTTTGAGAACTCAGTCGTTTCAGTGTGACCGCGTTGTTTGTGTGTAAATGATGTTAACCATCCTTATTCACTGGTCGCCGGTGTCTTGCAGCGTTGCAGGCTGAGCTGGCGACCTGGTGGCGCTCTGTGGTTCTCTGACCTGACACTCCCCGACCACACCTGGATCCTTCCCGTCTCACTTGGCCTCATTAACCTGCTCATTATAGAGGTCAGGCAGACAGAGGGGTTTAGTATTTAATGTTGTACCTTTTTTTTTAATAATACCTCGAGTATATTTGTTATTGAGTACATTTCTGGTGGTTTATATAAAATATCAATCTTGTATCTTTTACATTTTGTAAGTATTTTAGATCTTACTTACAGACAGAACCAGCCAGAGAGGTTTTAGCAGATGCAGTTTTCTTGTTGCCACAAGTAAGGTCACATGGCACCAATTTTAGCCCCGCAGAAGTGCGGTTTTGTTTTTCACCCTTACTCAAGGGAGGCCATGCTTAGCTTCTACGTGTTGGTCCTTTGTTACTGTATGCAGACTAGACTTGTTGATTCCTACAGCCCGGGCCCCGACGGTGCTCCGCTGCACCAGGCCTACCTAGAAGGCTCTGTGACCTGACTTGTCACGCACAATCATCACAGTAGCATATGAACTCTGGCTCATCTGTCTGTCTCTCGGTCTGATTGATTGTCCTCTCTCCTCATGTGTGTCTTCTGTCTTCCTGTCTCTCTATCCTGTATGACTGTCTGTCTGTCCATCTGTCTCTCTCCTGGCGGGTCTGTCTGCTTGTCTGTCTTATCTCTCTCTCTCTCCTCTCTCCTCTCTCTCTCTCTCTCTCTCTCTCTCTCTCTCTCTCTCTCTCTCTCTCTCTCTCTCTCTCTCTCTCTCTCTCTCTCTCTCTCTCTCTCTCTCTCTCTCTCTCTCCTCTCTCTCTCTCTCTCTCTCTCTCTCTCTCTCTCTTCTCTCTCTCTCTCTCTCTCTCTCTCTCTCTCTCTCTCTCTCTCTCTCTCTCTGCTGTCTGTTTCCCTGTCTGTCTCTGGTGTGTGTCTCAGATGTTTGCGGCTCAGAGACTGCAGGTGTCGTCCCTCCAGCGCTACATGACCCACTTCCTGCGTGGCGTGTCCGTCCTGATGGTCCCCATAGCGGCCACGGTGCCCTCGGTGAGACCCCCCCCCCCCCCCCCCACCACCACCCAAAGCTTATTCCCCTTGAGTTGGTGTTTCCAGGGTGTGTTCATGTCAATACATGGACATACGTAAACAAGGTCATGAGATGCACACAGGACGTGAGCGGTTAAACAGATCATTATTATTATTATTATTATTATTATCATTATTTTCGTGAGACAAAACAAGTACATGTATTATGAATAATTGCGCAGTTGCATTCTGAGTGTGGTTCAGCTTGTGCACACACACAGACACACACATGCACGCTGCCAGCTTGATTGTCCTAGTCGTGCCTCTGCATGCCTCTCTGCATCCCTCTCTCTCTCAATTGGTTGCACTCGTGTGCCCCTGAAGATATACGTACATGGAAAAAAAAGTTTTCCGAAAACTTTTCCTCCAAGTCATAATATCAATACTGTGATATGACACTAGACCAAAATACCATGGTATCAACCACAGCATCACCCAGCTCTGTGTGTGTGTGTGTGTGTGTGTGTGTGTGTGTGTGTGTGTGTGTGTGTGTGTGTGCTTGCGTGTATGTGTGTGCACGTGCATACACACACATGCATGTGTATTTGTGAATTGCAGAATGCATGAAAACCCTACAGTGTACACATGTGAAAACATGTCTAAATACCTTATATACCCTTGCATTCTTGCTGAGAGATTTAGACATGCTCACTCACTGCAGGTACATCAGTGTGTGTGTGTGTATGTGCGTGACACAGTGAGTGAGTTTGCACATGCAGGCCTGCCATTCTCTGCCTTTTTGAAGTGTGCCTTATCAACCTTTGAGGCGCATCACGTAGCGTCTCTCGCTCTTTCTCTCTCTCTCTCTCTCTCTGGTTCACTCTCTCTGTCTCTGCCCCTGTCTCTTGCTTTGATGTTTGTATATCAGAATAGGATCATAGATAGGACCTCATGGAGGCTTGGTATGGTCATCTCTCTCTCTCTCTCTCTCTCTCTCTCTCTCTCTCTCTCGCTCTCGCTCTCGCTCTCGCTCTCGCTCTCTCTCTCTCTCATGTATTGTGATCCTCGCTCTCCCTCCAGTGCATGGCCCTGTACTGGCTGAGCTCCAGTCTGGTGGGTCTGAGTCACAGCCTGCTGCTGCGCTCTCCGCGTCTCCGGACCGTGTGCCGCATCCCCCCACTGAAGTCCAGCTCCCAGACCCCTTACCGGGACCTGGCCTCCGCCCTCAGGGACAAGTACCTCCCATGAGCACTGTGTGTGTGTGTGTGTGTGTGTGTGTGTGTGTGTGTTGTGTGT
>JAXIVH010000310.1:0-107500 GCA_036785325.1 Urophycis tenuis
TGTTCAGCAAGAGGCTGAACGCCACTGTCATAGGTACCCCCCCCCCCCCCCCCCCCCGCCATCTCCCCCCCCCCCGCCATCTCCCCCATCTCCCCCAGCCCCGCCTACGTTCTCCTCCTAGAAGCGCGTCTTCCGCGGGTGGGGAAGACGCGCTTCTAGGAGGAGAACGTAGGCGGGGCTGTTTGTAGTGCAGGCTGTCGTGTTGTGTTTTCTTGTTGTTCCTTTTTTTCCCTCCACCGGGGAGGGGGAAAACAGTTGTAGGGGGGTCATTTTCCCGGCTGGGACCTCTTTATCATCTGAAACCCAGAGGTTAGGATTCTCAGTACACATGATATCAGGCAACGCCCAGTCAGTTCCGCTGAAGATGACATTCTTCATTCTCTGGTTATTGTCTTGTATCCTTTGCATGTTTTTCTTTATCGTGTTTTAAAATTCATTACGTATTGCTTGTAGTTTGTTATTGGGTAAGTAACTTGTACCTTTCTAATAAAGTGTTATTCTAAGTTGAATAGTCTAGTCCAACCACATTTGAATTCAGTAGAACGATGATGTTCCACTGAGGACATGATTAGCAGTATTTCCTGTGAGGACAGTAGAAATGTGAGAGCTCTGGTGGAGCCAGTGGACACATGTGGGCTGATGATCGTGTTCACTCGTGTTTATCTCGTCTCACTAATGGCTGAGTAGGGTAGTTATACATCATCCACCTCAGAGTCAGTAGAGGAACGATCGTACTCTGCCCAGTGCTCTGGATCCAGTGGAGGAATGATAGCACTCTGTCCAGTACTCTGCATCCAGTGGAGGAATGATAGCACTCTGTCCAGTGCTCTGGATCCAGTGGAGGAATGATAGCACTCTGTCCAGTACTCTGGATCCAGTGGAGGAATGATAGCACTCTGTCCAGTACTCTGGATCCAGTGGAGGAATGATAGCACTCTGTCCAGTACTCTGCATCCAGTGGAGGAATGATAGCACTCTGTCCAGTACTCTGCATCCAGTGGAGGAATGATAGCACTCTGTCCAGTACTCTGGATCCAGTGGAGGAATGATAGCACTCTGTCCAGTACTCTGGATCCAGTGGAGGAATGATAGCACTCTGTCCAGTACTCTGGATCCAGTGGAGGAATGATAGCACTCTGTCCAGTACTCTGGATCCAGTGGAGGAATGATAGCACTCTGTCCAGTACTCTGGATCCAGTGGAGGAATGATAGCACTCTGTCCAGTACTCTGGATCCAGTGGAGGAATGATAGCACTCTGTCCAGTACTCTGGATCCAGTGGAGGAATGATAGCACTCTGTCCAGTACTCTGGATCCAGTGGAGGAATGATAGCACTCTGTCCAGTACTCTGGATCCAGTGGAGGAATGATAGCACTCTGTCCAGTACTCTGGATCCAGTGGAGGAATGATAGCACTCTGTCCAGTACTCTGGATCCAGTGGAGGAATGATAGCACTCTGTCCAGTACTCTGGATCCAGTGGAGGAATGATAGCACTCTGTCCAGTACTCTGGATCCAGTGGAGGAATGATAGCACTCTAGTTAAGATCCGGGGGGGGGGGGGGGGGGGGGGGACTGATAATCATGTTCACTCAGGTTTATCCCATCTCCTTGAGGACGGATGAGGATAATCATACGTAATCCACCTCGGTAGAGGAATGAGAGCACTCTGCCTGGGACCCAGTGGGGGATGAAGTGGAGAGCCGTGATAGAACGAGTGAACCTGCAAGCTGGTGATGGTGTTCACTGGTGTCCATCCGGTCTCATGGGTGGCTGCTGAGGTTAATTCTGAGTAATCAGCCCAGGACTCGGTAAACGAATGACAGCCGTCTTACCTGAGATCCGGTAGGTGATGAAGGGGCATGGTATTCATCTATGAGGGGAGAATCAAAGGATCAGGAAGGACATTTCAATTCTATACAATCATCCGGGGTTAGCCTGCCCCGTGAGGGAAAGTGGTCAACTAGTTAATGTTTTAACTGCACACGGTGACTGTGTGCCAATATATGGAAGGCAGATCAAAGTTTGTTTAAGTGTTTTATTATAATTGTAGTCGTCGCCAGAATCCTCACGCCAGACCTTCCGCCAACTCCCAGTCTGCCGTCGGTTGGGAAATGGACGAATTCTACGCAGTCGTGCAACAACACCGTTCAGTCATGTGACACAACGGCTACGGCCCGTGGCCGCTCGGCGCTCTCGTTTGATTGGTTGGTTCCTCTGCTTGACCCCCCCCCCCCCCAGTCCCGCTGTCCCAGGCCATGCTGATGGTGCTGCCCAGCCCGGCGGATGTCTCGGAGGGCAACACCCTCAACCTGATCTGCAGCGTGGCCGGCACGCCCCCGGTTACCTTCAAGTGGTACCGCACCGACCGGGCCGAGCCGCTGCACGCCGGCACCACCAACGAGGTCAGCGCCAACGGCCGGGTCATCATGAACCACCAGGTCCCAGACATCCGCAGGAACGCCAGCGGCGCCTACTACTGCGAGGCCCTGAACCCGGCCCGGACCATGGCCCGCAGCGAGCTGGTCAGCGTGGAGGGTGAGCTGCTGCCTGGGTGGGGGGTGGGGGGCCGTAGGGGTGCACTGTGGGAGGGGGTAGGAGTGGGGGGGTGGGGTTTAAGGCCAGGCACACACACACACACACGCACACGCACACATTTTCCTTTGTGTTTGCGTTCATGAGTTCACGCCTCGGAGGCCTAGACCGCTGTGGCCCGTCCTCCGAGGCAGCGGTCACCTCACTGATGTACGCCGCTGTTCTCCGGAATGTTCTTCAGAATGTCAGACTGTCTGTTTGCAGATCTGTCCTCTTTTGGTGACGGTGGTGGGGTGGTGGGCAAATGCCAAAGGATTGTCTTTCTCCTGTGTAGTGTGAACACGGCCTTAGAGATGCTGTACATGTGAAGGCATGCCCTTTGGTCAGACAGTAAACAATGATGAAATACTGTGGCACAGAAGGAACGGCGTGCAAATCTTTCTCTTTCACCCTGGCCTTCTGCGTCTTTCTCTTGTCTCTGTGTCTCTGTCTCACTCTCCATTTATCTCTCTCTCTTTCTCTCTCTTTTTTTTTTCTCTCTGTCTCTCATTCTCACTCTTAATATTCATTCGTTCAGTCATACATTCACCCATTCACCCTCTGTTCACATTCTCCCAACATGCCTCTCCTATTGTAACCGTCCTCCGCAGGGCTGTAGTACCTCTCACGTCTGACTCTCCCTCTCTCCCCCCTCTCTCTCCCCGGACTCCCCCCCCTCCCCCCTCCAGTGAGCATAGCGTCATGGAAGAAGGGCATCATCGCGGGGGCCTGCCTGCTGTTCCTGTGCTTTGCCATCCTGTTCTGCGTGCTGCGGTTCAAGTCCCGGCGAGGTAGAGAGACCTACAGCCCCCCGTCCACTCTGGCCTCTGGTGTCTGACCATGTACGGAACCCCGGCACCTTTTCACCCCTCTCCTCTCTGTCTGTCCTCCTTTCCTCCCTTTCCTTCCTCACCTCCTCCTCCTCCTCCTCCTCTCTTCTGCCTTCAGGTAAAAAGGAACTGACGACAGAGTTATCAGTGTGAGTTACCTCCCTCTCTCTCTCTCTCTCTCTCTCTCTCTCTCTCTCTCTCTCTCTCTCTCTCTCTCTCTCTCTCTCTCTCTCTCTCTCTCTCTCTCTCTCTCTCTCTCTCTCTCTCTCTCTCTCTCTCTCTCTCTCCGGTGCTCCTCCACAGCGAGCTTCACCATGTAGTCTGAGTAGCGCTCGGCCAGGCGGTCAGTTAGGCGTGTTCGTTTTTGGCTTTTTTTTTTTTTTTTTTTACGCCGAGTTTAACGTTCAAACAGTTTGGGCACAACAGAAAATGCAGTGTCCGGCCTCATCGTCTTTCTGGTTTGATTTGTCTTGTCTGGGAGCGCCCTGCGCCTGCCAATGACTTTATTCTCACCGTTTCCCAGAAAGCCTACGAGCTCTCAGTCAGACCACTCGTTAGCAGTGAGTCTCACCCGCGACACAGAGGCTTACCCGCCAGCCGCAGGTAGCCCCGCCCTCTGACACGCCTCCTGCATGCCGTCGCACCCTCAACAGCCGCGTGTCCTCATCGTTGGTGTTAATAATATTAATAATAACCATGTCTTCCCCCCCCCCCCCCCCCCCCCCATCGTCGTTCATGGATCGATGTGACTCATCAAAGCCACCGCATGCTCATGTGTTTTTCAGACCACATGACCGCCCCAAGTCTGCGGTCCTTGGCTGTTGTTGTGTCAGAGTGTTTTGTCGGGGGACGCGCCGGACCGCGGGCTCCGGCGTTGGTTTTGCTGTTGCTTGCCGGGGCGGCGTGCATGCGCCTTTTCTCAAGTCACTCGAGTCGCCTCATGCTCACTTAAGTCACGTGTCACGTCATTGCTTCACAGCTTGCTCGTCTTGCTTCTAACACCCGTGACTGCTGCAGGCGAGACACTGCGCAGCGCTTCAAGTGTCGCCTTCGTCTCGCCTCCATCGTCTTCATCGTCTTCATCCTCTCCGTCCCCATCTTACAGACGCAGCGTCGCGCTATGATGGCGCGGAGGGGATAGCGACCAATGGGACGCGAGATAGTGTGGCGTCACTGCCAGCTGACATCAGCAACAGGAGCAGCTACAGTATCCCGGCAACAGTGTAGAGCCGTTCAGTGGAAGAAACCCACACAAAAAACTTTCTTCAGTTTTTTTTTGTTTTTTGTTTTTTTTGTTTTAAATCGGGGAGTTTCACATCTGAAGGGAAACTAAAGGAAGACCCAAGAAAACTCCAAAAGTTGGAGTGTGTGTGGGAAACGTAAAATGGCTTAATTGATGAGTCTTGGCTTTTATTGTCTGAAGACACACACAATGAAAAGGAGTTGCAACCCGAGCCTCCCTCTCCTCCGTCTGCAGTCTGGCGTGCTTCCGGCTCTCATCGCGGTCAACTAGTGCCTTTCGATTCTTTTTCCATTTTGTGTGTGTCCTGTCTCATTGGATGCTGGTGTCTTTGTCACGACAAATCTATTTATCTGAAGTGCACTGTCTCTATTAGAAGGAAAAAAAAACTGTAAATACACTTTGTCAGTATCAGTAGAGAAATCTGTGTGTATATATTTTTGCATTGTGTGTATATACTGATTAGAGGGCACGCTCTAGAATAAAGATGTAGGTTTTAATTACCGCAGCGTTTCAGTGCCCTTTATTTTGCCCAGGCTCTGGAAGACTGGGTATCACATGGGGAAATGCTTTCTTTTATCACCAGAGTCGCATGCGTGTTCCACCCAAGCAAGAGACGAGCACCAAACCCGTGTTTCACTACGTGTTCTGAATGCGTGTAAATAGGCTTTCCCACAAAATATCAAGACACGCCTCCGTGACTTGCTGTTTTTTTTATGCCGCAAATATGCAACAGAGTCGGAGAATAACAATGTCAAACAATGTACCGCCACGAAATATTGGCAAGCAGCTGAGCTGCGTAACACGGGGAGGCGGGCGGGGTGTTAAACGCATGCAGCAGGTGGAGGAAATGAATCACTCGCGGTGCGGCGCAGCTCTCTGGATGGACGCCGAGGAGCGGGACATTGTTTTTGCCCGCGCTTATTGTTCGGCTGGCCGAGGTCTAAACAGTGGCCCATTGTGCACATGGCAGTGAAGGATATCTGCAGCGTGCCAAATAAAGATATCATCCATGCCTTTTGTTACGCTGGACATTTTCTTTTCTCTCAGGCTATTATAGCCAGCCGTCTCAGCCTTGGGGGTTTTACAACTCGGTAGAGAAACCGGCCAGTGACTCAATTCAATCCACAAGGGACGAACAAATTTTTATGCACTCAGAGTGCAGCAAACAAAACAGCCTTATGCATGCATATTAATATATTAAATGGCTGCTTTTTCTTGCTTTGAATCACGTATCACTGCACGTACGAAAAACCAAATGCCCTATAGAAACCCCTTAGTGTTGCTCTGCGTCTCGCACATTAACGAGGGGGGGGGGGTGAAACGCGAGGTGCGCAACTCGGGCTGACCACTGAACCGGGCGGCTGTGCCGGTGCAGCAGTACTGCGCTAATCTCAGCCGACCGGGGCTTAACGCGTGTGCGACTCTGCATGTGTGTGTGTTTCGTAGTGACGGCGGACAGAACGACCAGCAGCATGTGGAGCGTGAGGCCTCCCACCGCAGGTGAGCTTGTGCATACAACACACACACGCGCACACACACACACACACACACACACACACACACACACACACACACACACACACACACACACACACGGATTGCGGTCGACGTGCCGGCAGCGTCTCTGACTCGCGGCTGTCGATGATCCCCCAGGTAGCGACGAGGAGGCCAGCGTCGCGTCCCGCGAGCATGACGTGGCGTACACCGAGGTGGTGCACCCCCGGCCTGCAGACCCGGCCAAAGGTACAGCGCACCTGTTCGCTACCTCGCGTGCCCTCGCGTCTTCCTCCGGTGTCTTCCGGCCCGAATTCCTCTCCTGTCCCAGTTTGAAAATTGACTTGACTCGTGACGGTTCGATGTCTGAAGGCCTCAAGTTCAGGCCCTCTCCTTCCTAAATAAAGGAGGCATTTAGCAGACGTTTTTGTCCAAAGCGACTTACAATCAGTACATTTGTGGGGTTCGACATGTGGACAGTTGAAGGAGGGGGGGGATCAAGGGGATCGAACCGCCGACCCTACAGTTAGTGGACGACCCGCTCTGTCTACCCACTGAGCTACTTGCCCCCCCCCCCCCCCATACTGCTGCTTCCTCGATTTTTCCTTCTCTAACCACATCCACCCCTCCCCTCGTTACCCAACCCCAATTCTTTTCATTCCTTGTCTCCATTTCCTTGTCGTCAATAAAGTCATCGCAGCGTAGCCTCCTGGGCGGGGCCCTAATGACCCCCTCGTTAAGGCGTGTGCGGGTTGCTATGGCGGCCTGGTTTCCGGAGGCCAGCGTGTAAACAGGAAGCCCGGGCTAATTGCCATGCGGGGTTCCTGGCGGTTCAGCGATGGCCTCCGTTGTGCTTTGAAGCCCTGCGGCAGAACGCAGTGCCATCGCAATCACTAGTGGGCGCTGAATAAATGATGTGGAGTAAAGCAACCCCACGGCGACGGACTAACCCGGGGCCCTGATGTTTCTGTGTGTTGAACAGTGGTTCTGAAGAAGGGCACGGAGACGGTGTACACGGAGCTGCAGACCTCTCCGCACGGTATGGTTCAGCGCATCACATGACACGCCCCCCCCCCCTGACCCCAGACTCGCTTGGCTTTGTAGCGCTGGCGCCATCGACCACAGCGCCAAGTAAATCACCCACATCTCTGCTGCTGGAATACCGAAGGAAACTGCAAAAAAAAAACAAAAAAAAAGGTGTCCATATCCTGTTAGCGCAGGCTCAACTTCCTGTTAGTAGAAACCCGAGCTGTGAAGAAGGGAACAGGGCAGAGCCTGCCCAGACACGGCCAGCAGCAGCAGCAACAACAACTCCTCCATTGGCTGGGGAAGTCGTTAACGCCGCTCGATGTTTCCAGCCGTAGTGGACAGTCGTTCCATCTCTACAGCCTTCACAAACACACACTGCTCCGACCGAGTCCCAACAATGGAGACAGAAAAGGGGGAAAAAGCAGGAACTGGCGAGCCGGCCAGGTCAGCCGGGCCGTCATGGCTGTCAGCCGGCGATTCAATTACCGCCTGACTTTCCAGCTCACGATCACATTCCATCGCACGGACGTGTGAGTGGGCAAAGCAGGACGCACGCCAAGCACACGCACACGCACACGCACACACGCCGCGCACGCACATGCACACACACACACACGTCCACAGTGTGAGTCAGATGCACAATAACTTTGTTGTAGGAAACGCCCTTGGCAGACGTGCGACTAATACAGTAATGTCCTACAGGTGTGGCTGCTGCTGCTGTGGCTGCTGATCACGAATACGTGAGTCATGTATATTGTCATATATATATATGGATGTATGTGTATTTCATTCCATTCAGTAGCTCAATAGATGGCTGGAGGTCTGCACACACTCTACCCCGCTGTCCTGCATCAACACCAGGGTTGCTTCTCCTCCACGGCTCTCCTGTGCTGCTGAGGTTGTCCCTGCCACAGCCTCCCTGTCTGCCATCAGGCTGATAGGGAGGGAGGGAGGGAGGGAGGGAGGGAGGGGGGGAGAACTGGTGCTCAGAGTTTCCAGGCAAGAACAAAGACATTTTGGGCTGGGGCTTCCTTCCCTATCGCTCGGTAACATCAGCACCCAGTTAAATTACACTCTGGACCATCTCCCCCCCCTCCCCCCCCTCCCCCCTCCCCCTCGTCTGAGTCACTCCCACCCACTCTCTCTTGACCATACAAGGTGCCACGGGAGTCCGGCTGCTCTGTCTGCTGGGACGCGGTGCGATGAGACATAATGAGCCATGACATCATGGTCCAAAATAGGAGGGGGGGGGGAAAAGCAGTTTCTGTTTGGGTCCATGTGCTATCTCTGTCAAATAAAGTTTTGGAGGGGTGAGATTATGCTCGTCTGTCTGGATGAATAAGCCTGTTCCTGACAGTGATGTGTTATAAATATCTTTGTCTTGGCCTGCCATGTGTTGGAATTAAAGTTTTAACTTCAACCAAAAGCAATACACACTCCATATCCTCAGCTATAGTTGTACATCACTTGCCCTGGTGAAAACTAAAGGGATTGAGATGGGATTGAAATGAGTTACAGATGAGAACCTGTCAACCTAATTGCACCTAATTGCATTCAGCTGTGTTAAAGTATCACATTAGTAGTTGAAATATTGAAGTTAAAAAAAAAACTTTGGGGGGGGATTTACGTTTTTTCGCAATTCTTTTGTGATGGGGGTCTTTATGATTTATTTTACAGGATGGTGACAACCTCTCAGCTATTAATCCTTTAGGCAAGATTTGAGAGCAGAAGAGTTTTTATTTTAATTTTATTTTTTTAAATAAACAGATTTTGAAAATATACCACCGACAAACCTCCCCTCCCCTCCCCTTTGCTCGCTCCCTCCCAACGTACGTTGCTCTGCCATTGAAAAGTGTTGCGTTTACGCCCCTGTGATTGACAGGCAAGAAGAATTCTCCAAACCAATCAGGGAAGTGGTTGCCCGGTTGAGTTGACAGCACGTTGTCTGTGATTTCCCTGTGCAGGGTTCGCTGCAGTACGCCGAGCTGAATAACGCTGAGCCGCCGGTCAGTTGGGACCACAACCACCACCATTGTCTGCCCGTGCCAGTGGATTAATGGTCTCTGTTTCTCCTGTCTTCACAGTTCTGACACTTTTGTCATCCCTCCCCACCTCCCTCCTCGCTTCTTTTTTTTATTATTAGGCCTATTATTATTATTATTTTTTATTTTATTTTTTTACCAGATGTGATATCACCACTGTTTTTTTCAGTCTTGTGTCTCAGTAATTTTAATCATTGATTAGGCTAGCTGTAAATACTTCATCTCAATAAACCGCACGATACATAATAAGATGAGATTTCTCGTTGTCATCGTATTTTTTTGTCATCATTCCAAAATGACCATATATTTGATTCATACAGGGGTCGGGTACACGCGGAGAGTAGTTTTTTGTCTTCTATTTCCGGAGTGAATAAAAAGCCATGTGAGTCACACATGGCTTCAGTAATCGGATCCTGGACACACGCGCGGTGTGGGAGTTGAAGATAACCATTGTCACGGGCCTTTACAACAACGCAATGTCTGAGGCTGCGGTAGGCCTACTATTAATGACTCACCACACGAAATCAGACACGGAAAATAGTGACGGCATGTTACCCTGGGACAGCCCTGTCTCAGCTGTCAGTACCAAGCTATTGAATGTGTACGCATGTACTTCCTGTGTTCATCCTTGTCATTACTATCCTCGCACATCAACAAAATAATGTAGTTGGTATTTTACTATTGGATCAACTACATTTAAATGAAATGACATCGAGTAGGCTATGAGATGTCCTGTATACCGGTATGTTTGGATTTGCTCGAGTGCTTCTTTAGTTTGTGTATGGCGACATCTTGTGGCAGAATGTTGTCAGTGAACGAACCCGCATCACAAACGCGCGCACACCGCAAGTGCCGCATAGTCAGTTAGTTTAGATGCATTTCAATACAATAAATAAACGACACCGTAAATTATTGACTAGGTTGTTAAAATAACTAGAGAAAGCTATGCAAAGCTAATGCTATTTTTCTAGACTTCAATTTGCTAGATGTAGCCTATTAAAACAATACGGCGTTTGTTCCGCTGTCAACTTGACCGCCGATCTATGCTGCCGTGTTGATAAAAGTTATAGCCCGAATCGCATGTCGGTAATGTTTAATAATACAAAGACAATGCTGTGATCAATCAACTTAAGCCATGATTGTAATAAAAATTCAATAAGCCAGAATCTGCTGGCACCGACAGTGGGCAGTATTTCACACAATTTGAGTTCTGGACAGAGAGCGGCCCTTGCCTAGGCCTATATTATACCCCTTCCACCCGTCCCCATTTCGTTGTGCAACCAGTCAATTGACTTCCATTATACTGCTATTGACATGTTAAGATGTATTCATGATTTTTAAGTAATATAAACATTTTTCTTCTCTAATCTTAAATCTCCTGTCGAAAAGTGAGTGTGGGGTCCCCGGTGATGTCATGTGACTTCCTCAGGCAACGGGTGGGGTAGATGTTGTCTAAGGTGGGCAGCACCCTGCTGATGATGGTCTGGGCGGTTTTCACCACCCTCTTGCGTCCTTGCGGTCCTGGGCGGAGCAGCTGCCGTACCAAGAGGTGATGCAGCCAGAGAGAATGCTCTGGATGGTGCATCTGTAGAAGTGTATGAGGATGTCAGGGGACACGCCCACCTGTTTCAGCCTCCCCAGGGAGAAGAGGCGTTTGCGGGCCATCCTCACTGTGGTGTCTGTGTGGTGAGTCCAGGTGAGGTCCAGGTGAGGTTGTCAGGTATATGAACACCAAGGAACTTAAAGTGGCGGACTCTCTCCACTTCACCTCCACTGATGATTATGGGTGAGTGTCTATGTAACCGGCCCCCTGCACCTTCCTGCGGTCCACCATCAGCTCCTTGGTCTTGCCTACGTTGAGAGAGTGGCAACCCACTGCCAGGGCGTTAACCTCTTCTCTGTGAGCAGTCTCATCGCCGTCTGTAATGAGTCCCTGGGTGGTGGTGTCACCAGCAAGCTTGACGATGGCGTTGGAGCTGAAAGTGGAGACGCAGTCGTGCCTGTACAGAGAGTATAGGAGGGGACTGAGGACGCAGCCCTGGGGGGCACCAGTGCTCAGAGTGAGTGCGGAGGAAGTGAAGTTGCCCACTCTCACCACCTGGGGTCTGCCCACCAGGCAGTACAGGACCCACTTGCAGTGGGCGGGGCTCAGTCCTAAGTCCTTGAGCTTGATGACGAGCTCCCCGGGAACAATAGTGTTGAATGCTGAGCTGTAGTCACCAATCAGCATTCGGATGTGTGTGTTCCTCCTGTCCAGGTGGGAGAGGGCGGTGTGAAGTGCCATGGATAAGGTGTTATCAGTGGAGTGCTTTGGGCGCTATGCAAACTAAAGAGGGTCTGAGGTGGAAGGACGGCTGGAGCAGGTGTGGGCTTTGACCAGCCACTCGAAGCACTTCATGATAGTGGAGGTCGGTGCGACGGGGCAGTAGTCGCTCAGGCTGGTGACCTTTGCTTTCTTGGGGACAGGTACAATGGTGGAGGACTTGAAGCAGTTGGGGATCTCAGACAGGTTCAGGGAGAGGTTGATGAGATGTCAGCTAAGCACCTCAGCTAACTGGTCGGCACAAGCTCGGAGGACACGGCCTGGGATGCCGTCTGGTCCTGGAGCCTCACGGGGGTTGACCTTCTTAAAGGATCCGCTCACATCTGCTATGGATAACATTAGTGGGCAGTCATCCTTCTCTTCAAGTAGCCTTGCAGCCGGGAAGGTGTTGCCTTCCTCAAAACAAGCGTAAAAGTTGTGGAGCTCGTTTGGCAGCGAGGCAGAAGGCTGAGCAGCACCATTACCTCTGGGACCTCAAACCACTCCACATCTGTCTGGGGTCAGAACCTTTGAAGTGGGACTCCAGCTTGTCCTTGTAGTTCCGCTTGGCTGTTCTGGTGGCCTTCCGGAGGACACACCTGGACTGCCTGTAAGAGTCCAGGTCCCTGGAGAAGGTGGTGGATCAGGCCCTGAGTTTGGCCCTGACGTGGCCGTTGAACCAGGGCTTCTGGTTGGGGAATGTGAGCTAGCATCTAGTGGGGACTACCTCGTCAGTGCAGTGTCTGATATAACTAGAAACAGAGTCAGTGTATTCATTGATATTGCTGTTGAGCGCTGTTGAGCCAGTAACAGCCATATTGATTACAATTTTCTATCCAAATTGTAGTAAATACTATTTGAATAGTTCCTCTGTGGCCATGATGCTGTTTGCACCAATATCTACTCAAACAAAATCATTAAAAAAAGTAGTATTATAATAGCAATAGTACTACATAATGTTGTAATCACCCACTACATGTTTGTAATTCTTTGGTTAAGGTAAGGCTAAGGTGTGGTTAAGGTTAGGCAATTTAACCTTCTTTTTTTTTTAACCTTTATTTACCCAGGCAAGCAATTAAGAACAAATTCTTATTTACAAACGCAGCCTTAAGTCATTCTGCTTCATCGAGTAATTAGACTTCAGTTGAACTCAACTTAAATCAGCTTATTTTGAATGTGTGTGTTCAATGTTAATCCTGTGAATGCAGAATTAGCAACACCTTGAGCCAGGATGTGTTTGAAGTAGGCGTGACTCACACTTCCATTGTCCCACAGAAGGAGGGAGACAATGTGAACACCTCTCACTAAATAACAGCATGTCCGCATTTCAGCTTGCAAATATTTC
Source organism: Urophycis tenuis (assembly GCA_036785325.1). Taxonomy (NCBI): domain Eukaryota; kingdom Metazoa; phylum Chordata; class Actinopteri; order Gadiformes; family Phycidae; genus Urophycis; species Urophycis tenuis. The sequence goes on from JAXIVH010000310.1 coordinate 12,858, forward strand.
CCTTTTGGTCAAGGCAAACACAGGCATTTCCTGAACTAGAATGAATGTTGTTTAGTTGTCAAACAGAGAGGCTGTTTGAGGAGCCCTGCACTGCGTCAATGCTCACCAAGAACATACTGGAGAGGCAAAGTCCCAACACGTCAGCATACAACTGTACCAGCAAAGTGGATGCAGACCAGCAGGTTTGAAACTGAGATGATGTGGCACTAATCAACTGGCTCTTATCGGAGTGCTCCGTGTGCACAAGACAAATGACTAAACACACCTTGCGTAACATGTAACGTGATTCAGGAACAGATAGTATTAACACCGGCAATTTACAGCCTACAGTGCAAAGAGCCCAAAGGCAGCTAGGGAACTTTGTGTTGAATTAAACTTCTCAACAGATGTATAGGCAAATAGTATGGCTTGGTTTGTGTAATAATGTTGACAATGCAGGAGAATATTAATTATTATTATCATTCAGTTATTGGCGTGACGTTAGTCTTGGACATTTAATGGATAGAGAGCATGCGGCCATTTGCAGATGAATCACCTCTTTATTAACCCCGAAGAACTGCACAGGCCCTATTTCACAGTCGGCATGGCAACAGCACGTGGAGCCTATATTACCAATTTAGTAACTGGACAAGAAGGATATACATAATTCTCACTTTCTCTCAGTCTCGCTCTCTCACACACACACACACACACACACACACACACACACACACACTCACTTACTCACTCTTAAATCCAATTAAATACTAATTATTCTAATTACCAGATTGTCCGTATCCGGAAGTGAACAGCAAATTTAATTTGTCTTGTCCCTGGTGTGTGATTGTGCTACGTGTCACATGGACTTCCTGTCGTCTAAAATGAGAAGGCCTGGGTGTAGCATTCTTGAAATGTGCATTCAGTAAATGACCTGCATTGGTGTTGCTGTTATTGTTTTTATGGCAACAGAACAGATTATTGGCTATATGGCTAATGTACATGAAACGTTTCCCTCCAGTTGAAAAAGTCTTGTCTGTAAGGCAGAACCATGTTAATTTCATCATTCATTGCGTTATCAGCTGGACTGGAGTGTGGCCCATTATATTGACAGGACCCTCAACATTAAATACAAATGTAATTCAATCAATCAAATAATTTTTTTTATGATAATTAAACAAACAAATAATATACAGTACATATACCTACTTAGATTATCTCAATTAAACGGGTCTCTTTCATAAAAGTGATTATGTTTAAACTTTTCCCCCACTGACTCTCCTGATAAACACCGTAGTGAAAATGTGCTATATTGTGCATGCCTAAATGATTAAAAAAAAACATATCTCGTTTTGTTGAGTCATTGCAGCAATACGTGCTCTCTTGCCATTGTTTCATTGCGGTGTACACATGTTCCTGTTCTGTGTTTTCTCATTGTTGGTATATTCTTGGCCCCATTCCTTCCTGCACCATGATTTTGGATTCTTTATATAGCCCCTCTACCTATCTACCTAACCTATTAAATGTTTTTATTTTATTTATTTTCATTCTTTTATTTTTATGTTTCATATTGTTAAGGTTTGATGTAAGCCATGTCTTAATGTTTGCTTCATGACATCCATATATCTATAATCTGCAAGTCACACCTTTAAGGAAAGGCTTGTGGTGGTGGTGGTTGTGTGTGTGTGTGTGTGTGTGTGTGTGTGTGTGTGTGTGTGTCTCTCTCTCTCTCTCTCTCTCTCTCTCTCTCTCTCTCTCTCTCTCTCTCTCTCTCTCTCATGTGCACTCATTATTTTAAGACCGGATTGGCCTGTCCTGTGTTCATATGAATAAGCATATACATTATTAAAGTAAACTAAATTAAAACTAAAACTAAACTAAACGAATGGTTGCGTTTGTGAACTTACCGTAAACAATGTCCAATTATTTGACATTTTAAATGATAAATTTCGTTAATGTCGTTTCAAAACACGGTTTTAATTATTATTTGTGTGCGATCCGGCTCAATTCTGGGCAAAAAAGGCCATAGATATAATCACAACAAAAGAGAAGAGCGTCACTGATTCACTTCCAGGTGCCCTCAGCTGTGATCCAGTCACATTTCAACACGAACAGCTTGCGACCTGATAAATGCGCATGCGCACAGCTCCTGACCCCTCCGGTTCCTGCGCGTAATGCCACGTTAGTAGCGGCAGACACAAGACACTAGCTTCGGTTGTAACTAAAAGAAGGGAAAAGACCAAACCAAGTGGAATTCCCAGTCAAAACAACCGTGTCTGTTATTCATATTCCTGTTGTACGTTTTCGACAGCCGCTATGTTCAAGCTTTTTCTACTGTGCACTCTGGCTGTGGCCAGCAGGTCCGAAGTCGCCGAGGAAGATGATGTCCTGGTGCTAAAGAAAAGTAACTTCGATGAGGCATTGAAAGCCCACCCCAACATCCTCGTTGAATTCTGTAAGTGATATCTGTATTCATTTGCTACGTCGTGCGTGGTGTTCTGCATCTGCTGCTTGACTGAATGAACGTCCATCGCTAGTGGGGCTGGAAACTTGAGTGTGACAAGTTGCAGCCGTCGTAGTGCTATTTGTCGTTTCTTTAGCAACAAAGTTGGCGCTGGTTGTTTTTGGCTTAATATGCGGGACATAAGAGGGCCTTCTTTTGCCAGGTGGTCTTACATGTACCCACTTGGTCACGACCGAGGTGGTTAAACACAGACACACAGTCAGCTAGCGATAGCATGCATTAGGCGTAGCTGGTTGCTGGAGGCGATGTTTTTCTACGGCCTGTGGAGCTGCCCAGATGTGATGTTTAGATCCGTAGTGAATTGAACTCTTGTAGAAGATTGTTGCGCATACGCAAACGGAGCCGGGTCGCCGTCCCAGCTGCTGTAACAATTCACGTGTAATGTTATCACGGCGTTCCTCCGTGGGTGATCATTTTACCGCTGACTCGTATAGGCAGTGTGTGTGTTGTTGGGAAGAAGTGTGGGCTTGCACTGGTGTGTCCTCAGTTCTTGCACGATGTGAATGCATCGTTTTCTGTTCCATGACTTCAATATCATGTTTATGTAGAGGGCCGATGTCGGTCACAACTCCTCTCGATTTCGTTTTTTCACTGAAATGTACGTCGGCAAAGGTCTGGTCCGCGGCGCGACAGTTTCCTCGTACTGTTGACCAGTTGATTCAGGCCTTGTGCTGGTACTGACCATGTGAACTTTGGGGGAGTGATGCACTTTAGTCCTACTGCTGGTCCTACTGTGTGTTGCAGAGCCGGGCGGGACCTTCGGGAAGGGGGTGGGGTGATTAGAAGCTAGGATGACGTGTACTTTGCGAAAGTTTTCATGGTGATTGCGTTTGAAGCGGATTTTGTTGCTGACGTGTTGAACACGATTTTAGGGTCTCCAAAGCATGAAGACTAGGCCTTAAAAAAACGTGTACGTCAATGGAAGTTCATGGATGTGCAAAACATCGGGTTTAGTTTTTTTATTGCATTTTGAATATTGTAACAAGTGGGCCGTTGTTTGACTTAATGAGTGGCAGTGCTTGTAAGAGCACTTCCTTAAATTCTTGTATCTCAATTCCACACCTGGTACTAATTAAGAAGTACAACCATTATAACAGTGTAATACAATTACAACTTCAATTAAAAAATATATATAATTGCATGCGTCCTGTTTTTATACAATGGCCATTAGATGATACGGTCGTCCACTAGATGATACGGTCCGTCCACACCTCCACGCTGGTCCTAATGTACAGATCCTGCATTACCCTTCCTGGACTGCCGTGCCGTCTGTGTGCGGTGGCACTGAAGCAGCCCTCCCCGGCTGCCCGCGGTGGTTGACCTGTCTTGTCCCCCCTCCCTCCCCCACAGACGCCCCGTGGTGCGGCCACTGCAAGGCCCTGGTCCCCGAGTACGCCAAGGCCGCCGGCATGCTGAAGGCCGAGGGCTCGGAGATCCGCCTGGGCAAGGTGGACGCCACGGAGGAGACGGAGCTGGCCCAGGAGTACGGCGTGAGGGGCTACCCCACCATCAAGTTCTTCAAAGGAGGAGATAAGGAGGCGCCCAAGGAGTACTCGGGTAGGCCCCGTGAGCCAGTCGGCTGCCGGTCCACGCGGACATATTTGTATTTTGGGTAAATCCCAGTTTCAGTTGAGCTGCCGATATAATGTAAAAACAAGCACCTGGGCGTGTGGGACCCTCCTGCAGGTTATCGCTCGGTGTCTCTTGTTGTTATGGTTGTGTAGCTCGCGCAAAGAAGAAAGAGTGACATGCGGGTCGGCCAATGTCTGGAGGTTCCCCGCCAGTCAGGAATGCAGAGAGTGCCCCTCCTCCACAGCTCTCCCCCCCCCCCCCCCCCCAGTGTCTTTGGCCCCCGGCTCAGCCGAGTAATGAGATGTGCAGTTGCTCACGTAGTTGCCTCTCCTCCGCCCGCCTGGCTGTGGGTTTGTGGTTGGGCGGTGGGGGGGGGGGGGGGGCGGGGCTTTGGGAATGCTGGCCTGTGGAGGACTTCCCTGACTCCTAGCCAGCTTCGAGCAAACTCTACACATTTAGCTGTGTGGGCCCTCAGGAGAGTCACCAGCATGTGGTCAGGCTTTTATTTTTGGGAGCAGCTCTGTGTCAGACCGTCATGGATGCATTTCATGTCACGCGTTTATTAATGTATTTTTATCCGTGCGTGTGTGTTGTTTTGCCTCTAAAGCACATTTGGGGCTCGCCCTTTGCGCAATATATATTTACTTTTGCAGATGCATAAATTTTCTCTGACTCATGCCCACTTTGTGGACTTTATTCCCCAGGGTCATTTGTAATAGGTACTCACCTTTCTAACCTTTTTTGCTCCAATCTGTTCCAACTCATTTATGTATACTTGGTTATGGTTATGGTTGTAACACATTGTGCGTTTGCATCTGACGTGCAGCGGGCCGACAGGCTGACGACATCGTCAACTGGCTGAAGAAACGCACCGGTCCAGCAGTGACCACACTGGCAGAGGTCAGCGAGGCAGAGAGTCTGATCACCGACAACGAGGTCGCCATCATCGGCTTCTTCAAGGTGAGCTTCAGCGAGGCTGTGGCACCTCGCGTGCTCAATGAGATCGCACATTTTCTGTTGCCGTGAAAGCTTTTTGCATTGCAGTGATGCATGCGTTACAGGTTCTGCTCGGTTTAGTTTCACTAACGTGTCATTTCAATGTATTGTTTGAAAAGCATTGTGTTCATCGACTATTAAATAGTTTCAGACTCTCCAGTTAAGGTTATTTCCATCTGTCTCGTAGGATGCCCAGTCTGAAGACGCCTTGGCCTTTGAGAAGGCTGCAGAGTCTATTGATGAGATTCCATTCGCCGTGACCTCTGACGATTCCATCTTCTCCAAGTATGAGGTGTCAAAGGATGGCATTGTTCTCTTTAAGAAGGTAGGTCAAAATCTACGTTAGACCAAATGTTCGACAATGTTTATCCCCAGACTGGGAAAGGTTTCCCAGTATTCTTTTTTTTTTTTAGGTAGATCAGTATGACATTTTGACACCCGTTTATCAGTGCTTGCGTGTTGCCCTCTCCGGAGCAGTTAAAAATGTTTTGAGTGTTAAAGTGCCAAGCGTGGCCTTTAAAGCCAAGAGGCTGTTTGACACCTCACAAAGCCCGCCGCATGTCTGCAGAGGAGCGCGCTCCCTTACACGGACACGCCGCTTCCTTCCCGCTCCCCTTTGTGTCACATGACGGCGTTGACGAGCGCATCGGCGGCCCGATTTTAAGTCGAAGTGCCCCACGCGTCAAGCATGCCTCGTGGCTTTAACATCTGTTTGTAAGACCTGCCGTTGCAGACAGCGTTGTGCTTTATCGCTTTTGGACTTGTTGTCCAGGCCGGTTATGCGATCCTGTTGACCTCATATCGGTGTCCACTTTATCCCACTGGTGCTAATCTGAGCGTCCTGCTCTGTACGGTGCGCTCTGAGACTTGTGTATGGACTTGTAGCTTACGTGATTGATTGCACACACTTTCAGAGGTGTCAACATGCTTGACCCTTTTATTCATGAATTACAATCTTGTTTATACATCTCTACTCAGCGTGGGTGTCCACTGGCCAGGAAATGGTTAACTGATAATCTTCTGCTCCTACACTTTTCTTTTTGCCAGTTTTACCTGGCCGCCCTTGAATCAGGCTCACCGAAGATGGCAGAAACGAATGACCTTTGCCCATTTATGTTGATATTGATTGGGTCATAGATCTGCATTGTGTATCAAGGTCCAATGGGTCAATGTAGAACTGTCACCGTCAATGTTGCAACTCAAGCAATTGGAAGCCAATCCCATTTGCCTTGTCTTTTTATAAACCACCAGGGAAGCTAATTAATGTTGAGGGCCAATGTCTGACTGAAAACCCTTTGGTCCTGCCTGGACTAGCGATGGCCTTGCCAGTGCTATTCTTGACCACTGATAAAAAGATTCAGCCCAGTTACCCAGTGATTATTTTTAATTTCGCTTTTTGGTAATTCTGTGTCAGCTTCTGGAACCTGCCAAAAGAATAGACGCAAGCTAAATGCTAGCGTAACAAATTTGTTTGAGACACTTTTTTGTCATGTTTTTTTGCAATACTGTCACAGGTCTATAATAAGCCCACCCAATCTTTTCATTTGGTCTGAATAAAAAGGTTGGGTGGCCTTGTTTGTCCACCCACCTACCAAGCTACTTACACACACTCTGCCTTTGCACTCATCGAGTCTTCCACAAGGCTAGACTTTGCTAAACCTAGTGAGCTGGTCAAGGGTTTTGGGGGAGTGGCTGAGGAGGGAAGCCTGAAGGAAGTGCTGTGATTTATTTATTTTCTCGTTGGATAATTACAAAGTCTCTTACTTGGCTGGTTCCTCCAACTTGCCAGCCCTAGCGTGAAAATGTAATTTCAGAGGTTAGTTTCTGACCTCAAGTGTCCGATGTGTTTCTACAGTTTGACGAGGGCCGCAACACATTTGACGGAGAGATGACTAAGGAGAAGATCCTGGCCTTCATCAAGGCCAACCAGCTGCCCCTGGTCATCGAGTTCACAGAGCAGGTGATGCTTTGGTTCCTGCTGTATCTTCTCTGTTGAACAAGAGAAAAAGCATCAGAATCATCTATCTGAGTCCGCTTGGGATAAAATGGATCCAGCGGTGACTCCTAATTGCCAGATAAGGTGTTGAATTAAAGTGTTTTGTTTCTTTGTTGCAGACCGCCCCCAAAATCTTTGGAGGAGAAATCAAGTCCCACATCCTGATGTTTGTGCCCAAGACCGCCTCAGATTTCCAGGACAAAATGGACCAGTTCAAGAAGGCGGCCGAGGGCTTCAAGGGACAGGTAAGGAGCTATTCAAAACACAAGGCCTCCGCTCACTTGACAGGCCTTTGGCCTTGAGCTTTTGGAATTCTAGTTCTTGCAGACTGTCTGGTCTGCCAAATTGGCTGTTTTTTTTGGGGGGGGGAGAGAGGTCAAAACATGAAAACCCTTCAAAAGTGTACCCCTTTTTAAAAGGTATAAACCCACTAATTCACCTTCTGGATCCCCCCTTCCCAGATCCTGTTCATCTTCATCGACAGCGAGGTGGAGGACAATCAGCGCATCCTGGAGTTCTTTGGGCTGAAGAAGGAGGAGTGCCCGGCCATCCGTCTCATCACCCTGGAGGACGAGATGACCAAGTTCAAGCCCGACAGCGACGAGATCAGCGCCGAGAGCATCACCGCCTTCTGCACGCGCTTCACGGAGGGCAAGCTCAAGGTGAGACCCTGGGGGTCCGCGCTGCTCCGTTGCTCCTACAGCTCCGGGCCGTCGCCAAGCGTCACCTGAGGCTTTGTGTGCGTTTGCCGAGGAAAGCTGTCGGGGGGTTTTTTTCCCCAAAAGACTTGTTATTACTGAGTGTCAGCCAATACACACACAGGCTGCTGGAAAAGTTGTAAAGGGGAATATTAAAAGTCTGGGTCAGTTTTTTGTTGTTGTTGTATTAAGTGCTCTGTACCCCTCTCATCCAGCCTCACCTCATGAGCCAGGACGTCCCTGAAGACTGGAACAAAACCCCCGTCAGTGTTCTGGTCGGCAAGAACTTTGAGGAGGTCGTGTTCGATCCCACCAAGAACGTCTTCGTGGAGTTCTGTAAGTAATCGTGCATTCTGTTGAATTTCTGTGAATTCCTAAGTAGGCATCCCATCTAGATGGAGGAACATAAATAACCTTGACCTTTTCCTTGGGTTTAGCCTGTGAGAGACCAGTATTTTCTGGTGCACTCAAGTTGATGGCAAGTTATAAGGTGGCTCGTGACTGACATCTTACCCTTGATTACCCAGCCGGTGCCCCATAGGCTCCCCTCCACCAACACCCACATACAAACCTGTAACCCGACACTGAAAAACACCATTTGTTTGTGTGTTGTCAGTGCTATACTTGTGTTTTCTATGCTTTAAGCACTATTAAAGGCCTTTTTTTAAATATACTATACATATATACCCGTCCAGCCTGACAAATGAGGGTGGTGGTATTTTCTTGTCAGTTAAAGGATAAGGTGGCATTAAGCAGAGCGCAAATGCAAAGTCTGTGCATGCCTCGCCTTTTGCAGCAGGGGCATGGTATGGAATCTCATTAGAAGGAATTCATGTTGGGGTTAGACGAGTCTGAAGTCTAAACGTCCCGTTTCATCACTCGACATCAAACTTAAAGGTTTGAGTGACTATTTGATTGAGTTGTTTTCAGAGTAAATTAATAAACATGGCAAACCTCAATTAAATTGTAGTACAAAAGTTAGACCCCCCTCCCCCATTAAACCTGTTTTTCCATGTACTGATCCGTGGAAAGTTTGTAAGGGTACCTTCGGTGCGCTTGTGCCTGGAGTGGCTTGGATGCCTGGCGGCGCTTGGTGCTGACGCTCTGCTGCCTGGGTTCCAGACGCGCCCTGGTGTGGACACTGCAAGCAGCTGGCCCCCATCTGGGACCAGCTGGGGGAGAAGTACCCCGAGGGCTCCGACACCATCATCGCCAAGATGGACTCCACGGCCAACGAGATCGAGGCGGTGAAGGTCCACAGCTTCCCCACACTCAAGTACTTCCCCGCGGGAGAGGAGCGCAAGGTGGGTGCTTCCCTACGCCGTGCCAAGCGCTCGCTTCCCTTCCCCGGTTTCACACGATGTGGATGAATGGTTTAGATGTTCTGCACTAATTACTACACGTCAGTGTGGTGTCCCTCTACAGGGCTTTATAGGGCTGTAAAATGTTGTTGGCCCATTTAAAGGCGATCCATCCCACTATCAGTTGACTGTAGGCGGGTTAAGTGTGGTGTTGAATAATATAGATTGAGTTTACGTATTTATTTATTTTATTATAAGGGGTGTGTGAAATGCCCCCAAAACTCCTTGAATGCGCGCTCCAAAATATTAACGTGCAGGCGTACAAAGTTTTGTAGGCGTTTCCTTTTTTGCGCTAACAAATTCTGCGACACTTTCCCACAATTTACACGCATCGAAAGTCTGCTTTTATGACTGCATTTGATGCAGTTTGTGTGCATTACACCCACACCTTTAACCTGCTTTTTACTTTTGTCGAGCCAGCAGGAAATCCTTCTAAACTGCCGTTTTCCTTTGGGGACATTTTGAAACGCGAGACGTTCGGTTGAATTGTGTTTTTAGTTGAGCTGCCGTTCGGGACGGTGTACTTTTTTAATTCGCCTATTGTGCAGAAAAGGTTCACCCAACAATGGCTCTGCGGGGAGGGATGCTGTATCCCGGCAGCTTCACTTGGAAGCCCCGCCTCCCGGGCAGCGTCTACTGCCAGACACTCTGGTACCAGTGATCACATCTTGAGTCCTCCTCGTCGATCACTCGGACATTCGGAGCGTGAATATCTGTTGAATATCCCCTGAAGCTCCCCTGTGTTTGACAAAGCTCCGTGGACGTTGGCCAACTCACCCGGTTTACTTTCACCAACAATGAAACCTGAGGAGGTTGTCATGACAATGAAAGCACATTATCATGACAAAAAAAAAAAAAAAAACCCACAAGTACCCGACTCACACAAACTAAGGGCTAAGAGCTCTGAGACCGGTTGAGACCGCCTGAGGGGTCAGGCCCCAGTCCTCGAGAGCCTCTTGAGGAGCAGCTCCAGACGTGCCAACAGCTGAGCCGTCCGGCCCGCTGCGCTGCTGTATGTCTGGATGCCCGAGCGGTGACATCGGTCCAATGGGGCTGTTTATGTGGACTCCGCGCCGCTCCCTGGTACTCTATGCAGTTTAGCATTAGCCCTTTTTTTTTTTTTGTCAATGGCCGCAGACCAACCTGAGCGGTGTTTGGATATGAAGTGCTGGTACTAATATGAAGGGTGGGCTTGAGTGTCGCACGGCTTTAGACACCCAAAGGAAACTGGGTGAAGGCCAGGCGTTAATCTGGTGACACTGCAGTCCTCAGATGAGACCTGCAGGCAGTGTTCTGCTCCGGTTTAATGAGGCAATTGGATGCATGGAAGGGCTATTGAACCCAAAATTGTGGTTTTGTTTTGCAACGTCTTGATCTGTGTTCTATGATCTTCCGGCGCGTTGACGTACAGCGTTTTTGTCATGTTGCAAAAGTGACGGCGTCAACTTGTGGAATCCTTTCCCTGTTTTTTTTTGCCACTTGTCACTGCCGACCAGTTTGTGTCCACCTCCAGTATAGAAGTTCTCTGACTACGACGCTTCTAGACCGTGAGCCAGGGCCTCAAAATGTGGGAACCGTTACCGAAAAAGTGGCAAAGGCTACCATACCTTTTCTGAAAGCCTGGAATCTCAGCTTTTCAATGATGTATGATGGCCATCTGACAAGAGTAACTGTTTTGAGTTATCACATATAATGTAAACTGAACATTTTGGATAAGTACAGCCAACCCTGGAGCTCTTCAAACTTTTAATCACACACATTTTCCTGCCATTTCCGCCTAAGTCATCTTTTGTCTTTTAATCCTGTGGCACCAGGGAGCATCAGAGAAACAAACTCCAAACACTGAAATACTGGCATGACCCTAAGGATTCAGAAAATGTATCATTTACCCATATTATCTGATTTGGAGGGGGTGATTTTCAGTCTTATATCAGACATGGCGTTTGAGAAAATAATGCGTATAACTTGAGCAGAACACTGACAGCTGAAAATCTAAAAACGGTATACAAATAACAAATGAGACATGGATTCCTATGTTTTAAGGTGTGGTAAACCAGAAGGATGACTGCTGATGAGAAACACTCCTATTCCTCTGATGAGGATTCCGACGAGGAGTTTGATTAGTGTCATGGCCTTGAATGATGTAATCTGTGCGAAAATGTCATTGACCATGCCTAAAGGTCATGACCTTGACCTTTTACAGTAATGGCAATGTCATAATTGGGTTTACCACACCTTAAAACATAGGAATCCATGTCTCATTTGTTATTTGTTATACTGTTTTTAGATTTTCAGATGTGTCAGTGTTCTGCTTATTTTCTCAAACGCCATGTCTGATATAAGACTGTAAATCACCCCCTCCAAATCAGATAATATGGGTAAATGATACATTTTCTGAATCCTTAGGGTCATGCCAGTATTTCAGTGTTCGGAGTTTGTTTCTCTGATGCTCCCTGGTGCCACAGGATTAAAAGACAAAAGATGACTTAGGCGGAAATGGCAGGAAAATGAGTGTGATTAAAAGTTTGAAGAGCTCCAGGGTTGGCTGTACTTATCCAAAATGTTCACAAAAGGATTTAAATGAAAGTTCAGAGTCTCCACTTTAAAATGATACCAAACATAAAAAAATAAAATATTCCAATATGTCCAATATAGATTTTCAGCTATGTCAGGTTTCTGATTGATTTATATGCATTATTTTCTCAAACTTAGTTTACATTATGTGTGATAACTCAAAACAGCTACGCTTGTCAGATGGCCATCATACATCATTGAAAAGCTGAGGTTCCCGGCTTTCAGAAAAGGTATGGTAGCTTTTGCCACTTTTTCGGTAACGACCATCCCCTCTGGCTCACGAACTATTCTGCTCAACAACAACGTGGCACACTTCCCACCTCACTTATCATAGCCATCTATAGAAGGGGTGTAGCGTGTCGGATACACCTGCCTCAAGTTCCCATCGCCCGGTTCTTTTGTAAACGTACCACAGCTTTGACTTTCTCTTGTTAATGCTCCCAGACCTCCAAAGGTGCCCCAAACTGACACCCAGAATGCAGGATGCGGGCCCAAAGCCAAAATAAAAAAAACAAACAGCCAACCCCCACCGGGGTACGGCAGCCCCCCCCCCGGGGGCCTGTGAGCTGCGGGGGATTCGCTTCCACTTCTGTCTGATTTAAATCTTTTGACCGGCCGCAGAGTTATTCGCAAGTGTGGATCCAGTTTTAACAGGAGCCGCCGTCAATCACACTCGGTGCGCACACACAACGTCAGCGGTCCTGGAGTCGTTGGGAGTCCTTCCATGGACCTCTGGAGCCTGACCCATGCGTGTCTGTCTGTCCCCCCCCCCCCCCCCCCCCCCCAACAGGTGATCGACTACAACGGCGAGAGGACGATGGAGGGCTTCACCAAGTTCCTGGAGAGCGGTGGGAAGGAGGGCGGCGCGCCAGCCGGCGAGGATGAGGAGGAGGACCTGGATTTGGACGTGAGTGGATCTGTCGGCTCCTGGGCAGCCACGCCTCCACCGGCCAAGGTGGCGGTGGTGGCGGTGGCGGCGGTGGTGATGGTGGCGGTGGCGGTAGACCACATTCACGTCACTCGGTCACTTCGGTCTGGGAAGCCGGCCGGTCGGCGGTGTTTGCGGAGAGCGCGGCCAGGCGACCCGACGTCGCAGTGATGACCACGCGGCGGTTACAGGGTCGTGGCCGTCTGGTCGTCAGCTCGCCAGGGTCAGAGCGTAGCTCCCGGGGCCAGACCGGTGGGGGAGAACGAACCTTCAAGGCAGTGCAGCGGTTACGCTTCACGTGTACCAAACAATAGCCCCGCCTCTCCTTGCAAACCCAGATAAGATAAGATAAGATATTCTTTTATTAATCCCCCTTAGGAGAAATTCACAGTGACCAGAAGTACAAGGGGAAATAGATGAGTGCGATAAAAACCTGACTATAGACAATAAACAATAGTTACCTATACAAGATTAGATTATATGCGAGCTCTTAAAGTCAGATCAGGTGAAAAAAGTGAGAACCTATATGCATACATAGTAATCATCATTGAGATGGACAGTGCAATTGGTAGGTAAATATACTTGGTAGTTATAGATTTAGATTTAGATTTTGTTTTTTGTTTTTTTGTCATGGGAAGTCTGCGCTGTGTGGTGGCTTAGCCAAAGGCATATTCTTGGGTTGGGGAAAGTCTGCTAGCTTTACACTCGCCCCCTATTATTTGTCGCCATGCCCACCACCGCCTCCCTCCCTCGCCTCCTTCCCAGAGGTCTAATTGGGGACCAGCAGATGGATGCTGGTCCCCACCGAAGCCGACAGCTGCACTGATGCAGCTGTCGGCAGGCGGTGGTGGTGGAGCGGGAACGTTCGGCCGTCCCTCTCTCCTGGTAGTAAACACGACTCCCCGCCCAGACCCCACCCCTGCCTGTCCTCCTGTTAGTCCTGTCAGTCATCCTGTCAGTGCTGTCTGTCATCCTGTTAGTCCTCCCATCTGTCCTCCAGTATGTCCTCCCATATGTCCTCCCGTCTGTCCTCCCGTCTGTCCTCTCGCTGCCCTGGCCGGCTCCAGAAGGGCAGCAGAGGAGCCCAGCGTCCTGTCTGCCGCGTTGTGATGTCATGCTGATTACGGCCCACAGAAAGGTGGTGGTTTAGCGGCGGCGCCTGCTTCAACTTCGCCAGCCGCTGCTGTTATGATTATTACATGTGTGTATTACAATGTGTGTGTTCTTCCCCCCCCCTGCAGGACGAGGCAGAGCCAGGGGAGGAGTCTGATGGCGAGGGAGAACACGACGAGTTGTAAGAGGTGGCAGAAGAGAGAGACGAGTCCCGCGCCCTGCACCCCCCCCCCTCCGCCCGATCAACACCACCAACCTCACGCCCCCCCCCCCCCCCGTCCTCCCCCTGTCCCCCCCCGTCCCCCCCGTCCCAAGAACTCTGAAACACTTGCCCCTTCAAAGTTCTCCTCAGCCAGCCAACACATCTGTTTATTAGAGGCGTGGCAGGGCCTTCGTGCCGCCATTTTGCCAACATCCACCACCACCACCACCACCACCACCCTTAACTACTGGACAGGATGGTTTAGTCCTGCTACGAGGGGGGGGGGGGGGGAAGTTGTGGATCAGTTTAAAAGTAAAATGACCCTCCTCACCGAGACCCCGGGGTCTTCTGTACCAAGTTAAACGTTAGGGGTTTGCCGTGTGCATTTTGAATCAAATGTTAAGAGAAAAACTGCCGTTGTGTTCCTACAGCAGAAGGTATTCGTGTGACTTTCTGTCCCTCTGTTTCCTCATCCCTCTTGAAAGACACACACACTTTTGTTCATTTTAAGTAAGGGAGGGGCTGCCAATGTTCTCGTGCCTTGGGTGTGAGTGGTGAGGACCAGGGTTCGGGGGCGTGGTCTCAGAAGACTCGTCTATCTGAGCACTTGAAGGGCTCCCCCCCCCCCCCCCCCCCCCCCATCTTGTATGTGTAGACATTTTTATTTGTAAAGTGATCACTACGATAAAACAAACTGTTTAGCACAAATATTCCCCTTGAAAGCAATATTATGCACCTGCAGCCGCGACTTTTTGGGGCATTTATTTTCATCCATTCCTTTTTATGCATCTCTCGTTTAGTTTTTTTTAATGATTTCAGTACAGCTACATTTTAAAGATGGCAGAAAGGTGGGGGGGGGGGGGGGTTGAAGGGTAGGAGGGGGCGACAACATATTTTTATTTAATTCTATTTTCTTAATTTTTTTTTTTTTGGTTGTATTTCTAGGCTCATCATTGATTGCCATTTGCCCAGCAAAACCCACGAGTGGTCTTGCTGGCTCGGCAGGGCGTAGGTCCTCAGGGGGGCGTAGGTCCTCAGCGGGGGGTAGGTCCTCAGCGGGGAGTAGGCCCTCAGCGGGGGGTAGGTCCTCAGCAGGGAGTAGGTTAGCAGCCCTGTGAACACCCTCGCAGGCCTAGCACCACGGAGAGAGACCCCCCCGGCGCGGTTCAGAGGCACTGCGTTGGCGCCGGTCAGAGATTTGTTCATGGTTACTGAAGGACGGGGCAGAGGTCGTTACTTTAGGAAGAACCGTGCTGGGGGGGGGGGGGGGGGGGGGGCGCCGGGTGGTCTGCGTGGGCTCAGGGTCCGGTCTGGCATCCGGCCGGGGAACAGTTGAACAGCCCCACACCCTTACTGAACCCCACCTCATCCTTCTTGACTCTATCCAACACCCCATTCTCTACTGAGGCGTGTGAGTGTGCATGTGTGCGTGCGTGAGTGTGTGTGTGTGTGTGGTACGAAGCCTTGCTTTGTGGTCATGTGTAACCATAGTATGATGACTTGAATGACAACTCTTCTAAATGGCTTCTTTTCTGTTTGTCTAAACTTCTGAATGTCGTGTTGTCTTGTTTTCTGTTTGGCAGTGAGGGGTGGGCTGAGTAGAGCAGGGTGATGGGGTTTATTTTTGTTTTGACCGCTATACAGGGGTGGGGGAAAAGTTTGACAAAGCATTCCAACTTGTTCGGTTTAACGTGGAAAAGTGAAAATGGTGGCCAAATAAAAAAAAAAGTTGAACTTACCAGTGTCTTGAGCTATAATTGGTTGTTTTTTATTTTTATTTTCATGGATGGAAAGCAAAAGATCATAGAAATTGAGTATATATAGAGAAGGTAAAGCCAATTTTAATGGCTCACGTTTAACCTATTGTGAAACAAAACCCTTACATTTTTTTACAACCAATATGCCATGTGAAGATGTAAAATGCGCTGCATAGGAAGAGTATAACACAAGGGGAAACCTTCTCAAGACAAATTCATATTGTTTCACTTCATGGTGCTATACTGTCTCTATACTACAAAATTCTAATGAGTCATTTATTTATTTTTATTAGTTTTCTATGTTGAGGTATCGCTAAAATAAAACCATTGCCATCATTTTGTGATGTGTCATTTCTTAGGTCAGTACTCCTACAGTACGTGCATGGAACCTGACTCCACGAGCCATGTGTTCGTTGCTCACTGGGCTGCGTGCCTCGTGCCTGGCCATGGCCAACATCTGGCTGTGGGAGTAGACGTGAGATTTGTGTTGTCATGGATCCAGATATGAGCTGCACCGGGTGGAGGGGCTTGTGACGGGGGGCCGGTAAGAAGGGCCAATAAAAGAGCCCGCTCGCCTTTCAAATCCAGACACTCTATGGTTGGCGTGCCAAGGTTTAAAAATAGCCCAGAAAGAGTATATAGGGGTCTAGACAACGACCTTGGTCTTCAGAGGAGCTACGGTTGATGCACAAAGCGCCACTGAACCGCGGGAGATCTGAGCGACTTTCAGGAGCACCGAAGAAGTTGGATATCAGGCAGACGAGAACCACGCGGTTTCCGGCGGTACGTTTGCGAGGATAAAAGCTGACGACAAAAACGGCAAGGATCCCTTTGAGAGGTACCAAGGACCAGCGGTCGATGAAGTACCACCAGAGGTCCTCCTCTCAGCCCACGGGCGTGAAGACGTTACCCAGGGAGCGCGAGGCGCCGGAGCCCTGCCCGGCGGACGAGGCGCTGAAGACCTCCCGCAACGTCCACTTCCCCAACGACGTGGTGTTCCAGGACTACGTCAGGCAGGGGGAGCTGGAGAGGATCGGCCCCTTCATCCGAGCCAGGAGGGTCAGTCTGGACACCATCTACCACTCTGGTGAGTCCTCCATGCAGCCGCTCCAAAGAGGCAGAGGTTGCCCCCGTCTTCAGATTTTTGACTGATTTTCTGTCAAAAAATATATGAATAGGCCTATGTATTAATATAAAAAAAGAAATATATTCTGTCAAAAAGGCTCAATTCTATCAGTTGAGCCTTTCTGACAAACAACTCGAATGGTCACCAAATTGTAAGTTGTTGTTTTTTTCCATTAAGACGGTCAAGGGTCAACTTTCCCACTCTGACCTACTTCTAGGTATGGCTGCCATCCACGAGGCGGTACTGTCCGGGAACCTGGACTGTGTGACGCTTCTGATGAAGCACGGAGCAGACCTCCACCACAGAGATGAGGAGGGCTGGACTCCTCTCCACATGGCCTGCAGCGACGGCTTCCCTGAAATTGCCCGGTGAGCATCTTCTCCAATTATTTGCAACTGCAACCAAAAGGAAGGCCAGAGGAGTGCAAAAACAAGGACAGAGTGGAAAACGACCAATAGAAAGAATTGTATTGCCTGTAGACACAGAACCCTTTTAGTGCTCTGGGGTGTTGTCGATTTTTTGCACGTGTTTGCATTCAATAAGCACATATATGGCGAATGCATCAAAAGGGGACACACCATTGGCTGGTTGCGCCTCTAACGCCACAGAGGTGAGGGAAGCTGAAATATCAGCTGCATTCTTGCATGCTGTTGACCTGCCCTGGGTTTCAAGTGGGCCATGTCACAAACCTAGACAAACAGTCGCTGCTGCGTGTTGAACATGATATCTTCCTCGTATGCTGAGTGACGTCGCCTCTATTCCCTTCTAGGTATCTTCTCTCTCTGGGTGCTGACAAAGAGCTTCTGAATGAAAGTGGAGAGAAACCCGCAGACCTTATCGACCCAGTGAACAAGGAGTTGCTGGTGTTGTTTGGGTTGGCTGTGGAAGACTGAACCCCTGCTTTTATAAATACCCCTTTCCCCAAGTACTGGAATCAATAGAAGACCTCTTCTATATCCTGTTGACAGCCCTGCTTCAATAGACCGAGATGGTTGGGACCCGAAGAGGCTGCATGCTCGCTGCCTCAGGCCCTCTGATGGGCAGATTCAGCAATGTCATCAGATGACAACAAGACCCGCAGAACCGGCCTGTCGAGTGGAGTGAACTTTTACTGGAAAAAGGCCTCAGCTGTAGCCAGTCCACCTAGTCTCCAATTTGTATTATCTTGCAAACTGTGTGTTTGTATGTTTTTGGTGTCATGTCAAATGTGTCACCATTGAAATTGACATATTTATGAAATCTGGACTGATTTTAACTTAAATATTTGAAACACTAAAGGGAGGCAGTGGCTCAGTGGGTAGAGCGGGTGGACAGAGCGGGTCGTCCACTAACCGTAGGGTCGGCGGTTCGATCCCCTTGATCCCCTCCTCCATCTGTCCACATGTTGAACCCCACAAATGTGCTGATTGTAAGTCGCTTTGGAGATAAGCGTCTGCTTAATGCCCCTTTAGTAGAAGCCACTTCTAGCCTGTAATGACACGACACCTATTGTATGCTAGGGTTAGCAGAGGAATGAAATGCAAGGTCCTTTACAGCAACGCATGTTACTGGTTTCATTGTAATGAACCTGCAGAGTGCTCTTACTGAATGGCAATGTTTAGTTGATTTTATCACAAAGCTTTGTTTACTGTATTTTTTTACTTTTTTTAAATAAAGTTGCCTGAAAACAAGTGAATACTTTATCAGTGTCTTCCATCTAGTTCAACAAATACACCCTTCATTTAACAACCTCTGCACAACTTTGTTAGACAGACTTCTCTGTCCTACCTCCGGGAGGCAATCACCTGTGGAGGCCAAGAGCAGAGGTCCGTCTAGCCTGCACACCTCCTTACAGACCAACAGCTCCATCTTGAGACAGGATTCTGTCATTTACAGAAGACGCAATGTGACAAAATTCCTTGACATTGTGGGCAGGGGCGTGTCCAGGACTTTATTTCTGTGGGGGCCAACGGGCCAACTCGGGCCAGTCTTTTATTTGGGGTGGCACTTGATTGTCCACATTTTCTATTTTAAAATTCACCCACAGCGTCACACAGAGCAGTGACTTTCCCTTTGAATAAACTTTCTTATGGACACTAATTATGTGTTATTGATCATCCCATGTTTTCGGAATGGGTGCTCAGATGTTGTGCGATGTGTCATGATTATGTGAGGGGGTTTGGGACCTTAACATGACACGGAGATGTGTTTAGTGCAAATGACAAATGAAAATATAAGACAAAAAACAAATAAGTCAAAATAAGATAAAAATAAATAAATAATGCATATATTTCAGCTTTCTTTAGACTTTTTCTGTTCAGGATCTTTTTTTTCCGGCCCCCCTTGGCTACGCCCCTGTTTGTGGGTAATCTAACCAACACAAATTTATTTTCATATTTATGTGCTTTCTATAGCATTCTATTTAATCTGTCACACTATGTATTCAGGCATTAATGAGTTGTATTTATTATTATGTAATTATTTAATAGCACTTCTGATTTTTTACTCCATACCTCACGTTTGATAATCTTCGCATATACACTAATGTATTCATTATTGTCTTTTAGTAACTCAACATAGTGTTTATGTAAACCAGCTGCCTGTTTACTGGTGGCTGTGGGAAGTAAACCCAATGCTTACAGTAGCGTAAACAAAAGTGACAATGTTATTTCTATGATTTGATTATTACACTCGTTACACTCCTGATTATACAATGACCGTTTCTTCAACTATTTTTTCGTAGTGTTGTACGTCATGGTGATTATAGGACACAACCACAGGAAGTAGTTGTTTGTTTATTGTATTTTAGTAACATTACTTCCAAACCCATCTCAATATCAGTAGTTTATCATTGTTTGCTTTATAAATATACATTGTATGTATGTGTATAATCAAGTCTTTAAACCAAATTTAAACCATGGCACAAGCATTTCATAGAAAATAGTTTTTAATCACCAATGAAACGGGCCAGGGTGATGCAACGACATGAACAATGTAAACCATAGATATAAAACATATACATATTTCTTTATACAATACTCATTCAAAAGTGCTACACTCGGCTGTAGGCTCCCTGTTCTCATTGAGGCATTACAACATTCAAGCTTGTGCAGACTCATTCCTTAAACTTCCATTCTTGCCGGCACATTGGACACTGTTGTTGGACCTGCTGAGAGTTGAGCCATTTGAGGATGCAATGCATGTGGAAACAGTGGGAGCATTGACCCCAGACCAGTGGACAGTCATCCCCGGGAACCTTACCTGTAACGTATTAGAACCTGCATTTTATATCCATTTTAACAGCACATTGCAGCACATTGGAGTATAATTAGGGAGTATAATACATGGCAATTAGCTGTATCAAAGAGTGAATGTTTACAGTGTGTCATCCGCGTCCAATCATATCTAAAATGGCTGGGTGTGTGCTCACCAATTCACTCTGTGAAATGTTTTGCGCTAACATTAAGTTCACATTGGTACTGTTTGCTTACAGTCTGGGCAGCATCCATTGAATGGCATTCTGCAAATCCCACAGTTCTCGTCGTTGGCAACCCATAACCAGGACGCCACGCCGTTCCACTGTTTGACTTTCACCTTCATTTCCCGTTTGTCCTGCAAGAAAAGGACCACAGTTGCAGAAGACAACAACACAATTGGAGTGATTTCCAACGCTAGTATGCTAAGCCATGTAAACGGCTAACGTTATAGTCATCTTGTGAAGCTTAACTATCAGGTAGAAATGACCAAAAGCTATTATTAAGTAGTCCTATACATTACCTTGCAGTTATTGCCACTATTAGAGCCGATGCTGTTGTTAGCAGTCAACGCTGCATGACATTTTATTGTATTTTAAAATCAGGCGACAATACGTTGAATAACAACAGAAGAAGAACTCCAACACTAGAGAACCGGTTACGCTGCCCTGCCGCCTACCGGTGGCTGTGGGAAGTACAGCCAATCCTCACAGCTACGGAAACACAAGTGAGACTGCGACTTCTATGATTTGGATTGTTACACTCCCTTTTTTTACAACAACGTCCGTTTCGTTAACTTTTTGTTGTAGTGTTGTGCGCCGTTTAGGGTCAACATGTTGTTGCTTGCAGGACCCCATCACCGGAAGTAGTTGTGGGTGTTTGTTTCGTCAATTCCGCGCTCTATTTAATCCACTTCCGTTTTCCTATCGTCACCCAACCGCCGCGACAACCTCGAGTTTCTCATAGTTTGTTCAGAGTCATGACAGACAACAGCAAGATGGACATGTCCCTCGACGACATTATTAAGTTGAACAAGAAAGGCGGCGGCGGTCGGGAGGGTCGAGGAGGAGGTCGTGGCGGCAGAGGAGCGCCGGGTCGCAGCGCTAACTCAGGCCGGGGCGGAGCAGGGCCTGCCCGGAGCCGAGGGAACTTCAACCGCGATAGAAACAGACCGGCGCCATACACACGGGTATGATGAGGAAGACGCTCGGGGAGGAGATTGCAAGTGTGTGTTGATGTTACCGAGTCAATGAGCGTTGTCGATTACGATGTGGTTTGTTTTAAATGACAGAGTTGTTGAAGGTTGTGGGGAACCCCCCCCCCCGTGCCACGATGGTTCGCTCTCAAAACGAGCGGGCCAGAGAAGTCCTAGGTGTTGTAATCTCTGAGTTGACCCAGTCGCCTGTGACTGGGGATTTGAAGTTTTTTATACGGCTACCCCGAATGATCATCAACGTTTGGCTGAGTCGTTTGGATCGACGGTAGAAGATTGGGCTTCAACAGTTGGCCCGTCTTCTTTGTCAACACACCGCCGGAACCAGTTTCCTGAAGCGGACATGCCGCTCGACGATTCTTTCCCTTGATCGATTGTCCCCCGAAGTTTTCGTCTTAATTGCTGGGCTGCCGTGTGTTCCAAATCTTCAAAGATATCATTGCATATCCAGCTACTGCAAATGTTTCAATTGGGAGCTGTTACGCAACATTTCGAAAACAAAATGGCGATTCGTTAAATGAGCGCATGGGCCTTTTGTCCCGTTCAGTGTTCAACCCGGCCAATCGGCACACAACTTCTGCCTTAAGGTTAAAGCCTACGGACAATCTGAAACATCTTATTAATGGGACTGAGATTTGGCGTCGGCGACTGAAGAAGGCCCAATTCCCCCAGAGAACTGGAACCCGGCTTTTCAAACTGAGATGGTCCTTCTGGATTTTGTTCCGACTTTGTTTGGGTAATGTTGACGACAAACGCCTGCCATTAAGGGAATTTTTTTGTTTTTGTACATCAGACTTGTAATATTCTGCCTAATTAATCCAACCACATTCTGATTTAAATCCATTTTCACCTGCAGTTTGCTGTCATCAATGACAAATATGCAATTTCCCTCAGGGATCATTAAAGTATGTCTGTCTGTCAAATCAATCAGTATATTTTTCCAGTTGAACCTTTTGACGTGAGTTATGCTTCCCTTTCAGCCCCGAGAATTGCCAGATAAATGGCAGCACGACATGTTTGACGACGGTATTGCCTCGGCTTCACGCACCGCAAGAAGTACGGGAGCAGTGAGGAGTGGTGGCGACGACGGGGGCAAGCTCCTGGTATCGAACCTAGAATTTGGCGTGTCCGACAAGGACATCAAGGTAGCGCACAGTTCCAACCAGACCCAGCCCTGTTACTGCTTTGTGTGCGCCTGAGCCCCAGCACTGACTGTGTTGGTGGTGGTGTTGTTGCGTTTCAGGAGTTGTTTGCAGATTTTGGAGCGTTGAAGAAGGCGGCTGTGCACTACGACCGCTCTGGTCGCAGCCAGGGAACGGCAGATGTCCATTTTGAGACGGTGGCGGATGCACTCAAAGCCATGAAGCAGTACAACGGCGTGCCCCTTGATGGTAAGGCTCTTGGTGTCTTTTGTGGGTTTCTGAGTCCGGCAAATCATTTGTTTACCTTTAGGGCATTTTGGCAGACGCTTTTGTCCAAAGCGGCTTACAATAAGTACATCTGTCAGAAAAAAAACATTTGTGACGTGTTTTTAGTGAATCCAATTTTCCCAAAGAACCGTTAATAGATGTGTTCATGCAATCCTTTATGTGATGTGCCCAGAATAACTCTCTGCCCACCCTTTCCTTTTGTGTTTGTGTGTATACCCGTACTGTCTGTGTGAGTACAGTGGTGTTTTATCTTCATGTCAATTTTTGTTTTCTAGGTCGTCCAATGAAAATCCAGCAAGTTACCTCAGAACGTGACTCGACAAGACGGCCGTCCACACAAAGGTGAGTTCTTGCACCTTTGCTTTCCTGCACTGCGAGCCACCTGTGGTCATCTGCTTCCACTCTGGATGTATTCCGTCCCCGCTTTGTGTAACTCCTCTTCGTCACGGCCCACTGCAGTTCCGGCGGCGGTTTTGACAAGGAGAGACTCGGCCGGCCCAAGTTTGAGAAGAGGGAACCCAGGCCGAGTGGCCGGCGCGGGGGGTTCAAGGGCGGGCGAGGCGGTGGAGGCCGTGGTGGCGGCAGCCGGCCACAACTGTCCGCAGAGGAGCTGGACGCACAGCTGGATGCTTACAATGCCAAGGTACGTCGTTGGCTGCACACAGTAGCGTGGGTGACGGTGCTGAAGGCCTCAGCCACTCAACAGACTATTTGAAACCGTTGGCCTCTGAAATGCATTGGTGACCCAACCTTGGCCCTCGCCTCTTCTTCTGTTTCAGATGGACACCAGTTGAGTGGAGTACAGCGGGAAATGTCAGTTAATCGCATCAGTGGAAAATGTCAAATCAAATGGAATCCCAATTTTCCAGATATTATGAAGCCATTTTAGTTTTTGGATTTTATTCCGTTTTGTACTATTTAAAACTTGTTCGTAGCTTAGTTGTATGATTTTTATCTTTTTTTTTTTCCCTGCTTCATCTGCCTTTAGGCTCTTTATGTGAAGAGATAACTGTATTGAACTCTGCTGCTTTTCAACTCTGTAATGGGGGGCAGGATGGCAAAATGCAATGACGCATACCATTTTATGTAAATTGAATTGTGCGTGTCAGTTTTTTATGAGGGGCATTGTACAGTGAGTTGTTGTGCACATTCCTTGATCTGTATAAATTCTTTGTTTAATCTGTTGCATTGAGTCAATTTTTATATCTACATGAATGTCATGTATCATACACATTTTCACTATAAGGCCTTAAAGCTAGGTCATAATGTGTAAAACACATGAATGGATGATGCGTACATGAGGTGAACTAAACAATGGTGCTCATCTTAATTGCAATATGCGCCAATTAGGTTTACATTCTATATGTAGACCTGGCTGTACTACTCCATACTATAATGGCTGCTTAGAAGCCGACTATCTTATTTGCTATTAAATGTACACCCTTTATACCAGGCATTGACCACAATTGAAACCAACACATCGTCGTTGCTTAAAAGCATCTGGTAACTGAACAATGAATGGTGCGAGCATGTGTATATATATAAGGACAAGGAGTGGATGTCTCGCGTCACCTGCTCGTGCGCAGAGCTGTTCCCGGAAGCTTGAAGCGCGGGCGTCGCCGTTCGGTCTTCGCCATACTTGCAGAGTGCAGAGCAACTAAAGCACTTAACACTTAGCGCCACTCAGAGCTAACTACATCACACGGTAGGTCATTGTGATTTTGACGAAGATGATAGCAATAAGATTACTTATTTGGCGTAGTTGTGTAAAGTTATTGATCAACCCTTGTATTTCTGGCTTTCTGGTGGATGCGAACGAATTAAGCTAACGCTAGCAGTGTAGAGGTGGCTGTTAGCTCTTTGGAAGCTAGCATGTTCCTGTCCCACCCTGTATAGAATTTGCAAGTTGCCCATAAAATGATTAATGGTTATTTTTGGTGTGGTATTGAAAACTACGACCTTCGGTAAATGGTCGACTTGGTATTGACTGTTTGTAGGGACAATCGTATCGTTTAAACAAAGTCTTGTCAGTGCAGCGTCCACTTAATTAACAGAGGAAGGTGCTCGACGTCTAGCATCTCAGAGCAGGGTTTCAGTGTAGTGCATCTAAAACTGAAAAGGTAAGCGGGTTTAAGCACATCGCTCCCTTTGGAGAAATCGATGCTCTTTCTCAATCCTATAGCACGGCCGAGCGGTTTCTTGAGCCGATGTAAACTTTTACATTTCTCGTTCAGACATATTTTTGCGCAGGATCGTTCGATATAATGTATGTATAATTCAGATAAAGCAGTCTGATTTCCAACTCGGTTAGCCATTTGTGTCACTGGGTACAACATGTTGGTCTTTAAATCATTCCTGTTGTCTACATCAATATACATGAATACTAAAGTGTGCTTATAGGTTTACATACTCTGGAAATATACTATCGGTTGGAGCGATCTAGTGATTTTCAATCTGGCGTTTTGACTTTAATTCTATTGTACTTCCTCTATGAATCTGAAGTCACTTGTTTCCTGTCATGCCCATTGGGCCGCTGGCCTACTTGAATACAAATGTCTTCCTCTTGGGTGGGGTAGTCTCTACAAACGGCAACCATATAAACTTTCAAAATCCACTTCACCTATTGGACTCGAACCCTGCCTACGTGATCGTGACTAAACAATATTCCTTTGGGTCTGGTAATAAACATTTGTCTAATACCCTCGAATAATTTCTGAATCGTTGTTGAGAAAGTTATTTCTCCGTAGGCATGGGAAAGGGAACTCTTGATCACCCGCGGAGGTTTATAGCCGCTGGTGACATAACCCCATGCTGTGGTACATACTGTAGTCTCCTGCAGCATATCAAACGTATTCAACCCACCCAAACCCACGGTACCTGAGCAATACATCTAATCATTTAAATGATATTAAACCGGGGCCGTTTGTACTGGGTTTATATGGCCTGATTGGTGTTATGTAGACTTGTTTGTGCATGATCTCAGAGAGCTCTACGGTACTTGACAGCAATCAGTTTAATTTTTCCAAGATGGGGTTTCTGTGATTGATTTTGTGTTTTTTTGCGCTTTGGTCCAAATAGCCAAATGTTTGCTCCCTGTTTAGGCATGCTTCTGACTGCTGACCACGGTGTGCAGGTCTGCATAGAGTGCAATCCTTAGAGCTAGCTGGCATTCCACCAGCGCCTGCTAGTTGGGGCAGGTCACAAGAGCAGCTCAGCAGGAAGAATGCTAAGAAAAGCTTGTGCTTTTCTCAAGGAAGAGGAAGCCCATTATTCTCTTTATTGTTTATTATCATGGTTACTTTCCTCTCTATTCCAACACAATTCTCGTGTGTAAGGCAGGCATGAAAACGTTTGCGATCGCTGTTCTGGTGCAGATCCCATTTGGGGAGGGAGAAGTGTGATCGTTTATTATCGGTATAACTTCTGTTAATGTTGATTACTGCGTTAACGTTCGGCACCATTCTATATGAGTGTTGTAACTGGAACACTCGCGTACAAATTGTGGGTTGAGTTTGCCTCAATACACAACTTCCTGCTTTTGTTAAGATGCATTTTCTAACTCGTAGTTTAAGTACATTTTTTCATTTTAAAATCATAAAATGAGTCATTTGGAAGGGAAAGGTTTTTCTTGTTTGCAAGCAACATAAGAATTAAGCCCTTTAATCTATGATCAATCCCAGAGCTGGTGATCTATAGAAATTCTATAGATCAGCAGCTCTTGGACTGATCACATAGTCTATGTTTTCATGTCCTGTTAAAAGTCAAAGCAGGATGTTAGCTTGAGTTCTAACCCTTTTTCGGAAAATCCCCACGGTAGCATTAGGGATTTGTGGTCAAACTAAACATCCTGTCTGGTTCTTGCATTCACGTATTTTCGTCCAAACAAAAGACCTACACTGCAGTACCCCCCAGAGGGGGGTATCTTTTGACATGGTTTCAGGATATCGTTCCAGAGGCCTTTTATAGTGGCCGAGCACGAGTAAATGATTCGCATCTTCGCTCCTCTGAGCTGAACGCTGTATGGGCCTGTAGAGGGAGCCTAGCCCCAGCAGGGAGCAGTAGGGTGCCATGTGTTTCCATGACATCATGCCTTTGAGTTCGTAGTGGTAGTGTTGTGGCTTCCAGGAAGCCAGCGCTGACGCCGTCACTTCCAGAAGATCTGATCTCACTGTAAGGTCAGCAGCGCAGGCCTTAGTCAAACTCAATCCATGGAGGGCCGGGCCGCTGTATGTTTTAGATGTTTCTCTCCAACACACCTGATTCTAATGATCAGCTGATCACCAAGCTCTGCAGAAGCCTGACAACCATCCGTTCATTAGAATCAGGTGTGTGTTGGGGCAGAGAAACATCTAAAACATGCAGGGACACCGGCCCTCCATGGCTCGAGTTTGACACCCCGGCCATACAGGAATAACCTGCCGTCATCTGCTCAGCCTCGAGGGTCCTTTGAACACGGCGTCGGAGAACAGACGCTGCGCAGGTCCAGGTTCTCCGTAGTCATAACACAGCAGTCGTAGCCGCCCCTGGATTGAGTCAAGACGTACCCCCCCCCCCCCGCCTTCACCCGACCTCTCCGGAGAGGCTGGTAGGATATGTTCTGGGAACGCCAGTGGGACCCTCCTTGTTGAGGCCTGGCACAGATTAGATGCCAAAAATCGGCGAGTCTTTGTTCCAGCAGGGAAGAAGGACCGACGCCATGTAACCTCAGGAGTGCCGTCCGTCTAAACGTCTTGTGTTTCCCGTCTCCCCCCCCCCCCCCCCGTCTCCCCAGACATGGCTGAGGACAACGTGACTCCTGAGCAGCTCGCCGCCATCGCGGCGGAGAACGAGGAGGGCGAGCTGGTCAACTACAAGCCTCCGGCGCAGAAGAGCCTCCAGGAGATCCAGGAGCTGGACAAGGACGACGTGAGCCTGCGCAAGTACAAGGAGGCCCTCCTGGGCCCCGGGGCCGCCGCCGTCGGTAAGGGCCGTCGTGGTTCCCGTGGTCGACGGTGTCGGTCGCGTGGCCACACGCACGCACACACACACGCAAACACACACACGCCACTGTCGCCCTGTGGCGCTCTCTGGGAACAAGTGTCACGACGCGCCAAGTCGATTTTGAAATGAAACGGTGAATTGGTGCTTAAAGGTTTTCGTGTTAGAGATGGTGCGTGATCATTTGCGTCCACAGCGGTTTATCATGCTGCCGGAGGAAGTGGCTCTGCAGCGAAGGTTCGACGTGTCATTCCCTTTGATGTGTTGTGATGATAAAGAGGAGAGAGATCTGCAGAGAGGAAGAGAGAGGCCAAGAAAAGTAGCAACACCATGTACAGGCGTGTGTGCGTGTGTGCGTGTGCGTGTGCGTGTGCGTGTGCGTGTGTGTGCGTGTGTGTGTGTGTGTGTGTGTGTGTGTGTGTGTGTGTGTGTGTGTGTGTGTGTGTGTGTGTGTGTGTGTGTGTGTGTGTGTGTGTGTGTGTGTG
The DNA here is from genome assembly GCA_036785325.1 of Urophycis tenuis. Taxonomy (NCBI): domain Eukaryota; kingdom Metazoa; phylum Chordata; class Actinopteri; order Gadiformes; family Phycidae; genus Urophycis; species Urophycis tenuis. Next base: position 41,019 of record JAXIVH010000310.1, read on the forward strand.
TGTGTGTGTGTGTGTGTGTGTGTGTGTGTGTGTGTGTGTGTGTGTGTGTGTGTGTGTGTGTGTCCTTGCATACAGGTGATGCTAGTAAGCTTCTCCATGACCATTGTCTCTCGCCATCGGGTGGGCTGGACATGCATGAACTGCAAATGGGTTTGGTCCCTTTTGTAAATGTCAGCTCTCATAGTGTTCAGTTGGAGCTAAACACCATTACACAGCCAGCCTAAACTACCAATCTGGTTATATTGTGGGACCTTTCTCTTTTTAAAGTGTCATCCGGGCTAAATGTGTTTACACATCAGACTTGTTTTGCATGTGCCGATTGTGTGTGTCCTGTGCTCTTCAGACCACGTGACTGAAGGTTTGGGAACGTACACTTGCTCTCGGCTGAGTGAGGAGGGTACTTCTGAGGGACTCCCATCTGGAGTCATGTGTAAATAGTACACAGTGGAATCAAGTGGGTGAGAGTTGCTCTTCGTGTTTCACCACTCTGGAAGACCGGCGCTCAGACAGCAGGTGGTTGTCGACCGCGTGACCTTTTTCTGTGTACCTCGTTTGTGGGCGTGTGTTGTAATGATGCAAAATGGCGCCAGGAAAATGGCAAAAGAATGACTCACCCACCATATGCCCAATTAGCCCATTCATGAAATGTGGCCGATTTGCCAAAGAGATGCCCTTTGTACAACAAACTTGCACGTCAGAGCGACAGTACAGGTGCCGCTTGAGGCCGGCTCCCCCAGCTTGTTCCAGAACATTCCAACCACATCAGGAGGGCCATGTGTTCCACAACTCTCCCCCACCGTGACTCCATTTCCTGCGGTGCCCTTATGTGAAATGGAAATGGTCTCGACGCCGCGCATTCCAGAAGCGGTGTCTGGACATGTCGACAGGTTGCCTGTTGGAGCAGCTGTCTGCCGTGATGCGATCACCTGGCTCACCTGGCCTGACTTTCAGTTTCAGGGCTTGGGGGAGGGGGTTCTGGATTGTGGTGCAGAAGCGAAACGAAGCTGCGCTATCGCACTCGGCCGTTGGTTAACGTTTGCTTAATTTGCAGGCCGGTTAATGGATACCAGCCACGCCAGGGCGAAACGTTTTGACTTTGGGTTTCGCTGGGGTCGTTGACTTAGTGCTGCCCTCCTAGTTTTTGTTTCCAACTAACGGGATTCACGCTGTCCAGATGTAAAACGATGTACATGTGACTGGTCAGACCTGTTCTCAATGTTGTATGTTATGTGTGATGTCTCCGTCTTTTAGCTACTTGGACCCTGAATTTCCCATAGGGGGATCAATAAAGTTCTATCAAGACTCACTGTGATGTTTGGAAATGGCAGCAGTACTTCAGACTTGAACTGTAGATGTTCTTTGTTCCACTTTCAGATCCCAACGCCCCCAACGTCCAGGTGACCCGCCTGACTCTTGTCTGTGATGCCTCACCAGAGCCCCTCACCCTGGACCTGCAAGGTACGGCCACGTTACCACCGGGCCCAGGCCCCTTGGGTTCTCTTGATTATCACCAGGCTAATGGTCCCCCTGTTATCTTGATTATCACCAGGCTAATGGTCCCCCTGTTATCTTGATTATCACCAGGCTAATGGTCCCCCTGTTATCTTGATTATCACCAGGCTAATGGTCCCCCTGTTATCTTGATTATCACCAGGCTAATGGTCCCCCTGTTATCTTGATTATCACCAGGCTCTGTTTGGAGTTTTAAATCAATGTTATTCGATTTACGAATCTAACTGTGTGTGTAGTCGGATGCCTTTACAAAAACACACAATCTCTAAAATGATAATCTCTGTATGAAGTTTTACGCCTGGGTGGTATTTATTTGTCATGCCCTTCTGTCATTTCACCATGACGGGCATGCCTTCATATCTTCCTGTCATTTCACCAGGGAACACGACAGTATTTGTGTAATATTCCTAATGAATGATTAATGTAGAAGCGCCCTTCCCTCATTTAATTTTAGCGAGGCCATTGTTCAGGGCAGGGCACTCGGTCAGCATTACAACACAATAGTCAAACTACAAGCAGCGGCTCCACAGAGGAGGGCTGCTGCCTCACGGCTCCACTGGGACGCCCGTCTCTTAGCCAGGGGCACACCGCCAGGCGCACACCGCCATGCGCACACCGCCAGGCGCACACCGCCAGGCGCACACTGCCATGCCAGGCGCACACCGCCAGACGCACACTGCCATGCCAGGCGCACACCGCCAGGCGCACACCGCCAGACGCGCACCGCCATGCCAGGCGCACACCGCCATGCCAGGCGCACACCGCCAGACGCGCACCGCCATGCCAGGCGCACACCGCCATGCCAGGCGCACACTGCCAGGCGCACACCGCCAGGCGCACGCCGGCAGGCGCACACCGGCAGGCGCACACCGCCATGCCAGACGCACACTGCCAGGCGCGCACCGCCATGCGCTCTGCACTCTGTGCTCTGGCTGTTGATGGCGTCCCCCCCCCCATGTCGGATCACTGTCAATCGCAGCAGGAATATCTGTTGGAATATCGTCAGGGGCATTGCTACACTGCAATACATGTCACGCACAGTTCTGATGTCCAGTTAAGATGTATTCATAAGATGTCGGGGGGGGGGGGAGGGGAAGAAGTTGAATAGAAAGAGGAGCGGCCGTACTGTGATGCCTCCCAAGACTAATTATATCATCACATGTGCACACAAACGCAGCACAGCTAGCGTGACTAAATAAACCTAATAAAATAAAACTAATTACATTTTTAAATCACCATTAGTGACACCAAGAGAGCAGTTCATTCAGGTGGGGTTTTGCCTTTTATTTATTTATTTATTTTTCTTCCATCTTGAGCGTAATCTCCCGAGCATTTGTACATCAAAACATTTGTTACCATGTTCATTTGACGAAAATAGCATTCAAGCAGTTTTTTTTAGGAAATCTCCAGGCATTTTAAAAACCGCAGCTACGGTTCCGGAACATTTCCGCCTTGCGCCCGTTCACACGCGGCAGAGCAATGCCAGCATCGCTGTGTCGAGGGAATGCAGTACTTGTGAACATGGCAGCCGAGAGGAGCCCCTTATCTCGCAGCTTGTTTGCCAACAGAAGAAGCTGTGCTGACATTGGCGCCTCAAGACTGGGTTGCCGGTTTAATTTCCGTTTGTGATCGGTTGGCACCATCTACGTGACGGCGTCTTTCACGTCAGACAACGTAAAGCTTTATGCGCTTCAAAGTGACCGGAAGTGCAGGTTGAGTGTTCCCATTCACACATACAGGAAATGTTCCAGAACAATGCAGTGTAGGACTGCATGTGTGTAAAGGGGCTTAATACTTCCATACGAAGACCCTCCTCCATTTTGAAAAACCACAGGGCGTGTATGTGTGCGCATCTGTGTGCGTGCGTGTGTGTTAATAAGGTGCTAATGAATGCCTGTTTGCGTTCAAGCGGTGTCTCAATTAAGTGTGTAAGCGATAACGGCTGGTGGCCACGATGACAACTCTGCTCTTCTGTTCCCTGGCTGGTGGGACAAAGAGTCACAGCTGACACGTGCATGCACGCACACACTCACTCACTCATTCATTCACTCACTCACTCACGTGTGTGTGTGCACTGGCAGGCAGCCGGTCCAACTGCTAATTGGGGCATTGCGGTGTGGCTGTGAAGTAATTTCACATGGGGCGGGGCGGTGATGTGTGTGTGATCCCTGGTATGTGTTCACCCAACAGGGGACCTGGAGTCCTTTAAGAAGCAGTCCTTCGTCCTGAAGGAGGGAGTGGAGTACAAAATAAAGATCAGCTTCAAGGTAAGCAGTGTTTACACAGCATGACTCGGTGATGGCCTGGCCGGCTCTCAGATGCCTCTTGTCCTGTAATCCCTTGTTGAGATTTCACAGGGATTCTCTTCAGTGTTTAGCTTGTATCCGCCATATATTGTAATGCGTTAAGATGCAAAAAAAAAACGTCAAACAAAACAAAACAGTCAAATCTAAGTAGCCTTCCGCAAGGTTGAACTGCTTCTGTGGGTTACATGGAAACAGGATTAAAGGTATATATCGATTTTACTTGTACTGTATCTATTTGACCTGCTAGGAAGTCATTTCAGTCACAAAGGGTCTTTTCCGGTTGGATTAAACGTGTAGATGTGTTACACATCAGATCAGCACTGGGATGTTGTGTCGTTCTAGTCCATAGCGCCTCGCCTGGCCAACGCACCCCTGACCCAGAAAAGTGGTGGTATCTTCTGGTGAAGAGATGTTTGTGTTCCTTCAGGTGAACAAGGAGATTGTATCCGGCCTGAAGTATGTGCAGCACACCTACAGGAAAGGAATAAGAAGTGAGTGAATCATCTCTCGTCCAACTGTTTTCCTAAGGCGTGGTGCTGAATGATATGGGGTTTTTATTTTTAGAATGTGTTATTCTATCTAGATTAGAAGACTGTTTAGAAAGGCACTACACCCTCACAACCGTCTCAGGCTGTTTACGTCCGGGGGGGAGGGGCGTTTAAGAGACCCCCACTCCCATGCAGGGTCCAGATTGGCCCCCTGTCCACACACGCCGTCTCCCAGCCTCTGAAGGGGCGGAGACCAGGCTCCCCCGGTGAACCGGTGCACAGGCTCGGGTGACGCCTCCAATCACACCGAGCCAATAGGAACGCAAGCGCTCCAGGACTCGTGATAACCCCGCCCCCGTTCAGTAGCTCAGGGGGTGGAGCGGCTGGACAGAGCGAGTCGTCCACCAACCGTAGGGTCGGCGGTTCGAGCCCCAAAATCCCCCACCTCCGACTGTCCAACATCTCGAAGTGTCCTTTAGCAAGACGCTAAACCCCAACTTACTCCCCGGGCGCTGAACATGGCAGCTCACTGCTCCTATGTACCATAGATTCAAGATTAGAGTCCTTTATTGTCAAATGGGCAGCATCACTTATAATCATACTGTACAATGAAATGTATTGGACACGGCACATTCCAACATGGAAGGCAAATCAAAGGAAACGGTTAAATTAACTTAAATGCAACACAATACGATGGGTCAAATGCAGAGCAACACATTTCATTCCCATAGCTAAAAAAAAAAAAAAAAAAAACCCTGAGAATGACCAATCAAGACCGAGGGCTCCTCCTCTTCTCCCTCTGGTCTCCTAACCCGAGCCGTCTCCCGGTCTCTCTGGTTCTCCCTCCAGTCGACAAGTCGGACTACATGGTGGGCAGCTACGGGCCGCGCCCCGACGAGTACGACTTCCTCACCCCCCTGGAGGAGGCGCCCAAGGGCATGGTGGCCCGCGGCACCTACACCCTGAAGTCCAAGTTCACGGACGACGACAAGCATGACCACCTGTCCTGGGAGTGGAACCTCAACATCAAGAAGGAATGGAAAGACTGAGCGAGGGGAACGAGAAGACGAAGAGGCCTTTCCCCTTCCCCTTCCTCCCCCCCCACCCCCACTGAGGAGGCGGGGCTCCGGGGGGGGTGAGAGGGAGCGCGCGGGACTCGGCTTTTCTGGTCCGGCGTTCTCCCCCGCACCCACCCCCACCCTCACCCCCCACCCCTTGTGTCTGCCATCTCTGCCTTTTGTTTTGATTTTTTGATTTTTTTTTTTTTTCTTCCTCGTGCATTCCATCTTCATGCCTTAGTTTCCGCCTGGCTGTGTCTCTCATTCACATCCAACCGCCTTTGTTGCCGTCGGTAGCACCACCCACCACCACCACCCACCCCCACCCTCTCCGGTCCGTCCATCATCATCATCACCACCGCCTCATCACTAACCCCCACAGAACCACACCCCTCTCAGAGCCCCACCAACACCAATCACATGTTCTCTGCTGCTTCAAAGAGATTAACCCCGCCTTACATCTCTTCCATTGTTTTTTTTCTTCTTCTAAAATGGCGTCTTCCTCTCTCAGTACGTACATGTGTGGGGGGAGGGGGGGGGGGGGGGGAAAGCAACTGTACAATCGACTTTAGTTTGCCTTTTTTTTATATGAATGTGTTTAATGGCTGTGTGTTGTTACTAAACTTCCATCACTGTTGATTATTAATCTGCTGCCCCTGGTTAGTCACCGGCCCCACCACCTCCCGTTACGCCCTCTGCAGCAGTCCTCCGCTTGCTGGCTGTCTTTAAGATATTTTACCAATACCTGCCTTGTGAACAATTGAAAAGGAAAAAAAAACTGCTTTCGGCCCCTAGCCCCGCCCCATCTGACCCCACCCCCTCCACTGATTGGCCCCCTCCCCTGAGTGAGGAGGTTGTGTGTGGTGGGGGAGAGGGTGGGGGGAAGTAATAAACTAAATTACGTGGAACAACAGAAGCTTGAGTGTGCGCCTTGCGGCTGCCTTATTAAATCTCCATCATGTGTAACGATTCACCGAGCTGAATGACCGTTAACGCGGGGACAGGAAGGAGCTGTGGAACAAAACTAAAACCGACGAAGAACAACTACTAAAAACCAAACACTGCATGCCTTTCTGTGCCCGAAAGCACAAGTGCTGTAAATCAAGGGCTCACCTCTTGCTAGCGCGTACACACACACACACACACACACGCATACACACAGTGAGCAGAATGTCGAGATTCGGCAAACACCAGAAAGCTCTTCGCTTCCCCCCCCCCCCCTAAAAGGAAGCCATCTTAGTCAGTATTGATCTCTCTTGGCACGTCTTGTTTTTCCTCCACGCCATGAGGCCTTAACACTGACCATGGTCACGTGTGAAACTAAATTATGAATATTAAATTTTTGTTTTTTCTTTTTTGGTTTTCTTTTTACTTGCTTTGCCTTCGTGTATATCATTCCCTTTCTTAAGTCGTAGAAGAAGAGAACACATTTGTGATTTGCATGGGGTCGTCTTGACCTCCACTTGTCCCATCAGAAGGTAGAGGAGCATCACAGGGCGGAGTCACTGTGTGGGAGGGCCTTCTGAGTGAGACACCGTCTGCTGCTGGAGCCCCCCGGCGGTGTCTGGCCTTCTCTTGTCACCGTGTAGCGTAGAGGGAAGCAGACTGCTGTGTTTACCTCTGGCCAGGCCTCTGCCTGTCAACCCCCCCCCCCCAAAAAACACACCACAGCGCCACCAGGAACCTCGACACTGAAGCCCCTGCTGCAGACCACAAGGGTGTGCTTTACACTGGCATGGTGGCTCCGATAGAGAATCGACCGTTTCGAACACAGGAGTGGGTTTACAAAATAAAATGTCCCCCTTTCCGCCCCAGACATCAAAAATGTATGTATTGCTGTATCATGCATTATTTTTCATTGTACAGTTTATATAAAAACGCTGGCATGCTGGTGGGGTTATATATTTGATCATTTGTGATCTCTGTGATTGCATTCAATAAAACATTTGCTCAACTTTGCGTGTTAGCTTTTTGCGGTTTTTGCTAACACAAACCTGTTGTTTGTGTTTAGCCAGGCACCATGTAGCACCTCACACTGTTGGTTAAAGGTGAAGGTCAAAATATTGGTGTATTACACTTATGTTTGTATTGTATTACATTGAAAAATTGACATTTCCCCGGCAATGGCAAGAAACGAGTGAATTGTTCCAAGAATCAGGCAAGCTGAAAACCTATTTATGGAAACTGTAAAAATGAACAAAATGATATGTCCTCTCAAAAAGACAAGTCTGCTAAATCAGCATCTCCCATTTCCTGAAACTCCCCCCGCCCTGTCTCCTTGCATTCTCATTGCTTGTACATATACACAGATACATATTTGCACTTGTCTTGTAAAATGATATTGACATTTGTGGATCGCGTGGCTCTTGTGAGCTTGCTTAATTTTGTTTGTGGAATTTGTCCCTCTGCTGATCTGTAAAATGAGGGTTTAAAGTTTGGGACTTGAATTTACACAAACATATCCTAGAAGCACACACACACCACCACCACCAACAATGGGTATTGTTGGTGGTGGTGGTGGTGGTGTGTGTGTCATGGGAAATAGTGTATTCACACCACCATAACTGTAGCTTGCTCTTACAGTAAGGACAGTTCATAGTAGATGATGCTATCAAGCTTGCTTAGACAAAGCTTTTTAACCTTTCCTTCAACATCAACCTACCAAATACCATATTGACCCCCCCCCCCCCCCCCCCATATGAAAAGACATGTCAAAACCATGTTTGTTAATGGCCATACTGTATTTTATATTTGACATTTTTTACCCAAAGCAAAATAGAAATATTAATTACAAATGTAATAGAGAAAGGCACATCATCAAAATACAATTTGGCATGCACTTAAGTTGTCCTTTTAGAAACTGCAGTAAACATTCACAAGACATGGCCCACAACGATCTGCGTGAATCCCCTGTGTGGGCCCAGCGTGCCTCCTAGTGAACAGGTCCATTCGCTTCCCATCAAACCAATTCAAAGATGTACGAGAACATGTACAGCATAGCTAACGTACGCAAGGAAAATGGAGGCATGTACAATGTTGAATGCGGTGCTAGCTTCTTTGTAAACGAAGGGGAGGGGTGGGGTTTGTATCTGACACGGGACCTGCACCCAATGCTAGCGGAGAAACTACATCTGAATTGGTTTAATGGAAAATGAACCACGTCTGCAACCCCCTAGTGCCGTCTCAAGGCTTCCTCTGTTGTTGTGGTACAAAACAAGCGCACTACTCAACTGGCTATGTGCAAGGAGGGACCCTGGACATAGAAAAATACAACATAGATACACAATTCACAGGAGCGGAGAGGAAGTCAACATGCAAAAAAAATACAGTTTGGTCCATCTTTACAGTAGTCAGCTCCAGTACAGAGCACGTTCCCAACACTAGTCCTGAGAAGAAAGCGCACGCACACACACACACACACACCCCTCCCCCCTTCTGCACCTAATAAACAACAACAAACTCAACAGGAAAATAGGGTCTGTTTTTTGGCACAATAAAATCATTTACAACTCATCCACACACACACACACATGCCCGGTCTGACGCGCGCGCACACACACACACACACACACACGCGCGCCCGGTCCGACACGCGCACACACACACACACACACACACGCCCGGTCTGACGCACACACACACACGCCCGGTCCGACACGCACGCACACACACACACGCCCGGTCCGACACGCACGCACACACACACACACAGAACTGCTCACATTTCGTTTTCCTCGTCGTCCTCTCAAGCCCCGTCTCTCTGGTCACGTTCCCGAAGACATGAGCTTGGACATCGCGCTGTACATGGCTTTAAGGTAGGTCTATTCTCTCTCGGTCTCTCTCTCGCTCTCTCTCTCTCATTTCAATTTCGGTCTATCTTAAAATATAGCCACAAAGAGCCGGGCACATCAAATATTCTCGTTTTTTTAAAATAATACAAAACCAAAACAGAACAAAACAACAAACCTAAAATACAATTAAAAAAGGGTGGATGTGAACCAGAACGTCTGACCGCGGTTCTGTTGGATCCACACGAGGTGCAGCTCAGCTTGTTATACAGTAGATATGCCAAAAACAGTCCCAGCCACACGCCACACAAACTCAAGGAAACACTGAACGTACGGGGTGGGCGTGCCGCTCCCGAGGACCGGCGTTCTCTGGAGTCTAAACGTACGCGCCGGCGGCCGGACCCGCGTCCCCGGACCCCCGTCCCCGGACCCCCGTCCCCGGGCTGCGGCTAGCGGGGTGGACAGGGAGGGGGAGGGGCGGAGAGTCCGTTAACACTTTTTTTTTCTTTTCTTTTTTTTCTCCTCGCTCGCTCGCTCGCTCGCCCGCCCTGGGTCGGGAGGTGGTTTGGTTCACTCATTTGGAGAGCTTGCTGATGACTCGAATGAGGGCCGCGTTCTCATCCTTCAGTCGCTGGTTGTCTGCCCGGAGGTCCACCAGAACCTGCAGGGAGGAGGGAGAATCAAACCCCGGGTTCAGTGACGGGTTACCGCTGGGAAAGGTGTCCGTGATGCACGCAAGTGTTTCCAGTCAGCTGTGAGAGGAAGACTTCACGTGCGTTTCAGTGTCACCCACTGGACACAGGCTACTTTGGGCTCAAACGCAGTAGTGTTTGGGGAGTACGGGCGGATCGTTCACTCACTGAACACACTCCGGATGTAAAGTTCCATTACAAACCAAGGAGTGAAGTAGTTATCTGTACCTTGAGCTCGTCTTCCAACTCCACTGCTTTCCTCTGGAGCTCCAACTTCTCCTGGAGAGGCAGAAAGGGCCGATGAATAATGTCATGAATACACGAGCACGCGCGACGCTGGCTCAACACCAGACACACCCGCCGTTTGGAAACATGCCACGGAGGCGCTTGGGATGTCAAAGGAGAAGTGCAGCGCAATGCAGCTGACACAGACATTCGTTTTATCATCGCTTTTTTCTGGTTTTATTTGGGAAGCGACCTAAAAAAAAAAACGTACCCAAACAAAGTGTTCACTTACACGGACTCGTCTTTTGCCTTAATCTTGGATCACTAGGTAATAATTTGACACCAAGATTTGTTCTGAGGCATGAGAGGATGCAGAAACCCATTATGAATTAATATGGCGTTGAACTCCCTTCCATTAAGGGCTGATCCGTTTCGCTGTGTGCTCAGAAACGAGTTTGTCTCGTCTGCGTCTCCTTGTTCTGGAGACAGAGTGTACGGCAGAGTGTACGGCAGAGTGTGTAGAGTGCAGAGTGTGTGTAGAGTGTGTGTAGAGTGCAGAGTGTGTGTAGAGTGTGTGTAGAGTGCAGAGTGTGTGTAGAGTGTGTGTAGAGTGCAGAGTGTGTGTAGAGTGTGTGTAGAGTGTAGAGTGTGTGTAGAGTGCAGAGTGTGTGTAGAGTGTGTGTAGAGTGTGTGTAGAGTGTAGAGTGTGTGCAGAGTGTGTGTAGAGTGTGTGTAGAGTGTGTGTGTAGAGTGTGTGTGTAGAGTGTGTGTGTAGAGTGTGTGTGTAGAGTGTGTGTAGAGTGTGTGTAGAGTGCAGAGTGTGTGTAGAGTGTGTGTAGAGTGTGTGCAGAGTGTGTGTAGAGTGTAGAGTGTGTGTAGAGTGTAGAGTGTGTGTAGAGTGCAGAGTGTGTGTAGAGTGTAGAGTGTGTGCAGAGTGTGTGTAGAGTGTAGAGTGTGTGTAGAGTGCAGAGTGTGTGTAGAGTGTGTGTAGAGTGTGTGTAGAGTGCAGAGTGTGTGTAGAGTGTAGAGTGTGTGTAGAGTGTAGAGTGTGTGTAGAGTGCAGAGTGTGCAGAGTGTGTGTAGAGTGTAGAGTGTGTGTAGAGTGCAGAGTGTGTGTAGAGTGCAGAGTGTGTGTAGAGTGTGTGTAGAGTGCAGAGTGTGCAGCAGACTTACAAACCGCTCCAGCTCTAACAGGGCTGGCCGGACCAGGCTGCTCTCTTGGCTCTGCAGAGAGGAGGAAGTGATCACAACAGATGTGGCATCAACAACGCTTGCTGTTGAACTGTCACATGAATGTGGTTTCATGACGAAGTCAAGTCTCTACATTTCAATTAGGTCAACAATGATATCTAATTTATATCTTACAGCGTGGACTTCACCCTGAAGGGTCAAACCACATTCACACATTCTGATGATATGTGTCGAGTTAAAGCAATTTAGAGGACTTCTGTTTTGTTTTCTTTGGTCTTTTTTTCCCCCCAGAGACACAAACAGTGTCGTGTAACATTCATAACACTCTCATCTCTGGGACCTATGCTCTATATGTTGCTGAGTTGTGTACTAGTTCTGTGAGCCCAATTGTTTCCCAGAGACATTCATGTCTCTGGGTTTGAACATTGTTGGTGGTGACGCATTTCTAAATAAACTGTATGATAGTTATGGTGCTGGACATAGAAATTCCACTTATTTGCTTGCTTGTGAGAGTTAAATAAATGTTAATTTTTGCAGGACACAGTCACAACTTAGTCATGAAATCACAACAAAGAAGACTCATTTAGAGCAGGAATATATGGCGGCCATCTTGTGCTGACCTGTCGATGTCTCTCCAGCTCCACTTTGCTCTGGCTCAGCAGCAGCTCGGTCTCCTGCAGCTTCTCTTTGAGCGTGCCGTTCTCCCGCAGTACCTCCCGATACAGCTAGGGGGCGACAAACCACAGCATGTTGAGACCCAGTGACTGACGGGTGACCCGGTAAATAGGTCCTCAAACCAGCACCCCCCAATGCAACTGCTTCTTCCGTTTAAAAAAAAAAAAAAAGAAAAGCGTTTAAGGAAGTGAAATACATGTATATCTTTTCTGGCAACATCAAGATCAGCGACAAGCGTGAAGAAACTTAAGCTTCACTTGATCGTTTTCATAGTATTCATGTACATATTGTAAATGTTCACTCACAAGCGACCTATAGCCCACAAAGCCCTCGCAAACTGCATCAGAAATTCAAGTGTCAGCTCGATTTGAGGCATTTCAGTCTTTCCGTCGCACAAACCTGCCAGCTGTTCAGGTTTTACCTGTTGACACCTTTCGGCGATGCTAAACTAGGACAGAGAAATGCTGTCTCTGCTTGTGGTGTTCCCAGTGATGTGTGTGTGTGTGTGTCGTAGTTACACACCAGTTTGTAGTCCAGTGAAGAGTTGTCGGGCTGAGGCTCACTGCAGGCGAACAACAAGGCGTGTTAGAATGAGGCTAACAGAGCTGCACTAAAACACATCACATTCAGTGGCGCCCGGACATCAAACATCAACCTCTCCTTACTCGGAGGTGCTGTTGCTGTGCGTGTCGTCCATACTGGCCGCGCTCGAGTCGTCCTCACCCTCGTCCTGAAACAAACCCAAAGCATTCGCAGTTACAAATCGCTCCGTCCCAATTCTTTTAGTTCTTGTGTTCTTCAGACTGTCGTCTCATGGCGGGTCTAAAACGAATCGTCGGATCGCCGCCCCGGGTCCAGCCGGCGAGCGAGAGTCGGGACTTCCTCGCCCCTCTGGGGCCCGCGGACCCCCGGAGCGAGAGCGAGAGTCGGGCGCGGGTCTTACCTCCTGGCCCAGCCCCAGTATGCCGGTGGAGCGTCTCTCTTTCCTCGTCCGGCGCCGGCCCTGGGGCGCCAGGCGAGACCCGCCCTCTCCCTCCACCTCCTTCACCGGGTCGGTGTCTGGGAGAGAAACGGCCCGTTAGCAAAGGAGCACGCCGCCACCGCTACACAAACCAAACATAATTTGGGGGGCAGCCGCGGCCTGGTTAGGCCTACTGGTTAGGGCTTCGGACTTATAACCGGAGGGTTGCCGGTTCGAACCCCGACCAGTACGAACGGCTGAAGTGCCCTTGAGCAAGGCACCTAACCCCTCACTGCTCCCCGAGCGCCGCTGTTGGCAGCTCACTGCCTCGGGATTAGTGTGTGCTTCACCTCACTGTGTGCCTCACCATCACTGTGTGCTGAGTGTGTTTCACTAATTCACGATTGGGTTAAATGCAGAGACCAAATTTCCCTCACAGGATCAAGAGAGTAATTCTTCTTCTTCTTCATAACCCACGCCGGTGTGACGGCGTTGGGGTGACGGCACAGCTCCGTCGTGGGGGGAGAGAGCGGGCGTTGTGGAACTAAACGACAACGCATGATGACGGCTCTAGAACCACAGGGGAGGCACCAAAACAGTCTCACACATGGTCTCGTACAGAGCCGGGCGCAGTCAACGTAAAACACAGTCTCACACAGTACGTTTACATGCAGCAAGAAATTCGAATTTCTAATCGTATAAGACATCGTTCGGACTTTTTAAGTGCATGTAAACACCTTAATCCGACCTACTTCGGACATCTCAAAATCGGATAACAACACCTAGATAATTCGTTCATAGTCGGAATATTAACGGCATGTATACTCAGCAATCGGATTTGAATCGGATTTTGCATTCTGCGCATGCGCAGAGCGCCACATAGCGTCCTGAGTCAGCCCATGCTCCGGCTGTTAATCCGATTCTCTGAACGGCATGTATACTCGGACAAGTGATCCGGTCTTACGCATGTCATTGTCTTACGCATGTCATTATCTGATCCGATCAGAAATTCGAATTTCTTGCTGCATGTAAACGTACTGACTGTCTCAGTCTCTCTCACGCTAATAACTGGATGGCTGGGGCACTTCTTTAAAAAAATGTATATATATATATATAAATGACTATACACTCAAATAATAGCTCTCACTCAACCACACTGGAGTGTTCATGTGAAACATCCCATCTGACATGAACTCTGGTGTCAGGTCATGCCCTCCTCTAATGTCTCATCAGCACCCACGAGCAGCTCTGCGAGGGGAACTACGTCGGAGGCGTGCAGAGGAGCCCCGCAGCGCAGCGGATGCCGCCTCTGCTGTTCCTGTGGGGGCTACAGAAGACAAGCGGCCTGGCGCAGGTGTTGCACTGCAGGTCCTCCTGCTGCACGGCAGCACACTGAGGGGCTGCAGGGAACACGCAGCCCCTCGCACCCACCATGCCCTGCACCCAGCTTTACAGTCAACAGCAGCCAGGCAGGCAGGCAGACGCACGCACGCCCACACGCACACACAGACACACACACACACACACACACCTCACAGAGCTACAGTATATCAAGATCACCATTTCCAACTAAACAGTGATCTAATACATCAACGATGTAGTCACAGCTGACCTGGAGGGGAGTGTGTGCGTGTGCGTGTGCGTGTGTGTGCGCGCGTGTGTGTGCGTGCGTATGCGTGCGTGTCTCACCTCTCTCTGCGGGGGTGAGCGTTACGATGGGGCTGACAGGGGGAGTGTGTGTGTGTGTGTGTGTGTGTGTGTGTGTGCGTGTGCGTGTGCGTGTGTGTGTGTGCGTGTGTGTGTGCGCGCGTATGCGTGCGTGTCTCACCTCTCTCTGCGGGGGTGAGCGTTACGATGGGGCTGACGGGGAGGACGCAGCGGGCGGGGGGGCCGGCGGCGGCGTCGGGGGCCTTGCCGGCGCTCTTCTCTGCCTCCTTCAGGTCGGTGAGCGTCACTCCCTGCCAAACAGGAAGCAGCCCGCCACCGCCGCAGTAACAGATGAGGTGAGGCCACAAAACACAGAGAAACACCCAAACAACTGAACGTGAAGGCGTGTGACTTCCTCCCTCGCCGAGCGAGGGAGGAAGTCACACGCCTTCACGTTCAGTTGGCCAATTCTGTGAAAAGGCTCCGAAGGGGAAGCGCTCGGTGTGTACTTGAAGAAGTGGATGCCATGCGGCCATGTGGAGGAATATGGTCTGCGCGGCGCCAAGCGCCAGTGAAGGAGAATGAAAGGCGGGGGGCCGGGCGGCCTCGTACCTGCGTGGAGCGGCGAGACTGACGCATGAGACGCGAGCGCGCCTTCCTCTGGGACTCGGACTCCTCGTCTCGGACCGGCGCCTGGAACCTGAGGGAGAGCACGGGGGGGGGGGGGGGGGGGGGGGGGCGGACCGTCAGCACGCCGCGGCCTACGGACGGCCACCGCCGCCCGCCACGCCGCTGCGTACAGCGGGCCTCGCCTTTCTCACGCCCTCTCGTCTTACATTAGAGTCACACTTTGGTCGTTCCACAGACAGAATGCACTTTTTGCATGCCAGATCCGCAACAAACACACAACAAAAAAAAGCAGTAAAAAGTGCAGAGTTTGTACGCACAGTACGTATCGTGGGATATGTAAATAAGGTACGCTAAGATAAATAACATGTACGCATGTATGAACAGTATTGACACTCAAACCCGGGTTCGCCGTTCTGCACTGTCGCGGGTTGTGTTGTAAATGGGCGTTGTCTGTGCTTAACGTTTTGGTTTGCCTGCGACGGTCCTTACTTGCGCCTGTCGGAGCTGGGGGTGTTGGGGCTCTCCACCGAGT
Source organism: Urophycis tenuis (assembly GCA_036785325.1). NCBI lineage: Eukaryota > Metazoa > Chordata > Actinopteri > Gadiformes > Phycidae > Urophycis > Urophycis tenuis. The sequence continues at coordinate 56,724 of JAXIVH010000310.1, forward strand.
TGTCCCTCCACAGGGAGGTGGGCGCCACCCGGGCCGTCCGGAGGGCCTTATCGTCCTCCTCCTCCTCGTCTTTGTCCTCCACACTCTGGCAGCACAGGATGGAACCAGACAGCGTGTTTGTAGACCATGAATCATTCTACGGTGCTGTTTGACTTGTATGAAATGACGAAATGAAACCTATTACTGCAATCCAAGTACAACCATTGTGTCATTTTACATCGGGAGGGATCTACAATGAGACACTTTCAGGCAAGCTGTGGCGTCTTATCAAAATTGGGATCTAGAGTCACTCAGCACAGTGAAGAAGCCATTCATATGCACGCCTCCACAACAAAGACACTGAAGTCCATCCACTGACTTCTCTGAGCATGGCATGAACGTCAAGAGGTCAAGAGGTTGACTGTTTCACAATCCCCACAGGAAAACATGAGCAGACCACTGATGACCAGCTGTCGCGACAAAGACTCGATTCTGATGCAAGCCTCTGTGTCAAATTCACTTTTTTTTTTTTTTTTTTTTGTATCTTCAGCTACTCTACATGCAGAGCGTGTGCTGCAGAATGAATGCATGAATACAAAATAACATTGTAACTGTGAATAACACAGTCCACCCACACGACACCCACCAGCAACTGGAAGGTAAAGAGCAGGGACAGACAGAAGGAGCAGAGAATGAGAACGTGTCTCACCCGTTCACCAGGGCTGACTGTGGACTCGGTGACGCTCTCGGTGTCTGGGCTGGGCACAGGGGAGCTTTCTGAGAGAAGAGAGACAAGAAGCCTCCGTCTCAGATCAGATGAACGGATAAGCCCCCCCAACACACACACACACACACACACACACACACACACACACACACACACACACACACACACAAAAGAAAACGCAGTGCTCAGTGTTTTTTGCTTTCATTTTGTGTGTCTGTTACCGGGACTGCTCTCGCGCTCCTCGCTGAGCTCCAGGCCCCCGGACACGCCTCGCTCCTTGGACTGGTCCTGCACGATGATCTTATCCCTGCTGCTCATCCTGCACACCGAGCTCCTGGGGCGCACAGAAACAAGACCGGGTAGCGGTGTGAGTGCTGGGAAGAGAGCTGCTGCTCTCCTCCCACCCCCAACACAGGTGACCCATCCTCCTCGACACAGGTGACCCATCCTCCTCAACACAGGTGACCCATCCTCCTCGACACAGGTGACCCATCCTCCTCGACACAGGTGACCCATCCTCCCCAACACAGGTGACCCATCCTCCTCAACACAGGTGACCCATCCTCCTCAACACAGGTGACCCATCCTCCTCAACACAGGTGACCCATCCTCCTCAACACAGGTGACCCATCCTCCTCGACACAGGTGACCCATCCTCCCTAACACAGGTGACCCATCCTCCTCGACACAGGTGACCCATCCTCCCTAACACAGGTGACCCATCCTCCCTAACACAGGTGACCCATCCTCCTCGACACAGGTGACCCATCCTCCTCGACACAGGTGACCCATCCTCCTCAACACAGGTGACCCATCCTCCCTAACACAGGTGACCCATCCTCCTCAACACAGGTGACCCATCCTCCTCAACACAGGTGACCCATCCTCCTCAACACAGGTGACCCATCCTCCTCAACACAGGTGACCCATCCTCCCTAACACAGGTGACCCATCCTCCTCAACACAGGTGACCCATCCTCCCTAACACAGGTGACCCATCCTCCTCAACACAGGTGACCCATCCTCCTCAACACAGGTGACCCATCCTCCTCAACACAGGTGACCCATCCTCCCCAACACAGGTGACCCATCCTCCCCAACACAGGTGACCCATCCTCCCCAACACAGGTGACCCGAAGGCGTTGGGAACTAAACCGCTAACGTGCTAACGAAAGCTTTGACTAGTAATTTGTAGGGAAACGATCAGGCGGTTCCCGGATGCCAGGGTGGACTGTTACTGACCTTCTCTTTTTGTTCTGGGCGTTCGCCGGGTTTGATCCAGGGTTCTGTCTCTCCAACATGGACCTCTCGTTACGCCACTACACACACACATACACACACACACACACACACACGCACACACACATGCACACGCACGCCGTTGATCAAGACACTGTACTTGATGTGCACAATGCATGGGCAAATGTTCGGGTCGTGTCATTCTCATGCGTAGAAACGGAGAGTTCTTACGTTGGCTTGTTTCTGGGACAGCTCCTCCAGAAGAGCCTCCACGCTCTCATCTGCCACGTCAAACGGCGTTTGGCCCTGTCAGAGAGAAACCGCAATTAGAAGAAAAAAGGAAAACAACGACAAATCTAACCTAGCCCAGGTCAACAGGTCAACAGTAAACCCGGTATCCATTTCCTCCATTTTAGCGCCCGGTTCCCCATTCCGGCGCCACCGCTCACCCCGTTGCTGTGGGCCTCCATGTTGCACAGCTGCTCCGCCAGGATGCAGCAGGCCTCCGCCTGCCCCCAGTGGGCCGCCGCGTGGAGCGGCGTCCAGCCGTCGCAGTCCACCGCCGACACGTCCAGACCGCACTGGCACAGCAGCCTGAGGCGCAGTGGGGAGCACCGGTCACGTGACACAGGTCACGTGACTCGTGGCCTGTGTCACGTGTCAGCCCACCCCCCCCCATGTGTGTGTGTGTGTTAACCACTCCACTGATGTTGACCTAATTAGCGATTGACTCACAGGGGGGGGGCAGGTTAGTCGTTTATTGAGCGGAAAGGCGTCGCGCTCAAGGATGCCTGCAGCTGGGCTGCATGCACACATCGATAACCACATCCACGTACATATAGGACAAGGTATAGGACATAGGTATAGGACATATAGGTCAAGGTAAAGAATAAGGGCCTTTATACTGGACTTTACTTGTAGATTAGCAACACCAATTTAAAGTGGGTCAAGGTGGGCTTTCATGCAGGCACACAACACACAGAGTACAGAGTGTCCTCATATACGCGTGTCCTCATATACGCGTGTCCTCATATACGTGTGTGTCCTCATATACACGTGTCCTCATATACGTGTGTGTCCTCATATACGTGTGTCCTCATATACACGTGTCCTCATATACGTGTGTGTCCTTATATACGCGTGTCCTCATATACGCGTGTCCTCATATGCGCGTGTCCTCATATGCGCGTGTCCTCATATGCGTGCTCCTACTTGATGGCCTCCAGGTAGCCCTTGGCTGCAGCCACGTGCAGCGGCGTGGCCCCAGTGCGGGGGTGGCGGATGTCCCGGGGCAGGCCCTCCGTCAGCCAGGCCCGGGCGTCCAGCATGATCTGCTCCTCCTCCAGACGCTTGGCCGCCTCAAGGTCCACACCTAGCAACACAACACAGGGGGGGGGGTCTGAGTGGGGCTCCGGGGCTCGCGGCGCGGGGTTCGACTTGGGCAAGACTGGAATAGAAAAAGGGGAAGAAATCGTGCGCTTCTCTGTTCCTCGTCTTTGCTGGTCGGTGCGCTACACTTCCTCCCCGAGAGAGAGGGGGGCCTTGCACTCTCTCCCCTACTGACGCTGCCGCAGGGTCACATGAGTTGCGTGGGATGGAGAAAGGGGTGAGGGGTTTCCAAGTCTCTCATGTCCGCAGCATGCCTCATAGGCATCCCAGAGCACGATGCCAAACCTTACGTGCTGCATCGTTACATCCACCTCCATGGACCGCAAGTCGCTTCGGATAAAAGTGCTTTCTAGAAGGCTAAATAGTGATAGCAGCAAACCACTTAAAAATATGAAAGAAAATGTAGGCACTGATCAAAGCAATTGATGTGTGTGTGTGTCTGTGTGTGTGTGTGTGTGTGTGTGTGTGTGTGTGTGTTAGTGTGTGTGTGTCTGCGTGCGTGTGCGTGATAGAGACACTCACCCTGACTGCGGGTGTGTTCCTGGAGGAGGGATTCGGTCGCCTCGTCTTCAGCGATGTCCAGTGGGACGTCCCCATCACAGTTGACAGCAGACAGAGATGCACCTCTCTGCAAGAGAAAACTGACCAACCAGAGAGAGGGGGGGGGGAGGAGCTTAACAGTGTATACACTACAACACCAGAGCCAGAGAGCAAATGTATATGAGAGCTCAGATTATTGTACATTGAAAAGAGGGGGGGAGACTTCATAGTCTACTGCTGGGCTTTCCAACCATTGTCGCCTAAAGCCCAGTTCAGGCCAAAGAGGTGCGGTGTGGATGAAGCCGCCAGTGGCCATTGCAGCAGCCGTGTGCTGACGCTAACAGAGTTCCAGGAGCAGGAGGCTGGCGATGCGCGAATACAACACACACTTCAGGCACCGTCACCCGCAGAGGGCCTCAAATGAACCGCTGCGCGTCTCGGGACACTGGTGAGAAACTACGCTCGATGCGCTGAGGTTTCCACTTTTTGTGACAGTGCCGTGGCCTACTTCTGGCACGCCGCAAACAGGCCAGGGTTTGACCCGACAGTGCTGCCGTCGCCTTGTTGAAATACCAGGGTAGACACGTAGCCTCAATACGTTTGGACAACAATGGGACACAGACGTCTCGGGACGCCATGCCTCGCACGAAGGCGCTCTGCAACCAACCCACTTTCCCACCGCGGCAACATCCTAAAATCGTTTGGTCTCGTCGCAAATCTTTCAACTGAAAAGGGCTTGAGGAGCCTCCCCAGGCTCAGCACTGCATCTCATCAACACTGAACCAACCAGAAATGTCTTCCTGTCAACTAATATATATACTACTCGCATTTAGTCTTGTTATAAACATTGTAGTAGCCAGGGCATTTTCAATGGAAGAAGTTGGGGCATACTTCTTCTGGTCTTCGTCAAGGTCTTCATCAACATCAATTATATAATGTAAATATTAGGTCCTTGTTTTTGTTTGTAGGCATAACAAAGCAAAGTCATCATCTTCACTTCAATCTGGTTGGGAATCACCTTTCTGTCTAGTGGCAAGGTTGGGGCTGGTTATTCTAGTGGCCACGGTGGACTCCCTACCAAAGGTCTCTGGGTTCGATCCCTAATTATCTCAGCCTCTCAGTAAGCAATTCACTATTTCCTAAACCTTCATTCTTGGGCAACATGCCTAATCCATCCCGACCTGCACCTTAATGGCGAGTATACTGGAAGTTGTCGTTTCCAATACAAGTGTTTGCTGAGTGCTCGAATAATAATAGTATTAAATCACATGATATTAGCCTTCCGCAATTGAATGGTCAAATGCAAATAAATCCCGCGGTCCAACCATTTGTTAAATGTCTCACAGTGGCAAAAAGTGAGTGGCAGACTAGTGGTGCTTGAGCCGACTGTGGTCTTGCCAAATGAGCAAAACAATGTTAGCATTGTTAAAAAAAAAATAAAGGCAGCAATAGTCTGGCTCCAACACTGTGTATATTATCCCCCAGAATACCACACTGCACAGTTGTCACATTGTCGCGGTGCTCCGCCTCACTCGGTTATATCTATGTGTCCACAGGAAGCGGCGACGTGCAGGGGAGTCCAGCCCTCGCTGTCCACCTGGTCCACATTGGCGCCTTGGGCCAACAGAAAGGACACGATCTCCATACTGCCGTCGATACAAGCCTGTGTGAGGCGAGGCCAAACAACACGGCATGATACAATCCTCTTGCAATCAAAGCATAATAACAACAACAAAAAATAGCACCGTTTCGTATAGCAGTGTCTCGTCGAGCTAGTTCACCTGGTGAAGAGCTGTGATGCCGTCTGCGTTCGAGCAGTTGATGATGGCCGTTAGGTCTTCTCCGTTCTTGCCTGTCGCTTCCCTGGCCTCCTTCAGCATCTCCCGGGCCTCGTCCGTGTCCCCGCTGGCACACGCTGCGAGGAATTCTGCGGCTCGATCGAATCTCACCCTTCCCCTATAAGACAGTTGAATGGTATTAGCCATTAGACTTGTGATCACGCCAACACGACCTGCTCTAGTCTATACGGCCACCGCGTAGGTGGAGAGTTGGATGTTCCGCCACATAGCATCACAAGCAGGACTTCGCAACATATGATCTGATCACCAACCACTGAACAGCGAAACATATTTGGCATTCAAATACAACCTTCGTTTTAGTAGAGGACCGGTTCCCTGGTCGATGATCTCCGCTTTGGTTGTTTCATTTCCATCTCCATCGCGAGATTGGTCCCCTGGCTGGTCGTTGTTTACGGCCTGTGGGTCCTCGACATTACCCCGCCACCTTCTTCTGGGCACTGCGGGCTCCTTATCCGTGCACGAACCGGCCCAGCGCTTCAGCTGTTCCCGTCTTTTATCCTTTGCAGAGTCCCCCATTATTTATATACAGAGGACTTTTTTTTCAAATAAAAGAAATATCGGTAGGAAAAGACACACCCTCCATGTGTACACTTCCACTTCCTAGTTCTCGCACTGGGTGTGATCCCAGTTAGTGTTCGAGGTGGTGGAGAAGGCGCACGGGATGCGCAGTTATCTTACGTCACAGCATTGGCCCACTAATGGCTTTATTCTCCAATGCAAAACACTGTGGCCGTTCCACCGCGAAATAACACGTTCTTGATTATACTTTGTACCGGACATATGTATATAATAACACTTAAAAATAGCACATAATTAAATAAAATAAATTATTATAATAGATCATAATATAAAGCATATGTTATACCCACAGACATATTTCCTACGAATCAGTGTAATGATTGAGCATACCACACGGATCACTCGCAGAAGATATGATGTGCAATGAAGGTCACTGAATATACAGGGATGGAACTGGACGGACACGGACGACAGGTCATTGCAGGGGGCCGGCGCATGGCGATTGGTTTTGAGCCCACCATGGGTCAAAGTCTAAGCATGCAGCAATAAGTAATCAGTAATGCACAACCTTGGTTTGAGTCATTATTATACTTCATACTTCATCACCGACAAGAAAGAAACGTGAAGATTATATACGGCACTAAAACATCGACTGCTAAGCCTGAAGCTGAACACATATGTAAGTAGATGTTACCATTCGCATGTTATGGCCAAGCCAATAATGAGGTTAAAGCAGAAGATTGATTGATAGTATTAATTACCTCAATCCTAGAGACAAACTGTTCCTGAATTGCAAGAACCGAATTCCTACACCACAAATACCACCAGAGATGGCAACTTTAGGTAGACCTATATAGTTCGAAATTTAACAGCATTTAATAACATTTGTTTGAAGTCAGCTGTTCATGTGAGATTATGTACTTCCTGGAGTTTTTTTTATGGTGAAATAAAAACAGAGTGAAGTAATGTAGTAACTGTTGGATTGCACATATGAGATAAGGTTAACACGCGTTGCATAGACGGTGGGCAACTACTAACGACCGTAATGTGTTTTGAATCTAGAACATAGTAAAATGACCTGGTAGTGCCGCACAGAATGTCACTCTTCTTATTGGACTAGGACACTTCTGGGAATCGACCCAAACAAATACAATGATATCGACATTTTTATTTTTTCCATCCCTCACTTACAGTTCGTCATTATGAACTGATCAAAGAAATACCCGAAGATGACCCTTATGCCATGTTTATCTATTGGTTGTTGCAAACTGTGTTGACACACCGGGGACGATTCCATTGGTTAGTTAAACTCAATTAATTCCTCCAATCCTACAGCGCCCAGGAGGTCAGGTCGTCACGTGTTCTCAGGGCTGTGGACGTCAAGTGCAGTGTCTTGATATAAAATCTAAACCACTTTAGCCACCTATTTTGTCGTGAGTAAATCACGTTTTGAATTAAAGTAGTTAAAGTATTTTTAAGTTTTTGTATTGAACTGTTTGAACCTACAATGATCCAACTAAGATCAGCATAATCAGCTGTTTCTAACTAATGCCAATGCTAATGCTACATCACGAGTCCACGCTTGCTAGCCTTGTATGGCTGGTTCCCATAGGATAGTTGTTGGCTTGAAGCATGCAGGTTTTTACCTTACCCATTTAATACATTTCCTAGAGATGTCTTACATCCTATCGTAAGTCGTGTTACAACTAACGCAGGACGTGGTGTACAAACAAGTAAATTATTTCTCCTGGTCTCCGGAGACAACCCGGTTATGTGACAGACTAATGTAACGTGTAGACAACATACGATCAAGAATGTGTATATATATATGTGTGTATTTGTATGTATTTCTGTATTGTTTGACACTTATGTCTTGTGAAATTGTTGATGTCCCAATAATGAGACCGAAATGAGCGTAACCACCATCACACTCTGTTTCACTTCCACCGCAGACGACCGCTCCATGGAACCGCATCGGCGCGTCGTCGCAGCGCACGCCGTCCCGCCACACGCCCTCACGCAGCTGGCGCGGGATTGGCTGGCGGAGGACACGCCGAACTTCGACCCCGCCGGGGTGTGCGTGGGCTCTGGGGAGGTGGAGGCTCGCCTGCTCTGCAAGACGCCGCACAGCGTCCTTGCCGGCGGGCCCTTCTTCACGGCCGTGTTCACCGAGGTGGGATGCAGCGTTAACTGGCTCTACCAAGATGCAGCCGAGCTCGGTGAGCGTTCGTAGTGCGGTGCGTGTCGCTACCCGATGGGGGGGGGGGGGGGGGGGATGTGTACTGGTGATACAGCGGTGGCTGGGATTTAAATGTCGTTGAAGAGTTCAGGAGCACAACAGAGAATGTTGGATTAGTATGTAGGGTGCCACGGTAGACCTGTAGGCGTCTTCTGAGCAAGACACCCTACCTGTTCCTCAATGACTTGCAGCTGAATTCACTGCAAGTCACTTGAGTTCACGTTGCATACCCCCCCCCCCCCCCCCTCCATGTAAACATGGTTGGTTTTTACTCTTAAGTGGCCCAAATCAATCCTCCCACATCCTAACAATGTGATGTTTATCCACTCCCACCGTGTGCCGGTACTGCTCCAGGTCCGGACGGCATCACGCTGGTGGCCGAGGTGAGGGGCCCGGCCCGGTGTCTCCTCCTGGGCGAGAGGCCGGCTCTCAACTGCCTGGCTCGCGCCTCGGGCATCGCCACCCGCTGCGCCGCGCTCCAGAGAGCGGCGGCGGCGGCGGGCTGGCGCGGGGAAGTGGCCGGCACGCGCAAGACCACGCCGGGCTTCCGCCTGGTGGAGAAGTACGCCATGCTGGTGGGCGGGGTGTCCATGCACCGGCAGGACCTGAGCGGCATGGTGATGCTGAAAGACAACCACGTGTGGGCGTCGGGAAGCGTCACAAAGGTGCAAGAAATCGGAGGGGGAAAACCCCCCCCCCCCCCGATGATGATCACTACGGAAACCTGCCCAGAGCGACGGTGGCCGGTCGACAGTGTGCTCATCTTGGCCTCTTGACGCCGTGGTTCCTCCGCAGGCGGTGCAGGTGACGCGGGCGGTGTGCGGCTTCAGCAGCAAGGTGGAGGTGGAGTGTGGCTCCACGGAGGAGGCCCGGGAGGCGGCCCGAGCCGGCGCAGACATCGTCATGTTGGACAACCTGGAGCCTGCGGTAAAGGGGCCACATCGGGCCGCTGGGCTCAGACGCCTCGTTTGCGTTTCTTCCTTGTTTTAGCCCACTTCTGCTTTTCTTCGGAGGCGGTGGTTAGGGTGTTTTCTCAGCCTAGTGTTGCAGAAGAAGACATCCTGGAGTCTGTCTGTCTGTCTGTCTGTCTGTCTGTCTGTCATCTAAATAAGTTAACTGTGCACTTCCTCAGGTTCCAAACAGAAAACACGAAGTGTGAAGTAGATCACATGACTGGTTCTAGAGATATGCAAAGGACATACATACATAACAAAACTACTTAGTATTCCTCCTCGCTGTTCCCCATCCTCAATTTGTACAATTCTAAATGTTTAAATGCTTTATGTTGATATTTTGTATTTTTGGTTTGCTTCAAAGTGGCGATCTCAAAGATTGTTGTGTAAACGAATGTGTGTTCAAATCTATGGCGGAATGAGGTAATACAATGTTGACGGATGAAAGACCCTGCATTTTGAGTGTTGAGAACATATTGAATGTCATGCCGGCGACACTGTTTGGCTCTCTTCTGAGAATAACTCATAAGTGTCGCGAGATGGTAAGAAAAGTGCTGTAGGAAAATTATTTTTATTATTAGTATTATTACAATTTTCATTTATATGATGCTTTGGATTTCAGCCGTTTGCTGAAAGACTGAATGGCAAAGGACTCCAGATCCTCCACTGTTTCCTCCCCAGGAGCTCTGGGCCGCGGCGCGCCTCCTGAAGGAGGAGTTCCCCGCGCTGCTGGTGGAGGCCAGTGGCGGTGTGACCCCGGAGAACCTGCCGCAGTACTTCAGTCCCCACGTGGACGTCGTCTCCCTGGGCTGCATCACCCAGGGGTGCCCTGTCGTCGACTTCTCCCTCAAGGTCCAAAAGCCCCGGGTGACGGAGGAGGAGGAGGAGCCCGGGGCGGGGCGGCCGGAGTAGACCCCACCCCCCCGTGGGGCGCGGTCGGGACATGGCGTCCTTCCTGCTGGATGCGGATGCTATTGGCAACCGGGCGCCTTTTGAAAGACATCCTGAAGGATGTGAAAGATGTTGACGTTTCATATGGGAGTGGAGTTCAGAGCACATGAAGACCAGATGTAAGGGATTTGGACTGGAGCGAGCCTTCACTGAGACTTATGTTCATTTCAAAATGGAGTGATAATTGTCCGCCAAGGCGCCATGCATCATGTGTTCTTCTGTACAATCCAGCGCTGCACCACTTCTGGATGCGTGCACAGGGAACACGCGGTCACATGGGGCAGCAAATAAATTGGGATCTGGATGTGTGATCCTGCAACACTTTGGCTTTTTTTCTGTTCTTTTTCCTGAAAGAATATGTCAGTTACTGGTGACAGACCAGTTGAAATGGCATTCAGAGCACATGGAGACAAAACAGGCTTGCTGGATGGTCATGGGCAGGGGAAACACAATCACAACGGTTAAAAGTCAAGCAGTCGATTTTCCACACAATTTGTCCAAATTTAAGCAAAATTTGGCTGTAGAGACATTTACGTTGAAATGTAAACTAGCAAAAGATGGAAATGTATATATGTGTAAATATGGGGCAGCAGTAGCTCAGTGGATAGAGTGGGTGGACAGTGGATCATCCACTAACCATAGGGTCAGTGGTTTGATCCCCTCGATCCCCCTCCTCCAACTGTAAGCATGTTGTAGTGTCCTTGAGCAAGACACTGAACCCCAACTTGCTCCCCGGGCGCTGAACATTGCAGCCCACTGCTCCTATGTACCATAGGATGGGTCAAATGAACACAGCAGCCCACTGCTCCTATGTACCTTAGGATGGGTCAAATGAACACAGCAGCCCACTGCTCCTATGTACCATAGGATGGGTCAAATGAACACAGCAGCCCACTGCTCCTATGTACCATAGGATGGGTCAAATGAACACAGCAGCCCCACTGCTCCTATGTACCATAGGATGGGTCAAATGAACACAGCAGCCCCACTGCTCCTATGTACCATAGGATGGATCAAATGAACGCAGCAGCCCACTGCTCCTATGTACCATAGGATGGGTCAAATGAACACAGCAGCCCACTGCTCCTATGTACCATAGGATGGGTCAAATGAACACAGCAGCCCACTGCTCCTATGTACCATAGGATGGGTCAAATGTAGAGAACACGTTTTGTTCCCATAGAGAAGAAGAAAAGTTTCTTAAAAAAGAAAAGTCCACATTCACTGTGTCCTAAAAAAAGGAAGTGTTGTAATCTGTTCTTGAATATTATACCACCTACTTTGTAGAATCATTTAGAAACAATTGCTTAACATCGTACTTTGACGCGAAAGTGGGAAGCTAAGAAATGCAAAGAAAAGCTCAGAAACCACAGTACGATCTGTTGCGGAAGCGCCACACACCCGCACCAGGAAATGGCAACACCCTCTATGTGCTGTAAGCTTTGCATTTTCTCTTTAGTGATGAACACTGCCATGGGAAGCACGCACGGCCAGGGCCAGGTCCCTCTCCTCGGTGTCTTCTGGGTTATCGGTGAGCTTATCCTTTTCTAAACCTTTCTGACCATGATGAGAATATTGGTAGTGAGAGTGATTTGCCCTTTGCATTAATAGCAGTAAGTATTGCAGTATGTAGATGATACCAGCAACAGTAACAGCAGTTTGGTTAGCACTGTAACCAATCACATTATTTTCATGGGCAAATTGTTGCTAATTGTTTAGTGATTGTTGTTCTGGAGTATCGATATTTGAAATTTAAACCCTTTTTTAACAAAATCAGCTGATGAGGCTATCCTTAAAAATGTGTTTATATGTTTGCCGTAACCTGACCGACCCTGTCAATTTAGGACTGACCCAAATAATAATAATAATAATAATAAAATAAAAATAATAAAATAAAAATAATAAAATAAATAATAAAATAAAAAATAATAATAAAGAAATATTTTTAAGGATGTCCTGAAGGTTCATCTAAACCACTAAAGCCAAACCATACCACAACCCACTACATTTAACCTGTCCAATCTGAAACACTGGCTGGTTTGTGGTGTCGGTAAACATGACCAACTTCAAAGGCAACGGATGCACATATATATTATATTCTATCTGTTCTATTGTAAGATCATAATTGTTTTGGGAGGGGGATTTTTAAATATTTTTCTAAACATTTTCAGCGGTGTTCCAGCCTGGTAGCTTGGCCTTTACCCTTGACACAGCTGACCCCAGCATCTATTATGGCAGTGAAAATGGCAATGGTTTCTTTGGACACAAGGTACTGCAGATCACCACTGGAAAAGACAAGGGGTACGTACAGCCAAAGTCTCCCATGTGAAACTCACACAGTTTCTGTCAACAACTGAGCCTGCTAGGCAGCTGGGACCACAAGTGTTCTTGTTTAAATATGAGTCGAAGCCGACTGCAAAGAATTCAGGAGTCATGCTTATGTTACACCTCGCCCATGTCTTCTCCATGCAGGATTTTGATTACTGCTCCCCTGCAGCAAAATGGTTCTGGAACAGTCTGCACTTCTATGAAAAATACCACAAGGTGCTTCACGCCTCTAGGTACTAAACCTTTTGTTCGTTTAAAAAAAAAAAAAGAAATAGAAAATATGGCAGCAACGTTAATAGAAACCATAATGGCGAAGATAAGTGTGATTATTGTAACGGGTGACCTACTCTGAGTTGTAAGTCCACCGCTGTCTCCGTCTCTAGTGGAGGCCCTTCCTGGAAGACTCTTGGGACTGTCGGTGGCCGTGGAACCAACCGGATTCACAGTGAGACCAGCAGAACAACCCAGTCATATATATTCCCATGTTATGTTATGTTATGTGGGGTTATCTGTGTTGTCTTACCTCCTGGTGTAGATCTGCAGTCCGAATGTAGCTCACCAGTGCTACGATAACAGCTACCTGAGCGGGCGATGCTACAGGCTGGATGGAAACCTTCAGCCCACGTCAAGTTTCACTCCTGCTTTTCAAGGTACTAATATAGCAGAAAGGTTTGCAGGAATGGAATCACAAATGCCACTTTTGGGGGTAGGCTACGAGAGACTTGGATGATACTGGAGACCATTGTTTACCAACCACCACAGCCTCCATTTCTGCTTTCACTTTTGTGTTGCTTAATTTTAGAACGCCAATATTCTGCAACCACCTCTGAAAATGAACACAATGATCATTTGGCCTAAGAAAAGAAAAGCAGGGGAACTTGGAGTATGCAATGTTGCCTGAAAAGCACCGGCTAGATCCCGTTACCATTGCGGGGGGGGGCGGCGGCCAGAGAATCAGAGCAAGTAGCGGCTCGGCTGTCGCTGATCAGATGACTGGCAGACCGGCTGCGTTGCTCTGTGGACAGAGATGACTTCACACCTCGTCCATGAATACATTTTCAGCTTGATTGTAATTGACAATTGACTAATTGAGTACAATTAGGACAATTTACTACACCAATATATATTTCTTTAAATATTGGGGAGGGCATGTCCGTCCCTCTATGGATTATGCCTATTATATGTAGCCGTATACACAGTGGCATAGTCAAGATTAACATGAATTAAATCACAACATTCTTATTTCATTTTAAAACATCCCACTAAATAATGACATATTTCATTTTTTGTTGCATATTTACAGAGTGTACAAAGAAAATAGTCGACCTTGTCTTTCTGTTTGATGGATCTGCAAGTATGAAGAGTGAGGATTTCCGCAAAAACAAAAAATTTATTTTGGATATCATGACTCAGATCAAGAACTCATCCATCAAAGTAATGATGAGATTAAAAATATTACCATATTTCAGTGATCCTGTCTGATCCTATCTTTGTTTGTCACAGATACCAATACTAATTTTTTATTGTATTATCCTGTGAATTATTTTCAGTTTGCTGCCGTCCAGTTCTCCTTCACACCTCGGAAAGTGTTTGACTTCATTGAGTATCAGAAAGGAGTGGCCCCTGCCTTACTGGAGAAGGAGCCCTTTATGCAGAGTCTCACAAACACATATGAAGCATTACAATTCACACTGTGAGTTAACACACGTCCATTGCACTGACATCGTCCCGGGTTCTAACCGCCATTTTGTGCAAGACTCAGGGATGATGGCCTACATTTACATGCTCATCGAGGCAGATTCTTATCTGGTTGAAGCACCAACACGTCATCCTCATCATTTGTTTCAGGGACAACCTGTTTGAAAACGCGACAGCGGGGGCCTCTCCCGATGCCACCAAAGTCCTGGTGATCATCACAGACGGTGACCCCACCGACACAGACAGCTTCAACATTGTGAACAAATACACTGAGAAAAAGATCATACGCATTGTGATTGGGGTGAGTGAGACGTGGCTCATCTGAAGGGGAGCGTTCACCCTCAAACAAAGAGCAACGTGAGCAGACTGACGCTCTAAGATTGTCAGTCAGCTTTGTTTTTTTAAGGTAAGGTGAATGCTTCTAGAAATGCTTTTGGTTGAAGTATTGTTCTGTTGGCGTACTTTATCTTGACAGGTGGGAAATATCGCACTGGACAACCTGTATGCCATTGCCTCAGAGCCAAACAGGACCAATACTTTTCGCATCGAAAATTACAATGGACTCCCTGGACTCCTGAAGAATTTTCAAGAAAAGATTTTTAACATAGAAGGTGCTTTTGGTATTTTACCTCTGTGTTAATGCCATTTGAATATGAGTAGTTTTTTAAATAACAATCTTGTTTTTTAGATTCTGAAAGCGTACTTTCTGAAAAATTGAAGTATGAAATGTCTCAGAGTGGGTTTACTAGCGTCTACCACAAGGTGAAGAAATTTCAATTTTACTTTCATATTTCACTTTTGAGTCCACTAAAATGTAAACCTTTCACAGATCATACAGTACATGTAGAAGACGTCGTTGTGACCTTCCTCTTGCTCCCCAGGGCACCTTGGTGCTTGGTTCAGTGGGATCAAATGACTGGCGTGGGTCGCTGTATGAATCGGCTGTGGACTCCCAGGGCGCACACATCCAGGATCCTGATATGCCACACAGCTCGTACATGGGTAATATTCCAACCAAAAATAAGTGATGTATATATATATATATTTTTTTTTTTCATGCGTGGATGCTTATGCATGTGTCATGAAACGCTTGCGTGTGTGCTATCACATAGGCTACTCGCTGGCTGCTGGAGAAAAGGATTCGGTGTCTCTGTATTTCACCGGTGCACCGCGATTTGAACACAAGGGTGTGGTGGTGGTCTTTGGGAAGAGGGAAGCCACCTGGGAGGTGGTGCACAGGGTGACTGGGACGCAGGTAGGTCAATGGCATGATGCTCAATGAAATGATAACCCAGTGGAGAGGCCGCGTTTAGGTGAAAAACACAAGTCTCTGCCAGGTTTCGGTTCAAAGTGTCAGGCCAGAGCCATCGTCGGTAATAAAATCATGCATGATAGCGGATTTATTGGAGACTGCCCAGTTGAGGCTGGGCCCTTCCACAACCCTTCGACCCCAGGCATGTCTTGGTCAGGACAGACCCCCCCCTTGGTGGTGTTTCTGATCTTGTAAAGGCCACAAGGTCCAGTAGATCCCTTTTGGCGCCTCAGGGTAATTACCTTACTGGAGAGCACACAAGGCCGCAGATGTTGTGTCATGTCAGAAACCACACTCCACTCTGGGGAATGGCAACTCCATCCAGAGGTGGGGAAGGAGATATGGAGTAGGTACAGCAAAGCGGTAGAGGTAGATCTTTGTGCCTCAGAGGCCTGAACCCACTGCCTCCATTAGTTCTCAATGAGGGAGAGGTTCAACCCATTAGGCAAAGATGAGCATATATCTGATCCTGTCCACTTTGCGCAGTATCCAGGAAAGCAACCACAGAGAGCTGCTAATGGCCCAAACTGTACATAAGGCTGTGGTTTCCAACTCCCTTTTCTCCTCGAGGGGGAAAGCTTGGTGCCTCCCCAGGAGACAAGACCTACTTTACCAATTGGGAGGGCAGATCTGGCACTCAAACCCAGGCCAGCTGCAGTAGTGGCTTTGGCCTTTGCGGGCCGGAACCATTGCTGAGGGCACGTGAAGCAGGCTGTGGTCCGCATCACATTGCAGAGCACCATCTACCTGGTCACTCAATGCGGGCCAATAAAGAATATTCTCTGACTGAGGTGCAGCAGAAGTGCAGGATCCAGAGCATTGTCAGGTGCCTTCCTGCAGTCCTTGCTCAAAGGAAACTGGCCACCCTCCATCCGCTGTTGGTTGCCGAAAGCTGTACACTCCTCTCCTCTTACGGCCTCTGGCAATCCGTAAGCATGAAATAGAACAAGGCTCACGTTTGTAACTAAGGTTCTATAAATTCTGGATTACCACCAGAGCTGTGTGTCACTCAGAAGCTTGGTGAGAAGATTGTAGGCAGAGAGCCCAAAGTCCAATGAGATTAGCGAGGGGGGCCACTTGCGGTCATAGGTGACTTTGCTAATAACCGACTCTGGCGGTCGTCCATAATTCAAAGAACGAGGTACATATGTTACTGTTGACAATATGCTTCATAGAGCCCCAGGTTGGAGCCCACTCTCAATCCACTTTCCTATCATAGAACACATAACATAATCAATAGCAGAGAAATTGACATTTACATCTGAACAAATTATGCTGCATTTTCATGCATACTGTCACACCACGTTATTGCACCTGTAAACCTTCAAGTGGAACCTTCTGTTTGAATGCCCCGCTGGCCCAGATTGGTTCCTACTTTGGGGCGGAGCTGTGCCAGGTAGACGTCCAATCAGACGGCAACACAGACTTCCTCCTGGTGGGCGCACCGCTGTTCCACCATCCTCAGGAGAATAGAGAGGGGCAGGTTCACGTCTACAAGCTGACCAACAAGGTGATTCTTTCTCAATTGGTCAAGTGTTGGAGGCGAGTGTTCACGTCTTGTCAATAATCACATTTTGCCAAATGGCCAAACGTAAACGTGAATGTTCCTTCAGTTGGAGCTGGAACACGTGCTGAACGTGTCGGTGCCGTCACAAGGCCGATTCGGCACGGCGATCTCCTCACTGGCCGACCTGAACGGAGACGGTCTCAGGGAGGTGGCGGTGGGGGCGCCGATGGAGGCTGACAACAGGGGGGCTGTGTACATTTACCTGGGCAACCAACTTACTGGGGTACGCCCCACCTTCAGCCAGGTGAGTGAAACGCGGTTGTGCAAACGGAGGCGACACGCGGTCTGTGCGCCTCACCTATGTCGGCGCAGTGCTCCAGGGACCTGGAGGCACCCCGCTGTGAACAGTTTCTTCTTAAAGGCTGGGGTTATGCTTCGTTTATACTTCCGCGTCGACGCGACGCTGGGGGACGGCGGACCCACGGCGGACCCTTTGCGGACCCTTTACGTCCTCGACGTGCACCTCCCCAAATCCTAGACGCACGTCGAGGCGACGCCGTCCCAACGCGTTGGCTTTGGCTGTGAATGTTCCGCGAACTACATTGGCTGGAGATCGCTTTTCCGGTTTCCACTCGTAAACACCGCCACGGTGTAAACACAGCCTTGATAAATGCTTCGACTGATTGGCGACAACACACACATATATATATATATATATATATATATATAGAGAGATGTTGTCGCCAATCACTCGAAGCATACAAAACTGCCTATATAAAACTTTTGCCTTCATTTCTGTAAACTTTTTTTTAACTAGTAATCCGTATGTAATGACGAGAATGATCATTCTGGTCCCTCTACCGGTGTGGCAATGAATTGCATTTCGAGACGTAAACCCCACGCAATCCCTCCGCAGAAGTATTACGGGCTCAAGACGGCGTCCGAGCAACGGCGTGGCCATTGCGTGATCACGACGCAATCCCTACGCAGAAGCATAAACCAGCCTTTACTTATAAGCAGTTCAATATGACAGATGTGTCTCTGAATTACATGTACAGCAGGTACAGACAGACATACATACCTTAATGATCCCTGAGGGAAATTGCATTTGTTACAATACTCCAGGGAAAAAAAGAAAGAAGAGACAGACGCTCTACGTATAGTAGTGTTAGAATATATAAATATATAATCTAAACCTACGTAAAATATAAGCCTATGTAAAATATAAACCTATGTAATGCAATATATAAAAAATATACATAAAGAAATATACATAAATGTACATACATCCAGGCATACACTAAGAGGTGATAGCTTACACAAGGATGTAGCATGTCGGATTCTATGTTGTAAAAAAAAGACCAGTTGTGCATAGAGATGACCAGTTATGTAGTGCAATGAAAAGAAATGACCAGTAATGCAATATGAATGAATAGCCTGTTATGGAGCAGAAACTACGATGAAAGTGACAAATTGTACAGTTTGATGACCACAGGCAGGAATGATTTCGATTACGAGGTGGATATCTTGCTCATGGATGCCAACGCTGCCTCCATCCTGTTGTGTTTCAGAGAATCACGGCAGGCCCAGCGAACACTGGTATCCGATTCTTTGGGCAAGCGGTGGACGGTAACGTTGACCTCGGAGAGGATGGACTGCCCGACGTGGTGGTGGGCTCACGAGGGGCTGCTATGGCCTTTAGGTATGTTTGCTTCCTTCACTGTCATGAGGACATTTTGTGAAAGCAAAACGTTCACGTTTAGCAAAATTGGCAAAGCTTTTGAATGAACGGTTTTCAAGTTTAAACGTTTACATGTTTGGGGGCTTTTTTGTTTGTTTTTCCATTCCTCAATCCCACTTTGGCACTTTCAAAGGCCTTATATCATCGAGCAGATATATACTGGGGTCTCACTGAACAGTGAAAGAGATCTGACTCAAAGTGATGTACTTAAGTAACCTTAGTTTAGTTAAGTAAACTACATGGGTCCGAATTTTCTGCAAGTATTACAATACAATGCGATGGCTAGAAGCAATCAGCGAAAGATAAACCCCAGTCCTCTTTTGTCATCCAGGTCCAAGCCAGTGATAAACGTCAAAGCCCACCTAAGCTTTACACCTGCAGAGATAAGCACTGACAACATCCGCTGTCCGCTAACCTACGACAACCCTCTGCATATGGTTACCCTCACCGTGTGCTTGGATTTGGTAGAAGTAACACACAGTAGGACAGGTAAGCCATAACATGAAGTACCACCATTCCTGATGCTTGTGATCCACCCAAAGGGGCCTGGGTGAGCCAATCACATGGAGGCCAACCCCCTAGAAATCCTATTTGCCAAGACAGAGAGCCATAGTATAGTCTTCTCTGCAATATCTATACATCAAGGTAGTTCCTCTACAATTGAACACACCTATCACACTCCTGACACCATGCCCATGAACTGTATCTACCTCAGAAAAGGGAGTCTGACATCCTGTAAATAGGTGAATTACTATTAACCACAAATGTTGAAAAATTGCATTATGAATGTCTATGTTTAGATTCATACGTAGCTAATATGTAACTGAAGGCCATGGACAAGCTGAAGCACTAACAACGGTCACTCTTTGACGTCTCTCTAGGAGCACTAGACGCAGGGCTGAACATCAGCTACATCCTGGACGTGGATCCTAACAAACAAACACAACGTGGTTTCTTTGAGGAACCGCACAAAACAGATCTTCTCAAGACTGTGGAGATAATGTCCAAACAGTGTTACCACCATAACATCAGCATGCCAGTATGCAAAATCCCTTTAACGCTTCCAAATTCACGGCACTTCTTGTTTTGCTTTAAAAAGTTTGTTGATGCCGTCTCACGTGACAGAAAGACTGGATTTTATCCTGTACGACCCAATTGTCATTTTAGTAATTTTTTGCGAGAAGGAGGAATATAAATGAATAGGAAGATGCCAGGCCATTGCAGCTGACTTATTTTTCTCTGTAGAACTGTGTGTACGATACATTATCACCCATCGTCATCAGAATGAGTTATTCTCAAAGTGAAATCGAGAATGCGGCGAACATCCTGAATGCAGACAGCTCTACACAGGTTGCTACTGAGGTATGGTAACAGCAAAATGGTAGTTAACCAAATAGATATCTATCAATACCCCTTTTCAATTTCAGTATTCTTTAACCTGGAACCTATTTTTTATGTTATATATATATATTTATGTGCGTAAAATTAGGTTTTTTCTAAATTATAAATGAGTGTTTTGAGGCATAAGCTTGCATACAATGGTATCTCTGTCCCAAACACTGCATGTTTAGTCTACTTAGAGCCTTATCGCTTTTACACCAGGCTTTCCAACTCAGTTAAACCCTAACCCACAGGCCAGAATCTACCGTAATACAATATGCATCATTTTAACGTGCTATCACATGCTTTGTTATCAAATTACTCACAATCTATTGCCCTATTGCATCCCAGATCTAACTAAAAACCTCCCTGTGTTCCAGATCCCCTTCGAGAAAAATTGCAGAACCAATGACACCTGCATAGCGGAACTAGAAGTGGACTTCAAATTCACGTATGTATTTATATATCTCAACACACATTCGACCACAATACCCGTGCCTTGCTTGTGACTAAAAGGGCCCTCGGTCTTGCAGCGCCGCAACACTAGTGGTGGTAAACCACAACAACTTCAACGTGACCATAAGCCTGGCAAACCGCGGAGACGACTCCTTCAACACAAAACTCCATCTCTTCTACCCTCCGGGGCTCTCATTCTCCATGTTGTACCTCTTGAAGGTGACGTGCCCAAACAAGCAGTTTCTTCCCTTTTAGTAGACGTGTTTAAAGACGTACCGCTGCTATTTCATTCTCCTTTTTTCTGCGTTGGATTCAACAGTCGACCAGACCGACGTTGCCCTCCTGTAATGATCTGGAGGGCGTGCTAAACGAGACCATGTGCGGCATCAGTCTTCCCGTGTACCACAGCAGAACTAACGTGAGATTATTAACCCACCGAGTTGTTTAATATGCTCATGTTACGAACAATCACTTGACATTAGTAACCATCATCTTTGTGAATCAGAATAAATATACAATGTTAAATTCAAATTGGAGTGAGATTGATCTAAACAAGCATCAAGCATTTTGGTGTATATTTGTGCAGTATACAGTTTCGGTATATGTAACCTATAAAGTGTTTTTGCTGTTTACATTTTTAAGGCAACATTTCACACGTTGTTCCGCATCATGGATACATTTGACTGGGACAACGAAATGACAATGACCATCGTGGCAAAGAGGTACATTTCTATTTTAATTCATTTTCTAGTCATTCGTTATTTATGTGTTATTCATGTTGTCTAATTGAATATTGTCACCTGCTGTCACACAGTGATAATAATAACGCCACCAAGAGCTCAATGACCAAAGTCATCTCTGTACAGTATCAAGTTCTCCCAACAGTAGCCGTGTAAGTATACATTTCAAATAGAAATTGCATTGATACTGTGGGACATTCATGCAATGATCTGTTTAACTACTGGAATAAATCTAATGTAGAGCTTTGTTTTGATTATTGCAAATGGCAATGCCTTTTTTTCTTGGTTGCATTTTGTAGGCATGAAGATGCCATTACCTACCTCAACTTCACTCTGGAGGATCACGCACCAAAGAAAGTAGTTGTCATATACGAGGTAGACAAAATAAGCACAAACACAAAAATAAATTAATTGAGATGTGTTATTTTCATCATGGAATGTATATAGGGAGGCACTACAAACATCTTTCAAACCGATGTTGATTACGCAATGGTATTCTGTTTTCACTGTTCCATCAGGTGAAGAACCTGGGGTTCAAAGCGTTCCCGGTCACTGTGTCTGTCACCATCCCTACGAAGATGGAGCACAACTTTGAAGTGAACAACTATCAAGTAGTTCTCGAAGAGGTAGTGAACGTGGTCATTCATAACAGTGGATGCAATCTAAAGCATACTTTTTTATCCTACGAAAATTTCACACAAAAAATCATATATAAATCACCCCGCCTTTTTTTTTTTAAAGGGAAAACCATGTGTTAACATGACCAAATCATCAGATGTAAGTGAAATTCGATATTCACAACACCATAGGCATAACAATATCCACTCAAAATATTTGATGATGGTAACAATCAAGCTTTTTACTCCAGGGCTGCTCTCCAGGGCAACACTGCAAGACCATAGAGTGTGAAACGTTCTCTCTAGACAGCTTTTCAACCACGAAGGTCATACTGTCTGGGGAGCTGTCTTTTAAGGACCTTGACCAACTGGCAAAGGTTTGTGTGCGCATTCACTCAGTCCTGCCGTGTGCCACTCAGTGACAGTTTCCCCCTGTTGCTGTTGCATTACATAGTGATGACTAAAGGTGCGTTTGTTTCCCCTTCACAGAGCAGGTCACTGCCTGAACGATTCATTGGTCAAACACCAGAGGTGTTTTGGAGAAGCCTTGTAGAAGTGACCTATGACACTCAGCGCTACGTTCAGGCATCCAGTAAACACTCGGTGAGGATTTATTCACCAACGCTGATTGTGTTGGCGTTGGTGTCATCACCATCACAAATAGTGAATTATGATTATCATCAGAATTTGTTTCTCATTTCTTTAATATTCTTGACTCCAGAATGAGACGCGCTTCCCCCGAGCACAGGTAGGCCTTCGCCTTTTTAATGACATGTAACACCAAGTGTGGAAGGTTTTCGGGCCCATTCATGAGTTCTGTTTTCTTGTTATTTCCACAGCCTGTTATTCGTGTTGAACTGATCATGCCGCCTGACATCCTGCTCATCGTAGCAGTGGCAGGAAGTTCAGGACTGCTTCTTCTCCTCATCATCGCTTTGGTTATGTTCAAAGTGAGTTTCACTTTCACACATGAACAAGGGAAGATTCCCTCTGGAAAACTCACACACACACACACACACACGTCGGCCTGTAAATATCAGGATGGTCTCACAAGGCCGTGATTCAGACCACACCCCTACAACCTTTCCCAGACCAAGTTTATTAGCCAAATTTGAAATATATACTAATACACTTTTTGACATTTTCCGGACAAGATATTTGGTGTTTGTGTCGGGGATACGTCCCTCTGTAATATGTTATGGTTATTTAATATTTTTAGATCCTGCTGTTGTAATGCAGTACTCATGTTAGTGACTAGTCAGTATGTGTCAGTATGTGATATGGTCCATTCAAATAAAACCACGTGTTTCTGTCAATGCCAGATGGGGTGCTTCAAGAGGAAGACGATGCAATATTACCAAGAGCATTACGATCTGGCGGAGCAGGAGATGGAGGAGAACGAGGAGATGAAGGAGGAGGAGGAGATGAAGGAGGAGAAGGAGGAGATGAAGGAGGAGAAGGAGGAGATGAAGGAGGAGAAGGAGGAGAAGGAGGAGGACCCTAGCGGCAGGACCCTGGGAGCCCCTCCTGGTACAGACGCATCAGAAACCCCAGAGAAGGAGGCTTTTCTTCAGAGCCCCGACGGCCAAGAGCACGTTGCCTTGGCAACGCGGACCGGGCCTGCTAGCGGTGACGGAAGGGATTCACAGCCCAAAATGTGTGAGAGGCAAATGCTGTTTGGATCTGATTTTGAACATTAGCGCTTAGCTTAGCATTCATTCCAATGTACACCGTGGTGTCGTGGTTTAGATATTGACACAAAACTTTGCACACTTCAGGGGGATTGCCTCTTTGTCGAAGTAGTATGTGGGCCCTGGCTCATTCTTGAGTGGTGTTTTGAGTGACTGAAAATTGCAAAAAAGAATTATCCGTATGTCGGCCCTTTTTAACGCAATCAAAGCTCTTTCCTCCGTTGGCAGCAACAAGCTAGCAGCGAGAAAGACAGCAAATATAAACAAAACAATATATATATAAATATACAAAACAATAAAAATCTTGTAAAAATCTTAATCTTGTTACTCATTGGCATCCGTGCATCTTCCAGCCCACTCTACTCAAATCCTCTGATTGTCTTTGATATGTTGACACAGGTGTAAGCCTACATTTTGAATATAAATTATATATGGCATTCTTAACATTAGATACTATCAAAAAAATCTCACAAATTCTAAATGACCAAGTTAGCAGAAAGATACTATATTCACAACCAATGTTATCATACTCATCACTTTTAGCATAAACGGCAAGATCATATCTCTAAACGCTCTGTAGATATTCAACCACAAAGGTCATGGCCAAGATCACTGAACCCCAGTTATCCAATCCTGAGAGCGGAGATGTCTCTGGTTGAGAACATCCATCGTCAGTAGGTCCTACAGGTGCAAAATTACGTAAATGGGTCTCAAACTATACATTAAATCCTGTTAAATCCCTTTCTAACCAGATTGTACCGAGCAAGCTACCTGACCTGAACTTCTACTTACCAAATATATGTTTGAATTTCCATTCTATTTTCACATACTCTTCATAAACACGGCAACAAAGCACAAGGCCTCATTTGACCCAACATAGATAATCTATCAATAATGCTTCTAGATTTGAAATAAAGAAAGTAGAAAATAAACTGTGCAGACTAGTGTTGATGCACATTTTATTCATCGAGTAGTGGCCAAGAGGACTGTGCAACGCAAGCACCAGCTTACGATCGTGAAAACATTTAATATTTTATGAAATAAACGTAAAATGGAAATGCAGTATTTCATAATTTTATTAAAACAACTTTCAGTCCGTTATGATGAAGAAATCATTGGAAGACGAATTCCTTCAACTTCCAAAGGGGGAGGCGGCGGGGTCCAGAGTCTTGAAGAGGTTCTTCAGCGCCTGCTTCACTGGGCTCTGTGCAGCCGGGCTGTGAGGCCGGGTCACGGGCCCCTCTGGTCCAAGCCGAGGGTGTCCGGCTCCAAGGGATACGGGCTGGACGGGAGCCGAAGCGCCTGTCGCATGCCCACCTGAGGGCTGCAGAGGGGGGCTGTGGAGGTTCTGAACCCAAGGCCGGCGTTCCGCTGGACCGGTAGGCTGACTGGAAGGTTCACAGGAGCCCTGCAGCCGAGGGATGAAAAAGAGGGGTGCTGTCAGTTTATGGGGGTGACGGGCTGTGTGTGTGTGTGTGTGTGTGTGTGCGTGCGTGTTCTTCGCCCACCATTCCTCCACTTTGCCCCAAACTTTGACCAAAGCCCTGCTCAGAGCTTTGGCCTATCGAAATGCCCCAGACGGAGCACCCATCACACAAATGGGAGGAAGTCAAATACAGAGACAAGCCACAGCCAAGACAACTCACAGAGGAAGAAAAGCTGTTGAACGTTTAGAGGTCTGAAACATTCAACAAAGAGGAGCAAAGATAAACTGTCCAGTTGATACATACGGCTGTGGGATATGATTGTGTCATTTGTTGTGGTTCTGTTTTTGTGACGACGTAACACCAAAAAACAAATCACTAGCATCCAACTGGCTGGAACTTGTGATTCTGATTGTGATGAAGGACAGTCAGGGTGAGACTGGAGGGGAGGAGCCAGAAGGAGAATAATACAATACATATATAATCATAATCCATGTCACCCATCCATTAGGTCGGGAGCATCATGGTGAACGCTGAAATGGGAGTCACCTCTGAGAAAACGACTTGCTTGATGCCCATCAGTCTGGCTTCAAGACTGCACAGTCTACAGAGACGGCCCTCCTGACGGTGACCGAGTCCCTTCTTGCCACCAGAGCCTCTTCCCCCTCATCGGTTCTTGTTCTCCTCAACCAGTCTGCGGCGTTGGACACCGGGAACCACCAGACCCTCCTCACCACCCTCGCTGAACTCGGCATTACTGACACTGCGCTAGCCTGGTTCACATCTTACCTTATGGATTGTACTTATCAGGTCACATGGGATGGCTCCCTGTCCAAACCCCGCGCACTTAACACTGGGGTCCCTCAAGGCTCAGTACTAGGACCGCTTCTGTTCTCCCTATATACCAAATCTCTAGGCAGCACGCCTCGTGTTCAACAAACACAAATTCTCCCACGTGACCCCCCTCTTTCAAGACCTCCCCTGGCTCCCTGTAGTGGCTCGCATCAAGTTCAAGATGATGCTACTGGCCTACAAAGCCGTTAATGGAACTGCCCCTACCTACCTCCAAGCATTACTGAAACACCCCGCCCCTGCTCGAGCACTCTGCTCAGCTGGTCGACTGGTACCTCCATCACTAAAACGAGGAAAAGGTCGGATGGCGAAATTGAAACTCTGGTGGAACGAGCTCCCTGCCAATGTCAGGACTGCAGAGTCACTCCCCATCTTCTGGAAGAGTCAAGACCCACTTGTTCAGAGTTCACCTGAACCCCGCATAACAGCCATCCTCTTAAAAAAAACAACAAAAAACCCTCATGCTCTTATTTGTTGTATGTCTTGGCACTTTAATCACTCTTTCTAACTTGGCACTTTAATTGCTCTTTCTAACTTGGCACTTTGCACTTGGCACTCAGATCATCGTGGACTTCAGGAGATCCAGACCCAGCCACACGCCCCTCCTCATTAACGACACAGCTGTGGAAGTTGTGGGAAGCACCAAGTTCTTGGGGGTGCACATCTCTGACAACCTCAGCTGGTCACTCCACACCTCCTCCCTGGCGAAGAAGGCACAGCAGCGCCTGCACTTCCTGCGGCGGCTGAGGAGAGCCTCCCTCCCCCCTCCCATCCTCACCACCTTCTACAGAGGGACCATCGAGAGCCTGCTGACCAGCTGCAGCTCCTTCTGGTCTGGGAGCTGTAGAGCCTCTGACTCGAAGCCTCTGCAGAGAGTGGTGAGGACAGCGGAGAAGATCATCGAGACCCCGCTCCCCCCCATCCGAGACATAGCAGACAGCCGCTGCTTGTCCAGAGCCCACAGGATCCTCTCTGACCCCACCCACCCCCACCAAGGACTGTTCTCCCGGCTGGTGTCTGGCAGAAGGTTCCGCAGCACTGTGTTTCTTGTGCAATGACAATAAAGAGCAAGTTGAGTTGAGTCGAGTTTGATCGCTGTTTGTAACTTGGCACTTAGTCAGAGATGTTGTATACTAGCATTGGTTAACCTAGCAATTGAAATGCTTAAAACTTGTTCTGGTGACTTTCTTACTATATTAGCAGCAATGAAATGTTTCACTTTCTTACGACAAATCTACTCTTTGTAAGCCGCTTTGGATAAAAGCGTCTGCTAAATGCCCTAAATGTAAATTTAAAAAATAATTTAAAAAAAGCCCTCAGGCCCTCACGTAACATTTTTGCTGTTACATGTTCAAACCCTGAACAGGAGACGATAAGTGAATGCATGAGGCGTGTGAGGGGTGAACACCCACCTGGTGGTCAGGATGGAGTCCAGAGCCCGCAGGCTCCACTCCCCTCAACGCCTCCGCGCTCCTCCTCTCCGTTCTGTTGGGTTCCTCCTCCCGTCCTTCTGGCCTTTGTTGTTCTGTGGAGACGGACCCGCGGTTCTTCCGGTCCTCAACTCCGCTCTCTGAAGGTGATGCCGTGAATGAAATGATACACGCGTCACTTCAAACACGTTGATATCAATCAAACCAGTATTTGGTTTGGTGCTTGTAGGAATGAGATGTGTACGTGCCTGATGTGGCACTTTTTAAAATTGTAATTAAACTGTTGTAAGTAAATCGAAAGTAGCGGTACGCACTGCTGTGGATAACACCTTCCTCTTCCGGGCAGAAGGGTCTCAGGCTTAGAAAGAGGGTCTTGAAAACTGAGGGACCAGCGGCGGTGGCAGCAGTGGAAGGGGCTGTGAGAAGGGACAGCAGAAAAGGGTCAATAACCGAATGAACAAATACAAAACAAACAAGGCGTGATATTCTAAGCCCTTACGTTTGTCTGAAGACGTTCCGGGCCCGTGTGACTCTCTGTGACACGGCGGGCCGCCCTCGTTCCGAGGCGCAGCAGTCGGTGGCTGCCGGTCGTTTGGTCCAGACCTCCGCTCTCCTTGGCTGGGATGTTTAGGACCCGGACCGCCGGGCGGTGAGCCTACAGCGCCAGAGGTCTCCGTGTGGTTTTCACTGCGGCCCTCCGCAGGGCGAGGCTTGACAGGACCGGGTCTCCCCTGAGCCCACGGCTGCGGAGCGGCAGTCCCGTGGAGGGGGGTCGCAAACAGACGATGCAACACTCCGCCGAAGGCCTTGCATGGCTCAGGCTTAGCCTCGCCTGGCTCAGCCTCGCACGCCTCAGCCTCACACGCCTCAGCCTCGCCTGGCTCTGGGGAAGATGCAATCATCAGGTCTGTTGCGATCTGTAAGGGAGGCAGGTCCTCGTCGCTGTCCGTAACTGAGCTTGCTATACTGTGGTGGTAGGGCCTTTTCACAGGCTTACGACATCCCAATACAGGTTGATCACAGTGTGTGGGTTTACTCAGTCTGTAGTTCGTCTTGGCTTGGCGAGAACGGCCAGGTGACTCTGTGCTCTGTGGCTTTGAGCCGGACGTTACTGCTGGCTTGGCAATCACAAAGTCATCACTTTGTCTGCGTGCAGGACTCCGAGTGGGAGGCCTTGCTACAGCAGGTGTATTGTGGCCAGTGGCAGTATCAGGAGAAGGGATCTTCTCCTTCTGGTTTGTCGTAGCGGCCGAGTGCCGGGGGTTTGACAACGCAGCAGAAGGAAGTGGTTTAACATCAAGATAATTCAACACATTCTGATTGAGAGGAGATGCGAAGAGGCTGTGGAAGGCTCTCTGTGTGTCTTTGGCAGGGCGGGTTTCCGGTTCAGCAGGTGGAACTTGGATGTGCGCGCCACTGCTGGAGTCAACGACTACATGATTGACCTCTCCAGAGGCCTGGGAGTCTGGAGGGACACTTTTATACACAGGCAGGCGGCGAACGGCCGGCTTACGATCGTGACTGGAGGACGGAACAACTCGACTTCCATTCCGCGGCATCGCTTTGGCGTCCTTTGACTGCACGGTGTCAGGTTTCAAACACAAAGCCGTACCATTGAACAAGTCCCAGGGGGGTTTGGGGGCCGCCGCAGGATGGGCCGAACCATAATAGGCCAACGGAGGATTGGCGGGTAGAGGTGGTTCTCTGATGCCGGTCAAGTTAGAACCTCCGACCGTCTTAACGGACCGGAGAACAGCGTCCACAGAGTACGGAGCCTCAGCGTGGTCTGTCACGGCCAGCACCGGCGGCGGCGGGGGGCTCGGCCAGGAGGGAGGCTCCGCGCTCGATCCAAACAGCGAAGGGAAAGGTTTGGAGCTCATCGGCCCCAGCGCCATCTCAACCGAATAGGAAACCTGATCACTGGACAGGGGGCTGCGGGACAGGGATGTACTCTCAGTGTGCGCCGGCTCACGGTCCTCTTCGGCTACCGTCAACTCCTTCACCTCGCCGTGCGCTGGCTCCTCCGGGTATGAACTGTTGTAAAACTGTGGCCTGTGAAAATATGAAACCCCCCCCCCCCCAAAACGTTGCATGTAAACCAAACCAAGAAAACACGCGGTCATGCAAATAATGTCACTTATTATGACTCACTTGTCACTTATAAATCATTTTGTGACCCTGGTGAAGCCGCACCTGATTGGATGCAGCAATATGTCAGGTTTAGGGCTGCTGGGTCTTCCCTCGGCCGTTGCCTCCGGGTCCCCCGTCTGCGGCTGAGCCGAGCTCTTCTGCTGGCTTCTCTTTGCCAACTCGCTGAGATCCTTGTCCCGCTGTAATGCCTGCAGAGAGTCGCACGCATTTCAAAGTGCAGTCAGTTATTAAACAGTTAATTCCATCCCACAGAGGGAAACAATGGGGCCTTGGATGGATGGAAGGAAACACACACGCATGCACGCGCGCGCGCACGCACTCACACACACACACACACACGCGCACACGCACACGCACACACACACACACACACACACACACACACACACACACACACACACACACACACCTGATCCAGCAGTTGTTTGGTGAGGTCGGTGAGGGGCTCGTGGGAAAACCTGCAGTCGGCTTCTTTGGAGCACTTCCCCCAAGCGTGGAAATACTTACAGGGGAAAGAACGTAGAAACAACCTTGATAAGGAAATCATGTGTTGTAAATTACATTCTCCCTCCGATGACTCGACACAGTTACAAACTGCAAGCGGCGTTACATATCGGCATCGCTTCCTGACACGCTTCCAAAACAACATAGCATGACCGTCGGCCCGACAACAAATAAACAAAGGATATTGTGCATGTACACGCAGCTCTCCCCTTTGGCACAGGACCCTTGGATGTAAAACTTGCACACTTCTTTGATGATGTCATGGTGGAGGCTGCCGTGCTCCAGCTGACACTCGTTGCCCTGCGCACAAGGACAGACGACGCCACGGTGGGACTCGAGAGGGGACCGTCCACGCCGACAGCAGCTGAGATGGCCAGATGAGGTGCGACATGTTCGCCCCTACCTTGGTGCAATTGCCCCTCAGGAAATGTCTACAGAGTAACCGCCCCTCGGCTTCCACGGCATTCTGCTCTATAAACTCCTGGGTCATGGGCCGGACTTTTTTGGCTGGCGGGTTCTACGGGAAGCGGGTAAATGAACGTGACAAGAGTCAGAGCAGAGCCGTCGGTAACTTGGAGGGAAGGCAGGACAGGCCGGTGTTTAGAAGCTTTACCTGTCTGTCAAAAAGTACAGGGTTAGAAACGCAAGGTGTGCACCTGCAGGCACCTTTGAGCAAGATGCCTACCTGCCCTACATGCTCATGAATGAGTAAAAGCCAACAATGCCATTCAATGACACTGTAATTGTATTAAAGTGCTGCCAATCTCATCACAGCTGGTATGCGATACGACCACAAAAGCAGGCCAACATTGCTTACCATCTTGTTTTCGGTCATTCGAGCGTTTCCTCTTCTCTGAGACAGAAACCGTTCCCTGCGGTCGGCCTGATGCCATTGTCTCCCATTAGGACCCCCGCCATTGTCGCTCTGACTGGGGCCGTTTTCCTGCCACCTCTGCTTCTTCTTCTTCTTCTTCTTTTTCTTCTGTACCATATTTTGTTGCTGCATTTCCTGCTTGAATGTTGTGTTTTGGACTATCTGATGCTGGGCTTTCTTCTCCACGGTGCGCTGTAAGAAGGCATGGCCAGGGGGGAAGTGGTCTCGTTCTCTGTGGATGAAGTTGGCTGGTACTCTGGGGCTGCGATCTGGGTTGTCATAGTCATAGAATGCTGGAGGTCTGTGAGTCTTTGCTGTCAAGGCTTGATTAAACTGAAACGGAAAAGAATATATTAAAAAAAACAATTCAGAATATATATATATGTATATATATAATCCTGATTGAAGGATCCCTTTAGATTACCATCTCGGTTCTAAGGGGGTCTTGAGAAAACTAAAACACAACAAGCATACTGATACACATTCACCAGCATACTCTCATGCCCAACCACACACATACTCTTGTTGAATACGCACCACAAACATAAAACGTATAAGGTACGTATAAGGTTTTTTTTTTTTACACTTTGGTGTGTCTTTTCCTTCTTCTTCTGGCCAGTCTTCTGTCCACCAAGATGTGGTCTTGTCGTGGCACACAGCTCTTGGACACCATTTCTATCCATATGATAGATGAAAAATGAATTACTTAATTAATCATGTAAAAACGGATCAATGCACCAACAATGCATTTTTTTGTTAAGGCTCACATATAAACTGCTTACTTGTATGGGCGGGGTGATTGCTTGATGGCAGGACCATCCTCAGCAGTAGACAGAGTTTTAAAAAGGTTCGCAAATGCCATTTGCTCATTCGTTATTTGATTTTTATAATTTACATTCGTCGCAAGTAGCATTCAATATAATGTCAACCTAAATCATCTTGACAATGGGCGAACTGTCCTTCTCGTCACGTCAACGAAATATGTTTTCCCTCCACTTAAAAATATCATACATAAAGGACAGAGGGATTTCGTAAACTTTCTAAAAGGTGTACAGAGCTTTCAAAACATAGTAGTTCGCGAATTCACAGCATGTTGATATGTCTTCCGCGTACGTCACGTCACGTGTCGAGTGTCGCCCTACCAGCACCCTCTGCTGGTAGTTCTACGTTCTGCATGCCAGTTCATACAATATTAGAAAAGTAAAGATCCTAAGTGCAATAACAATCACGGCTAATAATCATCAATCATTTATGTATATGTATGCTATAACTTAAATATATTTGGAACAACGGGTGGAAAATAGGGTTGGCAAAACACTAAATCAAGATTAATTTCCTTTTTATTTATTTTTAATAATGTAACATGACGTTATCATAAACCAGGCTGTGGTTTTGGGAGGGTAGGCCTATTGTACACCTCCTGGTAGGGCTCCGCAGGGTCTTCACGTGCACTACACCAATTACACTCGAACTATCCGCGGACAGTTGGTCATGACTTATGTCTGCAAACGAAAATAAACTTGAATGTAACGTGTTTTTTATTCGTGCTTAATAATACAATTATAGATATGCGAAATCTTGATAAAGACTGAACTTTGTTACGCCACAGTGGAGGACGACAGATGACAGTATCAAAGTCCAGGTCATGATGATATGCAGCGGTTTCAGTGTACCTTTCAGTGTACTACCGACTTGCTTCTATCCTTGAATTGCTACCTTGAACGCGGGTGTTCTCCTGGGCGCTCCGTTTTTTATTCAACAACACAATCCAAAATGCTGTTTAGGGTCCCGCTCGCCCCGTGGTTTTTCTTGTTTTTGGGGCTGTCCCTTTACGTGGTCCAGGGTCAAGACCCCGACGCGCCCACAGCAGAGCCGGGCAGCCCGCCGAGCGAGGCCGAGGCGGACGGTGACTGGGGGATCGACACCCTCCGGGGGGGCTTCGAGGCGGTAAACAGCTACTTCGACTCCATGCTCGAGCTAATGGGCGGTCGTGATGGAGTATGTCAGTACCGTTGTCGTTATGGTAAGTAGATTGCTTGATAGTAGGCTACTTTGATTGAAGTTGATCCCACAATATGATTGATCCCTGTATTCAATATGAATGAAGTTTATATAGCCAAGTTCATTATCCGACATGCACTTCAGTCCCAAAACTATTACGGAATGCTTTGCCAGGATTTGAAATAAAGGCAAAATCTTGTCTCAAACAAATTGATGTTTTGATTTTGATTGTTAGAGCTAAAATAACAAAGGTTTCCTTATTGTCAAATATATAATGAGTTTAAAACATTGTCCTATGTCTACTTGGTCATCAAAGTAAAAGCGTTAGCCATAAAGATGATATAATTCACTCTCCAGGTAAAGCCCCTCTGCCACGCCCTGACTACCAGATGCCAGAACCTGACGGGTGTAGCTCCTACTTCCTGGGCATTCCCATTCCAGAGGGAGTACGTTCTAAAGCATTCCCGTTAGAACACCTAGAACATTTCACACCAATATCACACAAACACACGGATGATCAAAATGCCAATCCCATTCTAACACACATACACGTCTTATTTCAAGATGGATGCGGGTATCCCAGCCATGACCAAGTGCTGCAACCAGTTGGACATGTGTTACGATACCTGCGGCTCAAACAAGTACCGCTGCGATTCCAAGTTCCGCTGGTGTCTACACAGTATCTGCTCCGACCTGAAGAAGAGCTTCGGATTCGTGTCAAAGGTTGAAGGTCAGTAGGCTGATGGGACCTCAACTAAAGTAAATGGGACCTATAGGCTAAACCAGCTGTTGTTTTACATGTGTTGTGTAAAGAAAATACATAAACAAATATAAACAAGTCTGAAGAAGAAAAAAAAAACAATTTTACAGACCAAGGAAAGAAGTTTGGAAAATAACAATAAGACCACTTGTTTGTCTTTGGTTTTGCCTTCAGCATGTGAGTCCGTGGCAGACACCATGTTCAACACTGTGTGGACCCTGGGCTGCAGGCCCTACATGAACAGCCAAAGAGCGTCCTGCATTTGCGAAGGAGAAGACAAAGACGAGCTGTAAAATCGCCCCCCCCGGCAGCACCCTTCCCCACCTTACAGTTTACAGAAAACAGTTGGCAGTGCATTTGAATGGACGCCGCGAGGAAAGGATGTGACGAGGGCCTTGGAGAAGGGACTGTGTAATTTATTTAAGTTTTTGCTGCGGTTGTCGAAGCAAATGGTTGTAGATGGTACTGTTGTCCAACTGCATGCTGTGATGTCTTGGCAGTCCAGCGCTAGTTTTTATTAATTTTATTACGTGCTTTCGGGAACGTTTCCTTTAAACATGAAATATTGCTTTAGTCTTCAAAGAGAAGTGTTTATTTAGTATAATTTCTCTAATTAAGACAACAAATTGTGGGCATTGGAGTATGATGGTGATAATTACAAACTAAACTTCCAACAGGGCTTGTTGTACATTCAACGTCATTGTTTACGCAATTATCAGTATGTGTTTGAACTTTAGCACTCTCAAAAAATACCTAATATGTTACCGTTTTAAAAAAACTGTACAGAAATCTATAGTCATCTCTGACAACGTATTGTTTTGGTGCACTGAGATCATGAGATCATGCTTCCGTCAGGTACTCCTGTTTGATCATGATGACGGGAATCCAGACCGGTCTAATAAGTCAGGTAGCTCCAGAATGTGTGTTTTAAAAAGAAAATAACAATACCCACGTGGCATAAAAGTGCTACGTCAGATCTGTGTACAGCAACTTGACCCACGCTTCATCTTCTGGTTGTATGCCTGAAGCTAACAGGCAAATAAATTACTATTATTGACCAATGAATGTTATTCTGGCAATTTGTTATGAACATGTGGAGCAAAGAAACAACCTTTCCGTCAGCTTTGCCTTTTATTCCTTCTTCCGTTGGCTCCTTTTAGGCCGTAGCCTCCTCCCGGGGTTTTTTCTTCTTAGCACCCTCTGCTTCGGCCTTAATATTAGATTAGATTAAACTATATGTCATTCTTGGTCATTATCTTCCAAGGTGTTACCACGCCTTGGTAAAGAATTCTTGATTAGAGTGTCCAGGCGGCGCTCTTTGGCCGCAGGCGTCATGCTGCTAACCTGCAGACGGCGTTGAGCAGCAGATCAATGCCGACTCTGACTGATCACTCTGACTGATCTGGATCGAACAAGTGATCGACGCGCAGGGACGATTCTCGGTTCTGACTTTTGGGGGGGGCTCAGTGCCAGGCCATGGTTTCAGGGAGGTGGGAGGAGGTCCTCAGAGGGTCAGGGAGGAGAAAGGAGGGGTTCTGTGCTACGGTACAAGTTGAGCGATGAGTGTCGGGGTTTGCGACTCCCAAGAGCGTTGAGGTGGGAGGAATCGTTGATGTCATCACCACGGTTAGTAGCGGTGCCTGGTTCAAGTATTTCCTGGCAACGCTGAAAGGACTGCGGAATCTTATCTTAACCTCGTGAGTCTCTGAGTCAACGCAATCCCACCACTTGTATCCGCATCTCTATGCCGCCTATGTCTCCGATATGGCGATCTCTATCTCATCTCATGTCTCTGAGTCTCCATGGTGATCTCTGTGTCGCCGTTGGTCTTCACTGCGATCTCTATCAAAGTGAAAAACTTTCTGCAATATTCCTACCAAGCATAATTAGTAATTTAGCAAAAGGACATGAGTACAACTAATCAGTCAATTCATTGCTTACCTGCAAAATGTGGTTCACGCTGTCTTTCAGAGAAGCTTCTTTATTAGTTGTTAAACATGTCTCCACGATGTCATTGTCTTTCTTGTTAATGAAATGTCAGATACCATTGTTTTTTCAAATATGGCAAGATTTCTTCAAACCAATTGCTGCTTTTGTTGGAATAATCTGATTCTGAATTCCTTCAAGCCTTTGTCGCTTTCTTTCCAGCTTGTCTTTCTCAGTTAACTGACGTTCCTCGTGGGTTCATGTCTGATCTGAGATGATGAGGTGGTTCTCTGGACCAGGAGGAGAAGGAATGCTGTTCGACCTCCATTCACTCAGTGGGTCTTTGTCGTTCTCTGATAATTGAGTTTTTCTTTTTTCTTTTCTCTCTCTCTTTCAGCCCATTGTTTTTGGTCAAAATTTCGCATGGCCCTTTGAACGCTATCCCAAATAAGGTCACCAGTCTTTTATATAAAACATAGGCCTATACATCATTATAGATCTATAAAATGAGCATACTACTATTGATCGTCAGTTACGCATCTAAATGGTGGTCAGACAATAAGTATTATTGACAACGTCAGCCATTACATTACTGAATTACAAGTAGGATGGCACTGAAAACAACATTGATAATCAAAGGTTTCTAATTCAACCACTCTTAATTCTTCACTGACAACTTCTCTCCCCAAAAATCGAGCCCTCCTCACCCAAGATGTTCAATCTTTATCGTTGGGTTGTGTTCACCATCTCTGGTCTTTAAACCGTTCTCTTTGTAGCTATGGCGAGCTACTAGAATTGTCCATGAACCAAAATAATGGTTTGTACACAGGTTTGTATGATTTGTATTTCTACTTAAATAACTCGGTGCAATGTCTTTAAAATGTCTGTGTATATACTCAAACATTTGCACAACGTGTCAGACACAATTAAACTGGCCACGCAAAGTACAATTAAAATGAAATAAACACTTCGCACCCCATCTGAGACTTAGACCTATGATCTTGTAGCTGACAGGTCAGTATAACTTCTTTCAAATCTCTCCTAAAAGCCCATTTCTGCCTGGAATGTAGGCCTCATCGATGCTGACCATTCCGTTTACAATACACGGTTTGCCTTTACTGTGATTCATTGTTCTGTTTAAATGTACATATTGGGGTTCTCGTAAATCACTTTACACACCTTGTTTTAAGAAAGCCCTAAAAGGGTTATACTTGTAGTAATCATTGAAGATTCAGTAAAGCAACATCCATACCATACTTTCACAAACATTAACATGTAAAAATAACAACAAAATGTCCTCAAATTGTATGCATTTAATTTTTGGAACATATGTACAATCCAAGTTACTAATGTTTTCAGAAACAACGGTTAAGGCAGTATGAATATATTCTAGAACATTTTGTGTCAACAACTCTTGCCGATTGTGTTTATATATGTTATAGTGAATTGGACATTTGTGGCATATTACTTAACGAAATTTGATTGCACACTTGAATTCTACATGTATTGTTCCTCTAGGCATCATCAACCATGTTGTTCTCATATTATGTAGTCTCAAGGTGGGACCAGACAAGACAGGTACTAAAATAAGATGTGATCCTATAGCATGAACATAAGCCAAGTCATAAGGAATTATAATCATTTATTTGCAAACGGCAAAATATTGAGAGAAAAAAAGAAGTATGGTTTGTATTTTGTATGAATATTTGGTTTAGACTTTAAAATCTAATAGCGCTAGCTATATGTTGTGCTTCAACAAATACAGCCAGCGAATGTATTTAATGTCCCAGGCTTCCAAAACAGGATTAAAAAGCGTTTTTCCTTTTATTCTAATAACGAAACAGAATTACAGAAGCGGTGTCCCCTTTCGTTTTTTTAACGTAATGCAGTCATCGTGGTCGTTTTCTCTCAGGCGAAATGAGACCAAACTTAAGGTTCATTAGGTTGCATTAGCTCGATCTGTTTCTATAACCTGCAGAAAACGGGGCCTTGATGTGGGTTTGAGGCTTTTGACATTTTCTGCGTGATAGTTAGGAAATGTGGCCACGCCGGGATAGGGCACATGCCCGGGGAGATAGCGAGGGGGGTACGGGGAGAAGGGCAGCGTTCCAGCCGCCACTCCCCAGGGAGGCTGCACGTTGTAGGCAGCCGGGGGGTAAAGGTGAGGCGGGCCCGGGGTTGATGGGTAACTTGGCATGGCGCCTGTCGGAGCCTGTGGCGGGGGTATGCTGTAGGAGGTGACGGGTGCCAGCGATTGAAGCACAGAA
The DNA here is from genome assembly GCA_036785325.1 of Urophycis tenuis. Taxonomy (NCBI): domain Eukaryota; kingdom Metazoa; phylum Chordata; class Actinopteri; order Gadiformes; family Phycidae; genus Urophycis; species Urophycis tenuis. The sequence goes on from JAXIVH010000310.1 coordinate 94,778, forward strand.
TTGCACTCCTGGCGTGCTCTGTCGCCGTCATGGCCTCCGGCGGAGGCTTTGTCACCCACACCTGCCGCTTGGTTGGTCTTGGAGATACTCGCCGTGGTCACCGATGGATCCTTCTTCAGAGAGGGCTGCTGCACGACAGGAGGAGGACCAAAACTCGACCGGCTTGACGAGGACGACCGGCTGTTGCACCCGGGAGAGAACATTTGCCTCGTCTCTCTCCTCGTCTCCTTTTCGGACTCCCTTCTCTCGCGGTCCTCCTTGTTCCCGTACAGCCGCTGCTGGATTCGGTTCGACATCTTCCCCAGCTCCTCGAGGCCCAGGTCCATGCCGATCGTCTGGAACAGATGCTGCATCTCTTTGCACTTCCGCTCCTCCTCCTGGATCACTTTCACCTCGACCACCGCTTGTGTCTGAGTCAATCGAGCGTTGATGCACTCCGTGTCGGACTTGTCAGACTTTTTGTTTGGCAAAGTGTTCGGACCGGGCGGCCCACTCTGTTGTTGTTGTTGTTGTTGTTGTAGGGGTTTGTGGTTGTTATTCCAGTATTGTGCCTTGCGGTGCGTGTCCTGCTCCACGATGCCTCTGTGAGTTCCGAGAGGCTCGGCGGCGCTCCGAGGAGCAGGAACGCTGGGAGCCTGAGTGACGATCTTGGTGAGCATGTCGACGTCCACCCCTTTGTTGAGCACACTGAGGAAGCGCTGGAAGCCGTTGCTTCTAGGTGTCTGCTCGGTCACACTCTGAGCAGGAGCAGTGCTGTGATCGGTGGAGATATGTTCCGCCTATGGGGATAAAAAAACAAAAAAACAACAACAATGTAAATGTTTGCATTGAGTCACAACACATAACTTTCAGAAAAAAACAAATGGCCCTCATTTGTGCGCGTGTCTCAAGTTTCAGTGATAAGGCCGCGTTGCAACAGCAGGGCAGCATTAAGCACAGAAAAACTACCTACCCGTCTGCTGCTTTCACTCCCTGGAAAGCTGCTGCTGAGCTGCCAGGGATTATAGTTCAGATGAGAAGTGGACTCATTTTCATCTCGTGTTGCCTCATATAGCTGGTGAGAATGTTGACCAAAAAAAAATCAAATTTTCAAAGGCAAAGTCACATTGATGTGATTGACAATGATGGTCACCCTAACCAATCAACAGATTGAGTTTCTAGATGTTTCTAAAATGTAGCTTGAGGCAGTTTGTGTATCCGGTAAATTGCATGTACCCGCATGCCTCTTGCGGGGTTGTAACTTTACGGTTGAATCCGCTTATTGCAAGTTGCTTTGGATAAAAGCAACTGCTTAATAAATGTAATGATACAAATATTCAAATACCTTTGAAGAACATTGTGGTAATTGTTTTGTATCATGTGTCACGTTCCTGTCTTGAGCTCGTCTGTCTGTGGCATAATCAGATGGATGTCTGTATGCAAAACCTTCAGGAGTTGTTCTGCGCTTTTTGGAATCTTCAAGCCTTTTACCAAAGTCCATCTCATCTTTTGCTGGTGGCCAAGACCTCAAGTCACTGTTGAGCCTCCTGTGTTGGAAATGGTCCTCAACGTTACCGCTAAGACTTTTCCTCCTTTCAGAGACTCTGTGCTCTTGCAAAGTACTTTTCTCCGGGGATAAGTACCTAAATCTTGTATACTCCCCATCCCCGCCGCCGCCTTTGTCGGGTATAACGGCTCTCCGAGCCGGGCTCCTTTGGCTCCGATCGCGGTGAGATGTCTCTTTACCGTAGGCCCTTGGAAGTGAATCGCTGTACTTGTGTTTTTCCTTAGTCCTGTCAGAGTTCATGGAATGCTCTCCATAGTAGGTGCGGTGGGAGTCCCGTGATGAGCTACTGCGAGATCCTTGGGGTTCTCTCCATCTCTCATCATGGTCACCCCTTTCTCTTGGGCTTCGCTCTCTGAACTGCCTCCTTGGAGTGCATTCCAATTTCTTGGAGTTCATCATCAGGGCCCGTGTTGGGTTACTGGGTGAATACCTGTGCTGTGTCTAGAGAAAATAACGATGTAAGTCAACCACCAACTGCTGCAATTGCTTAAGTATAAAACACGACATTTCGGATAAGGTCTTTCACTCATCCTTGATTAAGAACGTGTATAGCCATCTGAAAAACAATGCAGACAATAAACCATACGATCACTGTATTATAAGGGCATACGACCGTTACCAAAGTATTACATTTCAGCATTCAAGTAATTATCTACCACAACTAAACAAGACGTGTATTGTAAAGATCTGAAGACATCGTAACCGGTAGGTTTAATACACACATTCATCCTTACACGCAACGGGAAGTCAACATTCAGGTTTAGACCTCACACACACATGAGTCTGATGCTAAGTGAAATAAGGATAGCTAGCACCTCCAGCTAACCGAATAGTTGAACAGGTTTGACTCAATAACACGGATATACGCAATAAACCGGTTCTACCTAGTGGCACAACATAGAAGCTCCGTCGACTGTGGCTGTAGATGGTGAATAAGATATCCAGATATCTATAACATAGGGCTCCTCCAACTCACGGAGCAGCTGCAGGACTCTGGCTCTCTGAAATGGTCGCTAGCCCTCCCTAGTTACATGTGGAGCAGCGGTACCATTTCTGCCGGATGGTTTCTTCAGAACTGACGCCTAAGTCACAAGTATATCTTGTTGAACTAGCAACCTTAGCAGATGGAAATATTATCAACTACATTTCATCTCTCATATTTACTTCCAAAACGTTACCTCTCGTTGACTTCTTCGTTTCCATTGACGTCACCGAGGAGATCGTTGCAGCCACAATGCCCTCTACAGATAGAAACTGTTATTGTTTGGATTTACTATTATGCTAATACTATATTTACTGAATTCGAATATTATATTTAAATTTACTATGTATATTGTACATATATATATTATATATATATATATATCATACAACATGGATTGTGATTACCAAGTCAATCTTTCCTGCTACTCCAAATGTAGTAAATCAATGTAGGCCTACCAACTGTTTTTTTGGTCAGACAATAGATTCATAAAATGCCATAAATAATTGTAAGTTCGAAGTCTGAAGTGATATCTTCAAAATGTTAACAGCCAAGAAAAACAAATGAGGGCTATAAAACAGAGACGACTACATTTTGTAGCTTGTGATATGTATATTTTATTGATAAACGACTAAATTACTTATCACCAATAGGCCTACATTTATATATATGTGCAGATCATGATAGACCACCATTTCAATGTGTATTTTTAATTAGAAAATAGAAATAGAAAAAGACACGACAAAATGAAAGCACAGACAGTGCACATTCTTTATTTCACCTTTACATATAAAGACAGTCATCATGAGATGCCCGACTTGATGCCTTACTTACAGCAATGAACAACATCAAATAAATGCCGCACTTGAATCCACGATTTGTGCAAAGTCATGTACCTTTACCACATACACACGGCTGTGTATTAGTCTACATCATTATACTCACTAATGAAGTTCGGTCATTAGTCCCTGGGTATGAAAGAGGTGATAGGCCAAACACATGGAACGTGTAGTTATTATGTGTGCTTTGGGAGGCGGAGCCATGTTAGGGAGTGGTTTAGAGCCAAGCAGCTCAGAGCAGACTACGTTCCCTGGGCCAGCTCCTGAAGACGCACTAGGATTCAGCAAGCACTAGGATTCTCCACTTGAGGGCACTGCAACAGAGAGCAATTGCATCTTGTAGGGTTTCAGCTGAATCATATGTCTGGGTAGAACAGCCACTGTGGGGTGAATCCAACTGATTGAAAGTACAAAAATTAAACATGTTCGCTACTGGTCATTTAAGTTTTTTTCTAATGCTAAAATAAACTTGATTATTCACAATAGTCTAAACGAAGACTTTTCGTCAAAATACCAAACGAAAGTCATGAAGTGAATAATCAGAAGCATTTATATTAGGCTAATGTTAGGCTTTCATATTATTAGTTGAGATGGTACAGTAAGTTGAAGCCGTGTTGCTGCATTGCGTATCCTGTTGAAAACTACTTGCTTTGTTATTTGTTCAGAGAATTTGCTCACTTGTTGCCTTTTCACAATGCCGGCATGAACAGTATGCACATGAGTACAGCCTATTCCCTATACATCAATGTATGACTTATAGCACAATAGGCTTTCTTTATTCAGGCACAATTATTGAACGGAAAACTTAAAAAAAAAAAATGTAGAAGCTGATTTTAAACAACCCGCCTGCCAATGGTCCACATACTACAGGCCTGAACAGCCATTAGAATCAGGTCACGCAGGCTAGTTACTCAATCTGTGCGGAGGCCACCAAAAGGATTCCTTCACGAAAACAGTAACAGCTTGTGATCAATGTGAAGATGATGTCTCGTACCAATTCAAATATTTTGCGGACTTTCTCAACCAGAGTATGTTTTGATGCGCTCTTCGTTGCTTTCACTGATGTCGGCATGAGTGAACCTGAACATGATGTAGCAGGAGAGTCGCAGCAGGCCGTGTCAGCGAGCTACATCTCTGGGACGGTGCACAGAGAAGCGGTGGCCCCTCTGGGCTACAGGGGGACGACTCATCACCGCGGCTCTTCAACACAGAAGCATAAATCATGCGGGGGGGACCGAGAACGTTCTCTCACCTTCTTATTGGTAGAACTTAATTTCTGCGTCGACACAGTCGAAGAACAAGTCGCCCAGTTCCTCTCCGGGCAGGTCTCCGCTCAGCATGGCCAGGATGTCGGCCACGCACTGGGACTCCAGGTCCCTCAGGACGTCGAGGACCGCTAACCCCTCATTCTGAGAGACACGTAGCACTTGTATGAGCGTAAATAGGGGGCAGACAGACAGACAGACAGACAGAGAGACTCCAGGCCTAGCAGGCGGGTTTATTTCCTGCTAATTTAATTGACTAACAGGGGGAACATGTAATTGTTTTTAATTCATAAATAATTAAATTCTCAGATCTATTTAAAAGTAATATTTGAGGCCAACAGGTGGCATTTAAACCCTCAGACACATAATCCACACACACAGAATGTACCATGCACATCCAATTGATGCACATTTATTAAACACTTTTTTAATGACACCAGAAGAAACTTATCATCAACAACAGAATAATTATTGGTCGGTCTTGTGAAATATTGTAATGTGGTGAATAAATATTTATGGGGACCTCTATTTCTACGACTATCTATTTAAACATTTTCCTGAGAACAACCACCCTATTGCAGCCCTGTTGTGCAAGATAAACATCAGAGTAATGTCCCAAACGTGAAGCAGGCCGTTCACAGGGCTAGCGTTAGCTTAGCCTTCTAAAACCGTGCCCACCTGGCTGGCGTCCATGTTGGTGAGGGCGGTCTGGTGGGCCTTGTAGAGGTCGTGCCGCCGGTCCACTTGGCTCTGGAAGCGCGGCTGCTTCCTGGCCGGGTCGTCGGGGCCGTACCGCGGCGAGGCCACCCTCTGCAGGGGGCCGATGCACTCGGAGAACACGAAAGGCTTGAAGATAGACCTAGCAGCGCCATGGAGGGGGATTCAGGCCAGGAGAGAGGGAGGCCCAGAGACGAGAAGACACACGCCACCCACAAAGAGATGGAGAGAGAGAGAGAGCGAGAGAGAGCGAGAGAGAGAGAGAGAGACAGACAGACAGACAGAAGGAGAGATAGCCGTCAATCTAAAGAGCCGTCTGAAGACAGAAAATGTAAGAGGAACAGACGTGATAAAGGGGAGGGGAGGAGTAAATTCTCATGTCATTTTAAATCAGCACTGCGCTCGTCCAGATGAATGATATACTGCTCATTTTGAGGAGTGAAGACACCGTGGATCCGGCAGGCTACGGACCTGGAGGGATCCGGAGTAGCAGTAAAGAAGTGAATGCAAGGCAGGCTGGCGTCCCTGGGCAGGATGGACACCATGCTGCCAGTGGTGCAGAACCCTCCAGAGTCCATGCAGATGCCACTGGGCTTGTCCCTCAGAATGGACATCATCACCTCAGCCGTCACTGATCCTGGGGTTTAGATTCAACGGATAAAGGAATGAGTGCAAATCTGCCCCTGGGCCAAGTTAAGTTACAGCAGCATTACTACAACATCTCCAACTGCAGGCAGTCGCACCGATTCATGCAATCACAGTACATACCTTTTGAACCACACGCACGCACGCGCGCACACACGCACGCACGCACGCACGCACGCACGCACGCACGCACGCACGCACGCACGCACGCACACACACACACACACACACACACACACACACTAGAAATGCGCGGATTGAGTTATCGACCTGCCTGACCAGACTTATCCGAGGACGTAGTTAGTTACAGAGCAGCCTGTTTTCTGTATTTGTTGGTGTTGGTGATTTATGGGCCGATTAGTTAAAATCAGCTTCTTCATTTTTTGTGCAATTAATACAAAAATGTAATATTAATATTGCATTATGAGGTTTATTTGGAAATTAAATATGTCCATGTTTGAGCGGCCATCATTCAGCAGCTAAATAAGACAGTGTGGTCAGTGAAATGAGAAAATAGTCAAATTGAGGGAAGTAAAAAGGTTGTGAATACAACATCATAAATTACTTCAAAAGCATACCAGTATTTGGCTGCACTCATTTGAATGCTGAAAATATTGGCAACAAGTTAGGGAAATTCCCAGATTATAAAATAGCTTCAAATTATGGTGGTCTACAAATCTGCTTTGTATGAAACAAAAATTACAGATAACAAAGCAATTGTAGTTTTCAGCAGCACACGTAATGTAGCAGCGGGCAAAGCTACGGCCTTAAACTTATTCTGCCATCTCAAATGAAAATAGAATGGCCTAACGTTAGCCTAATATGCTTTCATTTGACTAATTTCATTATGATGAACTTTTGAAGAAAAGCCTGGGTTTACAGTATGGGGAATAACTACATTTGTTTCAGCCTTAAAAGCCCCAAATAAATGGCCAGCAGGTGGAGGGAACAGCGCTTTATAATATGGGAAGCGGACGTGGGTGTCATCCTCTTCTGTTTAGAAACGGTGGTTTGAGTAGCAATCAGGTGCACTTAAAGAAATATGTGGATTGGGGGAGAACTTAACCGCGCATCACACACACGCACGCACGCACGCACGCACGCACGCACGCACGCACGCACGCACGCACACACGCACACACACACACACACACACACACACACAGAACCCGGTCCTCACCGTCGTGTTGCTGCAGCAGCGCGGTGCCTCCTATGTAGCGCTGCTTGGCCAGTTCCATCCGGGCGGGGGGGTTCTCCGGACTGAACACCCGGGAGAAGTTGAACTCTCCCTCCCCGTCCCACCAGCCCTGGGCGCGGGCCACGGCACGCAGCTCCGGGTGCTCGGCCGAGATCTCCGTGCCGACGGTCAGCTGGTTGGAGATGTTCTTCACCCCCTCTGAGGGAAACAGACGGAGACGTCACCATCTGGAGGAGGGCGAGAGCCTCCACCCCGAGAGCCTCCACCCGGACAGCCTCCACCCGGAGAGCCTCCACCCCGAGAGCCTCCACCTCGAGAGCCTCCACCCCGAGAGCCTCCACCCGGAAAGCCTCCACCCAAGAGCCTCCACCCCGAGAGCCTCCACCCAAGAGCCTCCACCCCGAGAGCCTCCACCTGGAGAGCCTCCACCCATGAGCCTCCACCAGGAGAGTCTCCACCCAAGAGCCTCCACCCCAAGAGCTCATGGGAAGCCTGATGGACACTGATTTCATCACTGGCCACCAAAGAACATTGAGTGGCTTCAAAAGGAAATTGGTGTTTTATATACATCAGTAATTAAGTAATCCTAATAGAGTCATGTCATGACTACCATTATTGCATTATTACATTTAATTAGCTGATGCTTTCATCAAAAATGACGACTAGCAATAAGTGAATTCAACCGTGAACATACCATCCAGAAAGTGCATGAATCGTGCGAGTTCATCAGATCAGCACACTGCTTCAAACTGCTTTGGTGTGGCTCATTCGTGTTTCTTCCTCGTCAACACGAATGACGCACACCAAACTACCAAGGGTTCAGCAGCTATGATAGTTTGGTGACGTAGTTTTAAAACATCACCAAATATCAAGTAAATAATTAAGTTCTTGCGCGCAGCATTGAGCTTGAAGTTCTTCTCTAATTCACATGAAAGAAGTCAAGATGAGAGACTCTGTTTCATGTGGGACTTCACAAGGCTATCTCTCAACACAACATGCAAACTGTCGAGCTTCACTCTCCAGGAGATCCAAGCTGGACATAAGGATATAAATACAGTTGTCTGAATGTGATTTACACCAGTGTTATCCTCTGTGCTATTCTCACCCTTTAATGAATTATATTAAACAGATCATTTACTTGTGATGTCATGTTATATAATTTTTTTTATAGTTTCAAATGTTATAGCAGGGATGGTGATTGTGTGAGGGCAGAGTGAGAAGCCACACAGATCACAGGTGCTGAATAATAATTTCACCCAACTCACTTAATGTTTATTTGTTGTATACCCTGTTGTTGTATACCCTGCCTCTTGAATGCATGAATATACAATTATATCCCTCAAAATAACACGGCAGCACAAGTAAATGATCTGTCTAATATAATTGATTAAAGGTTGAGGAACACTCGAGTATATCACATTCAGACTCCCTGTCATTTTACTTACCGTCACAATCAATCAACATTTTGGAGATGGGCTAGTCCTGAGTTTGGGTAATTCATTTCCCAAACCCTGAAGAAGCTTACTGTAGGCTACAGTAGCTCTTCCCCTGTTACATGTGCCACACTGGAAATCCTTCGACACCCACTCCCTCGACTTCCGCCACGCAACACGGTGCCATGAAAGAGGAGTTGAACTCCAACCACCTACACCATGACATATTGATCATTTTCACTCAACACCTATTGAGCTGAGTGGCCTAGCTGGCAACACACCTGGTACAACACAGGCTTGTCAAAATGTCCTGCTTGAGAGTTTTACACACGCCAAACAGTGCTGGGGCCTTAATCACCACTCCCCCCCTCAAAAAAAAAATATTGTATATATATTTTATACATATAGATATAATATATGTATGTATATTCATATATATATTTTTTATTTTTATATACATGTATTTTTTTTGTATTTCCTTTTTGTAGTTTTTACTTACTTTATTTTTATTTCTATCACACTTTCTGCTGTGACACCAGAATTCACCACCTTGGATTAATAAAATATGATGGTAGCTTAAAAAAACGTTTCCAGTGGAACATCCCAGAGCAGCGTGTTTACCTGTGACCTTCTGGGCGACCCACAGCCTGCCGGCCGTCTCCAGGACCCAGGCCTCGGCGCGGTCCACCAGCAGGAAGGTGTTGTGGTAGCTGAAGGGCTCCGGGCTCTCCCTGCAGGGGCCTCCCTGCCCGTGCTCCTCCAGGAGGCCGGTGATCACCGTGAGCGCCTGCCAGGCACTGGCACCGCGCTCCAGCCCCAGCCTGCCAGAACAAACACCCTGCGGCTTCAGCTGAGTCACCCAGAGCTCACGGCGGGCCGCACTGGGAGCAGAGACATGCCGCCATCGCTTCACGGAGAGTCAAACAGCGATAAACACTTCTGACCAACATTGTTTTGTTTCTTTTTTTTTTGTATATATTACAAACTAACGTCAACACAGATATTATCATACCTAAATTAAAGTAGACTAAATCACATTATTACAACACCACAATGGACGATGTCGTGGATATTGACTGATGATACTTACATAGGTTTACATGATATTTACATAGGGTTACTCATTGACATAGGTTTTTTTTTACATTTCCTACCTACATGCCTGCATGCTTCCCGAGCACACAGCGGCCCTGTTAATCATCCCCAACACTGGCAGCTTGTGTTCCAGCTGTTCCTTTCTACATGTAGGAGGGCTCGTGGCTCTCTGTGCTGCTTACCGGACCAGGTCCATGCCGAGCAGGGCCTCCCCGTCGCAGACCGGCTCGCGGGTCCAGACCGCCTCGTTTCCCACACACACACCCTGATCATTGGCTCCCATCTCGGCCCCCCAGAGCCAGGCAGGCCGGCTCAGGACCACGGCATGGGTGTGTTCTGCCTGGGGGATCTGGATGTATGTGCACTGCAGGGAGGGACACGGAGACACTGCTATTGTAAGCACAACTACTTCAGTGAGCCTTGGTCCATACAATGAGCAGCACTACACTGGTTTAATAGTATTAACACTACGAATAATCATCAGTGGCCCAGTATGAGAAATGTAAGGGTTAAATGGGTTTAGTGAGTGCATAGTTTCAAGTTTAGTTGGTCGGCAACATCAAAACCAGACTGCAATGAATTCGTTTTTTTTTATTATTTCAGTCACAAAAACTAAATGGACTCAGGTGCTAAACCTTCCATGTCAACTTATCAGACAATATCAGTCATGACAAAAATGACATTCAATAGTAATTCATATAGCAAATAAATGGCCCCAATTGTTGTTGTTTTTTCAGCAGGCCTACCTCCACCGATGACCCAGGTGGATACGAGGCTGCAGGGTAGTAGACCACCTCCTGAACCTCATCTCGTGGACGATCAGAGTTCTTCCCAAATATCACATGATCATCGCGAGAACCAGGAGGCAATGATACAAAACAGTCACATGACAACGGTGGTTCTGCCATCCTAAACAGAAGAAGTAATGAGGCAAATTGTTATTGGATTGGTCGTAGTCGAGAAGGGATTATTTTTTCTTAGTCATTAGAATTTACATTTAAAATGACTGCACGAATCGAATGGCAAATATTTGTCGGTTTTACGGAGAAAAAAAAGCATAAGTTGAGAGTAATAACAATGTTCTTAGAAATCTATCTCCGAATTTTGCCCATCCCTCTCGCTGGAGGATTAGGCAGCCTTCTGTTCAGCACTTTATTGACTATAAGCTTCACAAATCCGACCGGAACACTGCAGTATACACAGATACCACTCCTCTCCTCCTCCTCCTCCTCTAGCATTGCTACATTTAATCGAACACAATACATGTAACAATACAAAAGGTGATCAAACTGATTACTGGTCGAGTTGATCTTAACAGCAGCTAAAAAGCGATCTTTATTGTGACAGTAGGCCTTGACGTTGACCGACTGTCATATTGTGCAGGGGGGAACGAAAGCAAGCTACGAGTCTGTCATAACATGTCAATGCAGGGGATGTCGACAGCTATTAGAGGTTTATGTATAAGGCTACCGTAACTACTGCTTAGCTGTAATTCCCGCAGAGAAAAATGTTACCTTTCCAACCGCACGACCGGACAGCTAGCGGGAAAGTGTGCAGGTTGTAGTGCGCTGCTGTACCACGTGACCAGCACTCCACAGGTCTACTTAAAGGTCTAGTACAGCGGTGGTTCTTCACCTTACTGGACCTTACTTACTGGACCGCTGAACCCTGCAGGCTTCACCAGGGCATTCACAGAACCCCTAGTAATTGGAAAAATAAAATGTGACTTCTTCAAAACATCGGTATATATTTTATTAGTTCACAAAATGAACCATGCATCAGTTGCGTACAAAATCACTGTGTGCACTTCAAAGAACAAAACCAACTAAACATGAATTTCACACAAAAACATAACAACAACTGACAACTTTTATGATTCCCTGGAACCGGGCTATCCTCTGTGTGTCTTCAAGGGGCGGCTGCTGGGCTTTCAAAGAGGGGATCATTGTCGGCCTACATCATAAAAGTTGTCCATTTATTTATGCGTAAATTCTGCCCTCTGTTCCTTTTGCTAGCTGGATAACTAGTTCACTCCGACCTAGCCAACAGTATGAATGATTGAACGAACTAACGAAACGATATTAAACTCGAACAAGGAAATGTTGGAATGATGTTAAACTGAAACAAGGAAATACTACAAGTGTGTTTTATTTACAGTGTAAAAAATGAACAATGGAAGGGGTCAAACAATTTCGCCATACTAAGAAATTGGTAGCGGCTTATCTTTCGACATCATTTCCGTGATGGGACTGAGCGTCGAAGGCTGACGATTTTATATCTCAAATAGCTGTCAATCAAAACGGGGTTGAGCCTTTCGACTGATCCTCCAATCATCATGCGGAAGCTCCGCGTCCAGGCCAGCCGAGGCCCGCCCACAGCTCCATTCATCCCCAGACAGTCCGGGCGGGACCAAAGTGTTATCATTTTGGCAATTTTATCAAATGACGAGTCGAGTTTCGAGTCGAGTTTCGAGGCAATGAAAAAAAAAACCGTTTCATGCAGCCCCATTGAAGTGAATGGACGCTCGGCTTCTACGGGGAAATGCATTGGCGCTACGCAAATGTATGAGAGGTTAAAGAGAGGAAGAGAGGAATTTTGGACATAGGACCTCATTTCCAAGTTAGCCTGTGTGTTATTTATCATTGGAGACGTTTTCAACACATTTCATTCAGTTCTTCTAGTTGCAGAGTTCGCTGGTGCTAGGCTAGCGCAAGTCAACGGTTTCGGCTAGCCGAAACAAAAACCCTTTTTGTCTTACCCACTCCACAAAACACCCGAGGCAAATATGACGCCAGACTATCGATGTAAATGTCTGTGGTGATAGAATAATGTTAGAAATAAAACTAACTTTGCATTGCATGAATCATCGCATTTTGCGGTACTAGTTTCTGCCGGTAAGCTCGTTAATATCAGTCCGCCACTGCCGTAGCCTCCTACCAGGAAGTATAAAGCTGCTGCTGAGACACAAGTCCCTCAAAATGCAATGCAATGCGAGGTTGGTTT